>VZRV01005550.1:346727-593485 GCA_013398115.1 Falcunculus frontatus
GGAAAAGGGAGGGGGCAGCATTTTTTTTTTTTTCTGTAGATGTAGAGGTGTGTCAGGAAGCTCAAAGAAAATGCAATGGTTTGTATAATTTAGCATATGGAGAAGATACCCAGATTCATCCTGATGTATAGGTCATGTCTGTGAGGGGAAAAAGAAACAAAACCCAGACTATGATTTGCATCATCACTGCTTTCTATTCTGAATTATGCTCATAGCTGGCTGAATTTGACTTAGAAATGAGACTGACATTGCACGTACACTTTGGCCCTTCTTTATCTTCTGCTGAGGAGGAGAGAAGTCTCTGTCCTTAAACAGAGATCTTGGCTAGGGGAGCCAGAAGCACACAGCACATAAAAATTGGATGATTGTTCTAAAAAGAACTTGGTACTTTTTTTTCTGAATGCCCTTGTCAGACAGTCGTTCCTTATACTTGCAAGCTAATTAGCATCTAGTGATAGTTATTTCTTTTCAGGGAGATAGCAAAACTTAATTTGTGCTGTTAATTACTTTTCATCAATTTTCCAATCTTTGAATGGACAGTATATGTATCTCTACTATTACTGAACTGAAAAAACCCCTCCTAGATGAAGTGAAAAAAAAATGGTAGCTTGTCTTCTCTCAATAATTTTAATGATTTTTAAGAGAATGAGATTGGATTATGATACAATACATCTTAAGTGTAAATGCTAATTAAAATTGACTGTAAATTCTAGCAAAATCATAAAGGCAGCGTGCAATTCAGAGAATTGTTTTCAGATTAATTTCTGGAATCTTTCTAGATGCAATCAAAATGTTTTTACACATTAATATGTTTGGTTACATAAAGAATTTTTACTTAGTCGTTAGCCAGAGAAACAAATGGGATCTTTATAATATGACCTATTAATGCTATCTAACGGAAATAATTGAGGAGACAGCATAATGTAACTATGCAATGAATTCTCTGAAATAAATGTTCTGAAGGCTGATGAGGTGACAAGCTGGATAAAATTGCTGTGTAAACACAAACTGGCTATGGAGTGCAGACAACAGTTTCTTTAATTGTAGATCTTGATTTAGTGGGACTCATGCCTTATCTGTACTTTTGCTTTCTGATGGATGGAAATGTAGCACTTTGTGAACATTTCTGGTTTTTTAAGGTCTGTCTCACTTCTTTGCTGACAGAAAGCGAGGAGTTTGGTTTTACTGGGGAATGGAGGAAGACTGCCAAAGTGACTTTTGTTGGTGGAATTGTTAAAAAAACTTACGGAGTCTTCTGCTGAGGTGTTATCAGGACAATTACTTAAGTCTATTTATTTTGGGCTGTGTGGCTGTGGGAGTTAGTCAGTGTCACTCAGAAGCCGGGGAGCCACCTCCTGTGCTTTCTTCTCACTGCATTTGCAAAATTGTTCTCCAGCTCCACACCTGCAGGGATGCTGATTTCTGTGACGGGTGAAGAGTCCTGTCTGTAGTTTACACTTGCACAACTCATCAGCACCCTCCCTCCTGAGGAACACAACCCCTCAGACACCAGAGGTGCACAGGTGTGGGTGTGTCCCCTCTCTTCCTGCCTGCAATTAGTGCAAGTGCACAGGGCACATCATCCAGGAGAGTGCTTGCTGTATGTGCTAAGGGGAGCACCAGGCTTTCACCCATGGCTGGATGCTTTGGACACTGTCACCAAGAGCTCACAGCATAGTGTGGTACCCCTTCAGACTCCTGGTGAAAGCGCCTCCCTCGATTTCAGATAGCTCTGAACCAGACCCTTAGAACAGAGTGATTGTTTTTACAGGTACATTTAGTATTGCTATCATCTGCTTCCAATTTTCCCTAACCCAGTAAAAGATACATGTAACCAGAATTGTCTGTTTACATTGCAAGGACCAAAGTTAAATAAATAACAGCACAGCATTCAAACTTGGCAAAAGGCAAAGCAGGATCTGTAAGTGGGTACAGATTTTGTCTTCCTGATCCATGTGGCACTAGAGTAAAGGGGGCCACCACTCTCTAATGTACTTACGGTATAACTGTTTTATTGGAACAAGGCAAGCTATTCCTAACACTTATTCATGGGATTTGTCTCTGAGAAAAAGATTATGATTATTACAGGAAGGGTGCCACTGCCTTGATAGGTGACAGAAGTGTCCCTGGATGAGCTGTCTGGGTCCCAGTGGGCTCCCAGTGGCTGGTGGAGCTCATGACACCTCTTCTAGAGGAAGGTGGGAAACCCTAGGCAAGGGGATGATGCCTCAGGGATCCTGCAGGTGGCATTTTGGATGAATGATTTGGATTGTTTTGCCATTACTTGTCTAATTCAGCCAAAACTAGTTGAGGAGAGAGTAGGACATTAGACTTCAGTGGTGTTTATCCTTCCTAAGAGTGTTACAGCTATTGAATGTTGGTAAAGGACTCATGCTTAAATTTGCGGGTGATAAATGCAAAGCAAAACGGAGCAGACGGTTCTCTACGTCATGTGTTGTTAATCAGTGGAAATCCTTGCCACAGGCCATTGTGTGCATTAAAACATCACGCAAATTCCTGACAGGGTTCTCTGGAGAATTAGTAAATGAATGAAAGCATGTTTCGCTTAAGAAAAGCTGTGGCTATAAATGTTTGGAGTACAGGAAAGTCCTTGAAGGAGGTGTAGTTCCTTCTCTTCACATGCCTATTCCTGAGGCTTTCACTTAGCCACTGTCATGGTTCAACTCCAGCCAGCAGCCAAGCCCCAGGCAGCCACTTGCTCTCTCCCCCACCAGTGGAATTGGGGAGAAAATAGGAACGGTAAAAGTGAGAAAACTCGTGGGTTGAGATAAAAACAGTTTAATAGGGAAAGCAAAAGCCACGCACACAAGCAAAGCAAAACAAGGAATTAATTCAGTGCTTCCCCTGGGCAGGCAGGTGTTCAGCCATCTCCAGGAGAGCAGGGCCCCATCATGGTTACTTGGGGAGGCAAAAGTCATCACTGAGATGTTCCCCTTCTTCCTTCTTCATCCCCCCCTCCCCTTTATATATTGAGCATGATGCCATTTGGTCTGAAATATCCCTTTGGTCAGTTTGGGTCACCTGTCCCAGCTGTGTCCCCTCCCAGCCTCCTGTGCACCCCCAGCCTCCTCACCAGTGTGCCGCAGCAAAGGCCTTGGCTCTGTGTATGCCCTGCTCAGCAACAACAAAAACATCTCTATATTATCATCACCATGTTCAGCACAAATCCAAAACACAGCTCCATACGAGCCACTGTGAAGAAAACCAACTGTACTCCAGCCAAAACCAGCACAGTAACATTCCTCACAGCTCTATTCTTGTGGTTTTGTTGAATGCTTTGCCTGATGGATTGCTCACAGTCTTTTTCCTGTATATCTTTGCTTACAGTGTCATGTGTCTGTGTATTCAATGATTTTCAGTCCTGAGAAGATGGCTGTTTTTTGTTTGTTTAAGTAGGATAATTTCAGAAAGTCATTTCCAGAAAAACTGTTGGAGACACTAAAGAGTTCGGAAGACTGCTATCAGCAAATGCTCTAGACAAGAAAAGTAATATTAGGAGAACATGAAAGCACCATTTTTTTTCATGTTGAAAGAGGAAAGCTGGGACAGAGAGCTTTCAAGGGCTCTCTCACGACACTCCTTTCCTTCTACAAATGCTCTTATGCTATTGCTTTTACTCTTGCCACAATCTTACCCTCAGTACCCTCTGAACAAAGAGAATTTTCAATTGAATCAAACTAGAAAGCCTTTTTGAAGTATTTTCCAAGATATCTTGGCCATATCCTATCACTTAAAAATAGGCCTTAATTTCACCCTATATTATTATAGAACTATGTCAGAAATAGTTGCTGAAAGGAAACAGAAATTGTTACCACCTGGAGCCAGGTAACTATTATTTCACATTCCTCAAGTCTATGGGGAGTTTATTGTAATTATTTTTTATCTAATTTATCTATAGGTTCCATCAATTTCACTTATGTTTATTAGTCTATATTAAATATTTTTGAGGAGGAAGATCTCTTGCTGTCTATACATATCTTGTGAATGGAGCCATCCAAAAGGATACAGCCATTTTCCTCTTAAAAAAAACCAACTGAACAAAACAACCCACTCACATTGTAAAATAGATTTAAAATTGTCCTAGCAAAATCTCTTAAAATGAAGAGTTTCTATCTTTTTAGCCCTCCTTACGTTTTTAGGCTAGTGACTTAAGTTCACATCTAGACTGATTCATTTTACCTTTTCTTCTGACACGGTGAAGGTAAAATGAATAGCATCATAGATTTAAGTGCTCTGTGGCCAGAGGTAGAGCCAAGATCTTCAGTGATGACCTTTATAATATTGGATAACAAACACAACAACAGTTGCTATGTCAGGCCCATGAATACATGTCTGAGTTATAATACATCCCTAATAGTTCTCTAGCTTTGATTTCAAGGCGTCAGGCAATGGTAAAGCCTCTGCATTTCAGTGTGGTGTTGCAGTGATTAAACTTCTAGCCTGAATTTGGTTAGCTTCAGCTTCCACTGATGTGAATTGTTGTGAGTTTGTCTGAGGAAAAAGCAAATAATGTCTTCCACACTGAGACTATGCACTAACTGCCTCCTTATCACATCTTAAATAAACTAAACAGATTGTTTCATGTAGATGCTTCCAACATGAGTAGTCAGATTAAGATAATTCAAGCTTTCTGTGGGGAGAAGATACACACCCTGCTTGTGCGTAAGTCAGTGCTTGCCTGTTCTGACTGGAGAATACGTAGGACATGTGTCCCATTTTGTTAGACATTTCCATCAATGAAGAATGTTCTCAAAGTTGCAAGTGTGACTTAATGGTGTCCAAGACCTGTGGAGATGAAAGGCGCTTCCCAAGAAAACAATTTTCCTCTAGATTTTCTGGTGCTGGAGCTATTAGCAGCTGTTTTCAGCAAAGTAGGAGATTGTCATACTGCAGGACCCAGTCTTTTGTTACTGTGGAGGTGTGAGACTGAAAGATGTCTGAAAATTTTCTCCTTGGATGTTGGCCATAGTCAATATGTTGACCTCCTGTGTGATCTGCCTAATTTTCCATTTCCTATCTGTTTTCGTAGCAGTTTCCTAATTACTTTTGCATTATTCATCCAGACCTTATTAACTGTGCTCATAGTCAGTTCTGGGACAATGCAGCTGAGCAGAAAAGGTAAAAAATAAGCATTTTGCTATTTGTGTGCTTCATCCTCATAACCATCTTGTCCTAGGAACAAACTGGAAAAGGTGTCTATTAGGCTTTCTTCAAGTCAGGTGCAATTTCTGCAGCAAATGTGGTTTTTCCTTATGCAATCCTTATCCTATTCCTTCAGTGCTGTGTGTTTCTAAAGCAAAATGGACAATGCCCCCCCTGCTCTCCTAGCTCACATCCTAGTGAGTCGCACTTGCTCCCATAGGCAGCTCTACCGATGTCAGTGAGAATATGTTGAAAAATGCAAATGTCTATGTAGCTATTGTTATGTACTAGTTTATAGTCATTATCTAATGCATCTAACTTTGAGGGATGGCTCCTGACATCAGCTTTGGGGATATTACATTTGATCTGTGTCTAAGAAGCAGTTCAGACAGTTTTGGTTTGGCCTTGGTCTTGATATAAGGAAAGAGATTCTTAGATTTCCATTTGTTATTTAGAAAAACAATGCCAATTTGTTCATATTGAAAGGACAGTAAGTCACAGTCAGATTTTTGAATCTGTTAAACAAAGTATGCTGCTTTTGAACTTTCAGAGTGTAACTGATTTGGAGGTCACAGTGATTCGATCTCAATCATCTTTCATGTGTATCATGGAATCGCTGATAAATTTGTTTAGTCCGTACTGGCTTGAGAAATAAGAGAAAATGATCTGCTGAAGCTGATGTGAAGGGTGCAAATGTTGGGAGTGAATGATGTTCCTTCTCACTAACCAGTCAGCTTGAGGGAAGACAAATAGCTGTTCCTGTTTCTTGCAGGTCCTTTTAGTGACCCAAGGGCCTCTCTTTGGTTGGGTGTACCTGTACTTTAGGGCTGTATCTCTTCCCTGCTGCCTATTGTCTGGAAGGGAAGAAGTGGTTCTCCAGTGTTGTTTCACCCAGGTAGACTGTCGCTGCACACCACTTCAGCAAAAATCAGCATTGACCTGTTCCTGCGTCTATGTTTTCACCCAGTTCACTGTACAGCATGTAGCATAATGTATGTGGCGTGGAAACTTGGACACATCTGGTGCAATCAGGTGTCTGCAGACACTGCTGCAGTGTCAGAAGGTTCCGTCACCTTATAAGATTTTACTCAGCTTGATCTGCACTTACTCATATCAGCTCTAAGTTTGTGAAAAATTTTTGTTTATTGTTTTTCAAAATGATATATTTAATTTATATATACTCAGTGGAGTCTTGACTTGTATGAATGTTTATCCCACAGGCAGTGTTAAGAATCTTGCAAGCAGATCTATCTGTGCTTTTCATGGTGTTCATTTATCTACATAGCCCACTCAAGGCTGAGTTTCAGTACAGGAAATGCTGAAAATGCACAGTGCTTCAACAGTGTATGAGCTGTTTATCTTCAGATGTACTTTTCAGGGTCTGGTTTGTGTGGTGCACTGAAGAAAACAGATCAAAGTGACATATCCTGTAATTTCATTACCTTTGTCTTACAAATTTCGTTTGGGCCTGTTCTCAATAGAATAGCACTGGGACCAAAACAGATATTTGGAAAATCTTTGAAGTTTGGAACATATGGGAGGTAGAAAGACTTGTGACAGTAGACTCTGCTTGAAAGCTAAACTGGTAATTTAATGTACTGAATGCGTTACGGAAACTGTTCATGTTTAAAAGCATCGACAAAGCATCAGTTCCTAAAGAAAACCAAGCTCTGTCTTAAATTTGCACAAACGCTCAGTTCTGGTGCTGGCAGTGAAACATATCCCAGAACCACTTTTTGATCTTCCTTAGTGCTTTACATCCTATCTAGTTATTAGAAGCAAACTTTGTACAAAGCAGCTGAGAAATGTTGCCAGGCCAGAAACTAAACTCTGTGTTACAACCTTTTGAATATGTTTACATAATATGCAAATAAGATAGCTTCCAGCTAAGGTACATAGTGCCTTGTATTTCTAAGCTGAAAATTATTAATTTTACTGAGTTCTCACAAAGCACAATCGAGTACACAATGTTATAAGGAATCCTGTAAAGAAGTTTTCTGTGCTTTTAATTCTCCTTGAAACCAGGAATGGGCATTAATGATTGAGTTTTCAGCTGAGTCTGGGTTTTCTTGGAAGATCATATCCTTAAATTTTTGGTGGGATTGTTATTCCCAAATTTTTTAATATTTTACTTTGGTTTCTCCGAAAAACAAGTTAAATATAAATCATAAAATAGCTTATTATTTTATTTGTAAGTATTGAAATGGGTATTGTTGTTTAAAAGTGCAGATTTATACTTTAAAATTCCTAAAGGCATGGTAATTTTTGTGTGCATCTCCTGAATATTTTTTCAGAGTAAGAGCAGACCAAACTGTAAAAATCATATATGAAAATTCAATTTGTATAGGAATAGGTGAATGAGTTACAAAAAAGAACACATGGAAGTTTTCCATTTCTGACAATCTTCAGAAATAACTCTTCGTGGATCAATATTTGGTCTGAGGCAAAATGTGTGATGCTGTTGATTTATCTAGCCAGTTTTGCTTAAACTGAATAGCCTACATTCATTCTTAAAGCTCAGAGAAAATGTGACTGAAGATGAGAAGAAGAATTTGATAGTAATCCTTCACTAGCAAGGACTAAGTCCTCTGTTTGGAGGTAAAAATTTATATTCAGCTCTGCCTGAGTCATTGCAGTGAAAGCTCTATATGTCCAGGAAAACCCTGAAATGTTTGATTGATGAGCAGTGTTGGCCAGAATATAATTTGCCATACACCTTGCTTTTAAGTTTAGAAAAAGTAAACATTTTAGTTCTGAATATTTTAAACCTGAAAATAGACATAGCATGGGAAATGTGATCCTTATTCTGATCCTATTGCAGATTATCTTAAAATTAACAATAATACCATGCTTTAGCTGGTGGTATGTTTTGAAAAGAACAGTTTATGACAAGTATATTTTCCCATTTTGGTGTTTCTGAACATAGTTGTATGACATATGGCAATCAGGAAATTAGATGTTATATACTTTCAAATAACGAAACTAAATTTTATGTAGTCTTCCTGATTGCGGGGAATCCCCTCTCCATGTACCACAGGAAAATCTAGTTCAGTTGATGATTATGGCTGTGGAAAGAAATATTCATGAAAATATTCACGAAAATATTCACGAAAAATGTGGAAAGGTGTCTCTTCACTTAGGATTTTGAGTGATCTACAGTCATTTCGCTTGGTGCTTACAGGCCTGAACTTGCAAGTATTACTTGACGGAGTCCCTAGAGGAGCTATGAGGAGATGTGCTCAGGCTCCTCAGTTCTCATCTCAGGTTGGTCAGCTGGCCAAACTTTTCAGTGCCATCTTCCAGGCTGCATCAGACTCCCTCCTCCCTGTTCTTGTTGTCTCTTACCTCCTGTCCCCTCCTTGTAGGGAGAGGAGTACTTCTCACCCATGTGGGGTTGCTGTGAAGGTCAGTGTTTTGCAGACTGGTGCCCTCGAATATCAGAGGAATCAGGGAAGTAATGAAGCATAGAGAGTAATCTTTTGTTACACAGATGTTGGTGTCCATTCCTCATGATTTTTTGATTTTTTTTTTCTCTACACATCTTGCCTGTATTCTTGATACGTTCCCTATGCCTGCTCCCAATGACTGTATGCTGGAAAGAAGTGACACTGCTGCTTGTTGTCAGGGCCCTGCCTCTTCCTGCACAACAGTGCGGGTACCCGGGATGATGCTATGATCAACATCACAGCACCAGCTTCCTTTCTCAACTCTTTAGTTGCTTCAGAAATTTATAAAATGCAGGAATCCACCTCAAAGTCATAAATACATATGCACTGACCCTGTTTTCGTGTCACTAAATGTGTTTTTGAGCACGCTCACATGGGTGAATATCGTCAATACCCACACGCACATCTTAATTTTTAGTGGCATACAAACACATAATGTCTAACAGCATGGACCTCTGTTGATATCCGATAAAGTTCTGTGCTTGTCACCTGCACAGCAAAAAATGTGCATATGATTTTTTTCCCAGGTGCTCAGATTTTAGTTTACTTTGTAAATTCTGTGTTTATATCTAAGCTTTTAGTTATAGTTTGGTTTTGATCTCCTAGGCCATTCCACCCACTCCACTGCAGTGAGATTTTGATGTCTGGAATGTGATGTTTCCATGCATCTCAATTTCAGAAAGAAATGTTCTAAATGTATGCAGTCTGGAGGTATGGAGATTGCTTAGNATGAGATGAGTCCATGAGTCATTGGGTGGTTTCTTGATGGCCCATCCTCTGTTATCAGGGGTGGGTCGTTAGCAGGTGATAACAGCTAATGGCCCACAGCTGGTGGTAATAGAATACTTAAATACATCTATTTTTAACCTAGGACACTTAGATTCCTTAAGTCCTCTGGGGTCTGAGTTTTGGCAGCAGTTTTGTCCTCTGACAGAAGAGGCTGAAAAAAAGGAAAATAGAGGTGAGCAGATAAACCTGAAGGAGCTCTTTGTGAACGCTGACTTTAGCTCAGTCAGGATGATCTCCATCATCTCCATCTATACTCAGTGGAGGAGAGGACATTTGTCCTCCACAGAGGGACTCAGAGCAGTCAGATTAGGCTTCACTGGTAAATGTTTTTCTCTCCATTGACTGGAGACTGTTTAGACACGTTAGCTACACCTGATTAAATTAGCTTTGATGAGTATTCTTTCTGATGGACTAATCTAAGAACTGAGTTCCAGTCATTAGGAAAGCTGATATGCAAATGGTATCTCTGTATCTTGGGCAACTTACCCTAAAGATGGGGGAATTAAGCAGCATTATGAAGTTCTTTGTAGATCATTTTGCATTAGGGTTGTGTAATTCTGAGGGGACTTTGATCCATATTACCTCAGACAAGACAGTTTAATGAACACAGGGGAAAAGAGAAATAAGCATTAAGAGTAGGGAGATGGAAGGATAACAGTCTTATTTGAACCACTGTGTTAGTGACATGAGATCTTCAATTTGTATTTTTTCCTCATTGAAACAGAGCTGCATGTAATTTTCATTTACTGAGTGAAAATGGAAATGTGGAAAAAGCAATCCAATAACTGAAGGAGATATTCATGGTAGGAAGACTAGCTAACCCCACAGCTGGAAAATCTTCAGATGGCAGTGGTTCAATATCTGAAAGTACTGACCTTGTGTGGCCTTGTGGATTACAAGAGAGGTTTTAGGAAATAACCTGAGCTACAGTGCTGGGTACTAACAGAACATTAAATATAAAAAGTTGGCTCAGGCAATGTTGTGATTGCAAGTAGAAAAACAAATTGGAAACACAGTACAAACTCATTCACAGTATACCTATTACACTTTATTTACACAACTGCTGCTGGTGGTGTTTGGTTTTTTCTAATCATTTGAGTGGGTGGTTCCACGCAGAAGAAATATTTATATCTATCTGTATTTTCTTCTTGTGAAGATTTATCAGTTGCATGTAGCGTTTTAGGAAAATGAAAGTGCGACTGACTCGCTATCTTTCATTTTGCTATAAGGAAACTGAAGTTCTGTTCTTTTGCTTGATGTGGTGTTGTAACATTCTTTCATGTGGAGAACAACTTCTGTTATGCAAGATGGCATACCTTTCTGAGGATGTTATGGGAACCACATTCCTAGGGTATTCCCTAGAGGCACTCTGTTGTTGAAAATGCGTAGTCTTGTTGGGGAGCCCATCCCTTTTGGAAAAATGAAAGCACCACATTCTCAGGCTGTCACTTCTGTGAAGCTGGTGCATCTTGCATCACAATGGGAAAGAGCAGTTTGATACTTGTGCAGTAACAAAATTTGTGTCAGCTCCTGTAATATAATACGTAAACTGGTATATTTGGTTTGTGTGGCCAGGTTATAGTAGCAGGTGGGCTGCGGGGGTGGCTTCTGTGAGAAGTTGCCAGAAGCCTCTCCCATGTCCAGCAGAGTCAGTGCCAGCCAGCTCCAAGATGGAGCTGCCACAGGCCAGGGCTGAGGCCATCAGTGACAGTGGTAGCACCTCTGGGATAACAGAGTCAAGAAACGGGATAAAAATCTGCGCATCGTCAACCAGACAGAGGTGTAAGAATAGCCCCATTTCTCATTGTCCTATTATGTGACTTGTCCTATGATGTGTCTTCTGATGTGACTGGTAATAAATTAAACTAATTTCCATATGTCTCCCCTGTTTTGCCTGTGACAGTAACTGGTCAGCGATTTCTCCCTGTCCCTATCTCGACTCACGAGCCTTTAATTATATTTTCTCTCCCTTGCCCAGCTAAGGAGGCAAGTGGTAGAGTGGTGGGCACCAGGTGTACGGCCAATGTCGCCCATTACAAGTGTCAACTTGAGATCTTGTGAAAGCGAGACAGGCTGAAAGAGCACTGCCACTCTTCCCTGGGAGTGCTTATGCAGGGCTGTCTCCTACAACAGGTAGAACTGTGTCTGCCTCATGAGGATCATATTTCTTTCCTATCCTCAAGGAGGCAGAGTAATAGGGAACATTAAAACTGACTTGAGATAAAATATTTAGATTGGTTAAAGAAACAAATATTAACTGTTGTCAGTTTGGGACTTGCAATTAATCAGTTTTAATTAGGAGTGTTCACATTTAAAAGTGCTTTGGAGTTTGCATGATACAAAAATATCAGAAATGGGTTTAATCGAAAGAGGGAAATCCTTTTCTTGCTCTTTGAGTGTGTGTGTATGTATTTATAGGAGGATGTTTGCAATTCGGTGTCCTTAAGACTTAGTGAGGCACATGCAGAGCACTCTAATGCTGTTTCACCTGCACCCTGAACTATGTGCTTGTGTTTCTGCTGAGACTGTAGTATGAGCATTCAACACTTTGCAGAATAGAGTTCTTTTTTTAGATGTTTATATAATAGGATAGCAAATATTTACTGCTGGGGAGGGTATAGGGGGCTATATGTGCTTCATAGTCTTTGAATGAGAGCCCCTGAAGATCATCTGAGTATGATCCACTGGCTCTAATAAGGAATGAGATCAGTGGGATTTAACCTGTCATGCTTCTCTTCTACTGCTAAACATCTATATTCTACCAGTTCCACAGTATTCACGTGACTGAATACCCATTTTAAGCAATGACTTCATATATTTTGATTAAAAACCAGAAAGACAGGAAATGAGATGAGAGACACAGATTTCAGCTCTCACATTGAGGAGGATGTTTCTTGTTTAGGAGAGGACTGCTTTCTGCTTTAAAATATTATGCCAAGACAACTGATTCAGAAGGGGTAACTGTATTATCAGATTTATGTAAGCAAATGCAGTTTTCTCCCCCCTTCCCTCAAAAAAGTCAATGATGCTGATGAAGAAATTTTGTTTTAAAAGCTTAAAAAAACCAGAAATGCTTTAAAACTTCTTTTAAAGTCAGTTCAGCTCACACCATTAATTTCTCATAATGTTTCGTAAGATCATGGTAAGTAAACAAGTAAATATTAAGTATTTAAAATTGCTTCCTGTGTAAATTTCATGTTAATGAATTGAAAAAATAACTTGATTAAAGGATTAACAATATTTAGTCTTTGCAACAATGATTTATTGGATAATAGTAGTCAAAATGCAAGACACTTCAGGATGGAAACAGTGACATTCAGAAAACATCTTAAGCTTTTATTTTTACATTCTGATTAATTCTACAGTAGCATCTAAAGGCTTGAATCTGGAGTAATGCCACCCAGTAGAACTGCCCAAACACATTACACAAAATAGTCTCTGCCTCAAATATATAATAGTAACAGCTAAAGCAACTGGGAAAAAACACAGTGAGGTGCAGAAAGGTGAAGAAACTTGCTCAAGGTAATCCAAGAACACTGGGAAGTGAATCCAGGTTTTATAACATAGATTCAATGCTCAGTCCATTACCATATTCCAGCCACTCTGATTCCTATTTCTTATGGGAGTTCAGTGTTTATGACAAGAAACTTGATGTCAGCTCAAAATAAAATTAAGAACTTGAGATCTAATTGTAGAAAAGCTTTAAAATAATCTGATTGCTTCACTGTGGACAATTCAAAACTTAAAGCAGGCACAGCAGTTCAGCTGAGGTGCTGATATTTCAGCTTAGCCCATGGTAATTTTCTCAAACATCTATCACCTCAATATATATTAGGTTCTGTCAGAGACAGCTGCATATAAACAGCATCATTGCAGTAAAATTCCCTGAAATTATACAACTGTGTAAGTGTGTGAAGCCAAGACACAGTGTTTGTATTATTTTGGTGAGTATGTGTAAGTTCTTACTAATCAGACCACTGACTTTTTTACAACCATGTCCAGTGCACCATGAAAGGAATATGTGCATTTTTTCCTTTAATGATCTGTGTGAATAATATCTGAAAAGTTTCTAGTTTTCATTTATCTCACTTTGATTTGATCTAAATGTAATCGGACGAATGATTTGAAAGCATTTCTATTGCCCATGCCCTGCTTCCAACAGTTCCCATTCAAAATCAGGTTTGTGTTTCTTCCCATCAGCACACATTACATTGAGATATGCAGATTCTTCTGAATCAGAATGTTAATAGGAATGTGTGTATTTCATTTTTTTCTTCTACTGAGAGCATTTCTTTCTGAATTTTGTATTATAATTTACATAATGTAAAAACAAAATTATACTGTTTTCATAGCATAATAGACCAATTAAAAGTTGAAATGAAAATGTTGATAGTGCTAAAAATGAAACTATGAGAAAGTGTTGAGATCTCCAACCTGTCTTAATTACTTGAGAAAGAACAAAAAGAAAAGATTGAAAAAGCAGTATTTCACAATATTCTGTGTGTTTAGAACAGTTCAGTTTTCACATGCCAGCACTTGAAGTGATGAATTCAGAATTTGTCTACAGTACATTAAATCCTTAATAACACCTTAAAAATTCAAATGCATGTTGCATTTCCAAGAATATTTGCAGATCTATGATATTTGCACTTAGGATATATGAATAGAAATGTAACTGCATATTTAGCACCAGATTTATTCTTTATTTACTCTTCTGAATTTTAGGAAAAAAATGTTGCAAGCCTTTAACAATTTTTTTTCAATAAGGAGCATATAAAGGAAGCTAGAATGTGAATAATAGACCATTTTCCTTAGAGTTTTATACTTCGAGAATTTGGCTTCTTCAATAATGGCTAAAATAACCCCTTAATTCTGTATTTCTTAGACATTCAGACAGTTCTGCTTATTATCTGAGGCTACTGAGTACCCAGTGCTGTGGCCCCTGCCATCACTGTTAGAAATCAGGTTACATGAGGGCTGCTGACAATCACGAGGCTTGCAAGCTGATGTCAATTCCATGCCACGTGTACAAGAAAAAGTTAAAAAATGAATAATGACCTGATCCTGTGCCCACTTTCCCAAACCAAGCTGTTGCAGCCAGTGGGAAACTTCTTTGGGATGTAAAGTGACTTGTACATTGCAAAAGTTTTCCAGGGCATAGCAGGAAGGAATTGGGTCATAGATGGTGATGGACTTGCAGAGAGTGGGTCTGGCTCCTGACCTCTGCACTGAAAAGGCAAGACCAGAGCAAGGCTCATTTTCTCTTCTGCTGTCCATCATCTACTCAGAGCCTATTCCAGGGTTCTCACAAGTCTTCATCAGTTTTGGATGCCAATTAAAGCCGAGCAAAAGTAGAGTTCCAACATGCTGTTTATAGGTCCAGCAGTATACCTAGATTATCTTTGCTTAATACCTTATTTTAAAATGATGTTGTGTTTCTTCTGGCTATTGCAAATATTTGAAATATTTTTCTTAACGTAACTTTGCAGTCTATGGTTTACTATGAAAAATATTGAAATTTCCTGCAGTCTTAATTTTCTTTCAAAATAAAAATCTAAAACCAGTCTGAGCTTATTTTCCCAAACTTAAATAATAGAACTCCTAAAACCCTCCAAAACTATGTATGAAATATTTTAGAATCAGCTCATAAAATGACTCCTGTCTCTGTACTATTATAGTTGCTAGCATGCTGCTCTTGAAGATGCAGCATAAAATTACATGTTAAGTACTGATTTAGATTTTCTTGTTGTTATTCATGAATATGTGAGCCTGTAGCTGAAAGACATTATGGTTAATCTCTGCATTTAATCCTTTGCAGGAATAAAAGGTAGAAGGGACTCAGCATTATTTGGCTTGCTTATGCCAGATGACAAGTACTTGAGTGTTCCTGCACAGAAACAGGCTGCCAGATACGCTTTTAGATCTTCCTTTTCTAAAAAATTGAGTGGACAGTAAATAAATATTTGAAGCAGTTCCTCTTTTTGTGTTTCAAAACATTCAACAGAATAAAAGCATAGTACTGGAAAATCTTTAGCCTCTTTAAATTCTAGATCAGATGCAGCATTAGTAAAACCTTTTATTTAAACAAAGAAAGCCAGCTGCTATGTTATCTGCCAAGCAAGTTGCATAGGGCCTTCTCTTACAGTATTTTTTACAATAAAGTATGGGTGTGGTATTCCCCTGCTGGTCCCTCCCTTGTTCCTCAGGTTTCCTTCCTCCCCCCCACAGTAATGCAATAACATGCAGTACTAAAGTTAGATGAAGTCTCCCAGATCCTGATCTTTAGTACTGGAAAAGGTAGGCTTATAATACAACAAGTGCTAGGCTGTCTTCAGGTAGTGTGCACTGTATTTACCCAAGCTCACTTGAGATGTTGTTTGTATTTATTTTAAATACTTGTCTAATCTCTCTGCATTTTGGAATCTTATGCTTTTCTCTGGCAACTTAGAATTTGGAAGAAATCTTTTCATTTCAGTATGTTGTGTTATTTTTAATAACAGTTGTTCTTTCAACTAGGGTCTCAAACTATCTCCCATACTATCCTAATCTTTTGGCATAGGTTATTGCTCTTTAAAATGAATCAGTTGGAATTGCTCCAAATAAATCTCTTCTCTTAGTTTCAACTGGGAGAAGGAAGCATGTTGTATAGATGGGGAATTAGCAATTTCAGAACGAGCTCCTTCTTGAGCTCTTCCAGAGTGTGAGGCAGAGTCTGGAACATCATCTTTGTTACGTGCAGGATGTAGTCAATGCTGTTTGGGCAGTGTTTCATGGCATATCTTCCTCCAATTTTTGCTTTCTGAAACCTCATCTTAATTATGGTACATGTTCTGAGACTGCTGAATTACAGTCACAGATTCACACTGAACTCACAGAAGATATACTCTCATATCTATTGGAATTTAACCCCATTTTGTCACCCAAACAGCTTTTAGAGGAATAGACAGATTTTGAGGCTGCTGGTCATACTACACAGGTAGCAAGTACACAGTCCCCTGCACTACATGTGATTTTTTTAGGAAAGACAGGTGAAGAATTTGGTGTAACATTTTGATAGGACTTATTTTCATGTTCTGAAGTTGAGCTTCCTCATTACTGGCATTGCTAATTTTATCTGTAGGCATACTACAGACTTACCACTTCAAAACTCTTCACTTGAGTTTGAAATTATTAATTTAATAAATTTAGGATCCAAATATATTGTTTGGATAAGCAGTCAAACATTTTGTTCACATTTCAGCCAGACCTTTCTGACTATTATATGTGATAAGAAGTATAAAACTGCAGTTTAAAAAAAGATAAACTTCCAAATTTTGAACATACTGGGATACTCATCTCTTCCAGAGAATAAATAACAAGAAATTAGAGGGGAAAATATTTACCCACAATGCACATCATAAATTCTACCACCTCAAATCATTGAGTATGCATGATGGTTTTCTCATAAGATGTTGTGGATCTGCCTGTATAAGGCTAAACTGTGCCACAATACCCAAACCCTATTAGAGAAAAAAGGCTAAGAGAATATCATCACATTTTTATGACTGTCATGGTCCTTATTTTTCAAGCACTAAAGTCAAAAGCATTGTTGCATAGCTGTTATAGAGCTTTTTTCCAGAACTGAGCTTTTCTGGGTTAAAAGACACTTCATTAAAGTCTGCCAAAGACTAGAATGAGCCGAGCTTCCATGAAATAGCTAAAGCTGTCAAATGTGTCGATATTTAGAGTAAACTTTTGCTCACCATAATGGGCCTTGCCTTAGAGGTGGAATCTATCCTGTGAAATTTTAGATTTTTTTTAAGATAGGTATCTATTTCAAAGCAGGTTGTTTGGGCTGTTTTTGCAGTCAGAGGTTAAAAAGTAAGCCGGAATGAAATTCATCAAATCTAAGCCAGACAGCATCTCTAAAATAAGATGACTCATGATCTAGAAAAAGCTGTTTATCTCTAGCGGTTCTAAAGTGAAACTGAACAGCTGCCTGGGATGTATGTCTAGAATTTTGTTGACTAATCTTAGCCTGGATTATTAATTACTCATGTTAACTCCATGTGTGTGTGTGACTTTGATGAAAAAATCCCCAATTAGAGGTTTTCTTGTGTTTTTTATCTAACTCTAGCTTTGATCTCCTCATAGTCAGACAGTGAATACTATAAAACCACCTACTCCTCTGTGAAACTTCTGATGTTTCATTTTTTGTCAGTCCCATGATCTGTAACTTGCAAACAAGCAATGAGAAGTAAGAAATAAGACAATGTTACCAAACCAAGTGTTCAGATGTCCTGAATTTACTGCCAGTGATTGAATCACTGATCCAGTTGGTTCATATGTGTTCTTGTGTTCACATCTTGGGCATATACATTCAAGGATTGCTGTTCACACAAATTTTTTTTAGCTTTGTAGTACCTGTAGCATATAATCTGGGTTCTCCACACTGTGTGGTTCACATGAGAGTAAGAACACTGGAGCTCATTCCTCATTTTACTTCCATTTGTTCTTTGTGTTACACTTTCTGTTTGCTCCCCACTGTTTAGATGCATCACGATCCTTTAAATTTTTAATTTTCATTTGCTTTACCTACTTTTTTAATGCTTTTGAGTATTGTTACTTTTTTTTGTTTTTAATAACTTTGTTCCTGGGTTTCCTCTTCTCATTCCTAAATCTCATGCTGTCGTGTCTGACTTTGGCCCAGAAAGCATGTGGTTATGATCTCCCCTGGCATCAAGGGCTGTGGTAGAGAATTTTTGGTCTCTAATGGGCCTACCCAGTTGTCTGTCCTGTCTGGAAGAAGAAAACACCAGAGTTAAATATCCTGCATGGTGCTTAAATAAAGAGCTAAAAAGAAATGAAGTGGGATATCCCCAGCTGCTTGACACATTTACATACGAGGGCCTGCACATTTTCCTTCTTCAGCTGTACTAGAATCAGCTAGAAATAAAAAAAAACCAAAACCCTAATTAAAAACACCCTTGGTTCCAGGGCTGCTTTCTGGCACAGGGTCCTTGAGACACAGGAAGCTGTGCTCTCGTCAGCTGGGCTCCAAAACCGGACAAAATGGGTCTTCAGGAGAACCCTGTCAGATGAGAATTGCTGACAGTTTCTGGTTTACTGTGTTGGTAGAACACAACCTTTTAGAGGATCACTCACCTTTGTGTGACTACAACAGAAATGTCAAACAGGCTCCTATTCTCCTCAAAAACAAAAAAAAAAAAAAAAAAAAAAAAAAAAAAAAGAAAAAAATCCACCACAGTGGAATTCTTACAAGGTAGAGGGACATTCTCAAATCTCAGATTGCGATTACCCACTTCCCTGAAGGCCAGACAGGCAAACTCGAGGTTTCTTCATTGCTGCCTGTCTGAGTAGCTGGCATGTCTGAGTAGCTGGCAGGGCAGCTGCCTGGAGCAGTTGGAATTGTGCTGTGTCACTGTTGGTGCTTTAGGAGCAATGCTGCACTTGGCAGGGGCTGTGCTTGTTTTTGGTCACGTCATGGCTTTGCACACTACTGTGCCTCCCCTGTCTGTAGTCACGGGGTCCCAGCTGAAGCCATTCACAGAATGGCTGTACATACACACATCCAGAGGAGAAGGGTGTACTCACTTGGTTATCACAAGGATACTCACTTGTGTCCAACTTTGAAATGTGCCACTAGTGTGTACATTCCCAACCTTTTCTCCTTTTACAGTTCCCCTGCTGAAGGATTTGATCTCATCTCTGAACTCTTTGTCTGAGAGAAAAGACCCCTCTCTGCCCCTTTTCTGGCTGCATGAAGGGAAGGTGGCTGGCAGCATGCCCTCTGCATTTACTGCTAGGATAAGAAACTCCCGTGGTGCCAGCACACACCCTGCCTGTGAGTTCCATATGGCACCACGTCTCAAAGGAACAGTTAAAGGTCAGCAGCATGTCTTTTACTTTGGGACTTACCTTTACTGTTCCAGTCCCATCCTGACACCTTCTGGGCAGGAGCCTTTGTGTGGGTATGGACTCAGCAGCCTGAGTTGTCAGTTCCCCTGTAAAATCCCTTAACGGTAGGAGGGGTGAGGGGGAATATGTTTAGAGAAGAAATTTTCCATATTTGCATGCTATTAGTAACCCAAACAGCTGCCCAGGATTCATTCTACCTAATTTCAGAAAACAAAATCGCCATCCTGTGTGTCACTAAACATTTCACAGAAATGGGTACAGAATAATTTAACTGAGAAGCACTGTCAACCTAGCTGAAATCTGAAACTCTGAACTTGTGAGATATGGAGGTTCATAACACTGTGATCTTGCTCTCACAGATGTGCCCAGCCACATACACATACATACACACATATACACATGTCCACATGTGCTTGAAATTTCCCAGAACAGTACATATTTACAGAAAATCCTTGCCTGTAGGACTGCTGTGGTAGGATTCACACTCCATACTTTAAACCTGAGAGTGGGCAGTTTACAGCCTTTGCTAAATATAACAGCATTTTAAGGAAGGAATATGCAGGAACATTTGGCCTTCCATCCCACAATATACTTTGACCCTTTTTTTGAACATTTTTCATATACAGCACAATTGCTAAAATCCCAGTTGTTTCCTATTTATTTTGTTGTAGAAGTTTGTTATGTACATATGTTTTTTGATTCAGATGGCATGATAAGGGCTGGTTTATATAATTTTATTTTCTTGTTAATGGAAATTATCTCCTTTAAGAAGTTTCATGGCCAACAGCAATGTCACCTTTGTTTAGTGTATTTGGAGGCTCATTCCTTGTTCAGATGCCTAGAGGGCCTCAACGCAGAAAAATGTTGCCTAATCTTTAACAGAACTCAGAAGTCTTACTGAGAAGTTGAAACAGGATTAGAAAACTCAGTATCTGATCCTTTGAGGACAGCTGCTTCAAAGGAGCTATACAAAGCTGGAGGAAAAAAAAGAGTGAATGAACAAGCTTGATCCCTTTGAAATATTTACTGTTCAATGAATTTGGAGAGGAGAGGGGAACATGATGAGGCATTACCACACCTGAAGGGTGATAGTATCCTATTGTTTTATTAATAGGAAAAGTATGATATCACTACTTTGACATTCTTTTGTTTGACAGAAGCTGGAGACACTGATTTAAGTATTATACTATATATATATATATGTATATATATGTGTGTGTGTGTGCATATATATATGTGTGTATATATATGTGTGTGTATATATATACACACACACACAAACATGCATATGTGAAAGCGGTAGAAAAAAGATTTAAAAGTTCCATTTATTTCTCAATATTGTCTTTTTTTTCAGGAATACTTCAATTCCTTGTAAAACACGTTCAATAACTGGATCAATAGCCATCATATATTAAACACTAGTCATTAAGAATTTTTCTTTTACATGGTTTACACTATCACTCAATGTCCCGGTAGCAGTTCCTCTCAATTTCAAAGCAGTTGTGGAGTTTGAGTTCTTGTTTTGTCTCTCTGCCTCAGATGGAGGTGTGTATGTCCTGATAAAAATTCAGACTTGGCAGGGAACTGTTCCCTTTTCACACAGTGTGTACCTATCCTGTGCCTGAATTTATTTACCCAGCCACTAGTTGCAAACACCTGTGCAGTTCTCCAGTTTGCTTCAGTTTCTTCTCTCCTTTTTTTTTTTTTTTTGGTTTGTTGGTTGGTTAGTTGGTTTGGTGGTTTTTTTGGGGTTTTTTTTTTGGAAACACAGGCTTCAGGTTTTTATTGATAAACTTGAATGTTTTCATTAGATGTTTCCTTATGCTCATCTTCTGAAAGCATCTTAAAGGACCACCTGATCCTTAGAGTAAACTATAGTTTCATGAGAATGGGTGGGCTTTCATCTCTCCAGGTGACTGTTTTGTCATCAAGACAATATGATCCAAAGGACACAGCATAGCACACCTTAGATGCCAAGGGACTCAGCCAGTGTTATCCATGCAGTGTTGTGTTTATACGAGCTCCTAAATGCCAGGGAAACTTTTCAAACATAAACCAAACGTAGCTGTTACTATTTTATTTGGCAACTTCACTGAGATGCTGCATGGAGCCAGTAAAACTCAGTGTGGAGGATCAGCTCTTGCCAGCCCAGCCTGAGAATGAGGATCCCAGAAACCAGGCATATGCCCTTCCTGTGTGCATGGTATTGGGTTTTTAATTGCATTTAGTGCAAAGGTAATAAGAGCTTGCTAATAGATTTAGGAAAAATAATTGTTGGAAACAAAACCCAGCCTTGAGTCAAAAGTTCATTGGTTTTGAGAGGATTGTGAAAATAATTCAGGGGAGGCCTTAAATTCTTCAGTGGATTGCTATTTATCTATGGTCATGCACATGCTAAATAATGATATTTTAAAAATTACTCTCCTGTTGTGTTTTATAATAGAGCAAAGCCTTCCAGCTATATAAACAACACTTTATTTTTCCAGCATTATGGAATAAAATGGAGAGATGGCCTTGTGGGTTGACTATTTGACTTCATGACTGAACAGCAATTTCCAAAGTTAAGCCTAACTGTGATGAGAAGTTATGCCTTTTGTAATGCTCACTCACGCAAATTAAGGCATCTTTTGAACAACCTGTGCACATTAAATTTCATATTTGGTAAATCTTATGTATTTCCTATCATGTTGGAAGGAACTGGCAGTGTTTTAAAAAAGCAATTTATTTTGTCGTCTTTGAAGTAGCTGATGCATTAGTAACCCTGCCACCTTTGAAATTAAACAGGATTTTGTCTGCAGTTTGAACACTCTGAAGTGTTCTTCTATTTTTAAATCTCATATGCGTATTTGAAATGCCTTCAGCTCTCCTGCAAATGGGTTTTGTTTAATGATTGCTGTTGTCTCTAAATGGGTCTTGGCATTTTTATTCAGTTTGTGATGAAGCAATTATTTTTGCTAATTGAATGTAGAGGGAATGACTTGAGACAGGGAGCAAACAACATCACATAGTCATGGGCACTTTAGGATTGAGAAGGTCATCCAAAATATGGCATAGCAGCCTTTGTATTTCATCTGATAACTCTCCCAATATATGAGTAATTTTAATGTCTGTGACCCAAAGGCTTTATTACTTCCTCAAAGTAGAACTGAAATATTCGCTTTACATGTGTGCAGCTTGCCAAAGAAGTATCCTAACTGATGTTTGCCAAAGCACGCTGGTTTTGGTACACTGCTAGTTATCATTAACTGGTCAAATACTACACTGGTGAGTACAAATAATAGAAAGATAGTTGTGCTGTCAGATTGTTCTGGTTACCTGAGGTATTTCACCACAGAATCAGAGCAATGGAAGGAAAGACAGCTTTGAGCCAGACCTGCACGTCTCAGGTGCTTGCAACAAGAGTGGATGTTTGTGCATGCTGGGAAGGTAGAAGTGTCCCAGTCTTTTCTCTCCCAGTCCTTTGCTGACTATAGCTTAGAGCACTGCAAAAAGTACCTTACTATCACTCCTTCAATGTTGATCATCACCCAACATGACAAGAAATAAGTTTCAGGCTAAATCAACCATTTAATTCCTTCAAAGAGTCTTGAAAACATACTGATTTCTACTGAATTGTTTTGATGAAAAAACTAAAGAAAGAAGGGAGCTTACTAATTTCATAGCAATTGAGCCGTGTGATAGGAAAGCTTTGGAAGAGGATGAAGTTAACAAGAGAAAACTGAGCTACATTGTAGAGAGCTCTCACTCACTGAGAGCCCTGTTCAATGCACATCTGTTGCTAAGAAAGGAAACCAAACTAGGTTTACTGAGACCAGCAAAATAACTAATATTTGAAAATACCATATGGATAACATTAGTCACTTGGTACTGGACAAGGTGAACTATGAGGTTAATCTAGTATGGAAAATCCCATTGATAATGTTGGCATGTGTTCCACAAAATTGGCTGCCCAGGGAACAAAGGAAACATTGTTTTTTTACTGTGTGACGCAAGAGACCCAAAGCAGTCAAAAATCCAGTGGCTGCAAGATAGTATACACCAGATAGGAGGTATTTGCTAAAACTGCATGTGCTGGACATTGCTGCCCTAATTTCCCTGTTAAATTGCTGGATTTGTATTGTAGTGTACGCATCACTAAATTTCCTAAAACTGTGAAGTGATTTGATCAGCTCTGTTGAAGAGTTTTTTGTCAAATCTTGTAAAGTACTGATTGTGAAAGAACCCTGAAAGAGAAAGCCACAGAATCCCTTTAAAATGTGTCAAAGAAATCAAGCAAGGACAAAAATTAGGTGACAAAAATTGCATTTATTTTTGTTAACAGGCAAAAATGGAATTTTCCTGTAAGCTTAGCCATGCTTTGCCATCACTTAGCACCATTATTGCTGCACTAACATAGCATAACTCTTTTTGTCAATGTATTTCTGTTAATTTGACAGCTTTTGGTAACATTCAGATTTCTCTTGGGATGTTAATATATCCTGGGCTGAAATAAATAGAGTGTACAGTCATGGTTTATAGCTCATTTTAAAATTATTTTCTTCTTCAGAAGATTAAAGAAACCCATATGCATGGTTTGAACTCTCCCCTACCCATGTGATGGGGAATGGAATAAACACCAGTAAAAATTGGTCAGCATCCTTGCAATGTGCTGTTGCACTGTGTCTGGCCCCGGGAGAGCTGTATTAATTTGAGTGCAGTGCCCTGTCAGAGGAGTAATCCTCCACTCAGAGTGAGATGAAATGTCCCTGGAGCTGTGGCACAGAGTATCCACTACCTACCTGTGGATGTTGATGAATGCCCAAATTCTTGGAGGTTGAGTGTGTATGTCTAACAGCTGCTTTGAAAGCATCAGGGCTGAAGAGGTGGACAAGTCGTTGTGCTCTTAAGTAAGACATTACGGTCAGTGTTTTTTTGTCTTCCATGTGATAATCATGATCTTGTTAGATTTCCACATTCCCATGGAAGTGAAGTTAGGATATGCACAGAAATACTGCCGTTCATTTTGTATTCTTTCCAGTGCACTTTTCATCTACACATCATGGAGCAGAAAATGAGAGGCTTGCACTCCTCTAATTCTCACAGGGGATCATTAGGATTCCCCACTGTTGTCTAATCATGTGCTGTCCCATTGATGTGTAGTCAATTGATGAGTAATTGTGTTTTATGCAGTAGATCTCGCTTGAGTAAAGCAGTGTGTTGGCTTTAGTTATGAGAAACTGGTATGGATTTTAAGCTCTTAAATGAACAACAGATCATTTTGTGCTTCACAAAGTATAAGCACTAAGTATGGAGGGAATAAGTAATAGGGAAAGGAGCATTTAAAATTTATGTTCAAAGCACAAAGACTTTTGTATGGAAGAAGTATATCAGATGCATGCCAGATCGGCTTATTTTTTAATTTTTGAAATGCTGGAAGGAGTTTATAAATAAGACTGTCAGTGCGTTAGGGGGGCTGCCTTAGCCACTGGAGTGTGCCTGTCATAACACAGTGGATTGAAGTTCCTGCTGTGAGCTGGGGAGCTGTGAGGCCTCAGCAACACCAGGGAGAGTAAATGAGTGATGTGGAGGAAAAATAGTTGCCTTCAGACTTTCTTTATTGCATGCTCTGAGCGGCAGTTATTAGTCCATTGTGGGTGAACAGAGTAGGGCTGCAGCTGAAGCCGTGCTGGGTACCCAGGCCTCTGGATAATATTGCTGAGTGTTTTCTGCAGTTTGAGGAGGTGCAGGACCCTGCAGTCTAATTTTCAGATATATATTAGGAAAAGAATCCCTCAGCACCAGGGCAGTTATGGTGAGCCCCTTGATGTCTCATGGGCATACGCCGTTTTTTATGAAACAAAACCTTACCTATAAAACAAAACCTCTTCCCCACAAAGCTATAGAGAGGCTGGATGGAGGGAAGGCTGAATTCTTTCATGGAAGTAGCAAATTCACTGACCCCATCAGCTTCGTTTCATATGCTCTAGCTGGTTGGCTCTGAAAGTGCTCCTGTCTTGGCGGATTTTTGTAGGAGGGAGTCATGACCCCCAGGCAGCCAGTGGGGTCATCCGCTGGGGGAGGCACTTTGGGCTGTCTGGCCTGGCTTGGCTTTTCCTTTGTTGCCACCTCTATGGGGTATGCTGGGCTATTTTGAAGCTAGTGGTATTATTAGGCTGGATGACATTAAACCGGGAACCTTCATGAGCATGTGGGAATGCCTCTCTGGTGCTGCAGGGCAATATTGATTAGCCTCAGTGTGAATGTGAGAGTGGCAGCACAGGAAAGGTTACTTAATATTATTTTGTGGCAGCACATATGTTTTGCAAAGGGCTGTGTTGAAGGTCAGCCGTTTGCACGCACCGCTTTTCCCAGTTCCCTGTCTGCCTTCAGCTCACAGCCAGGCTGGTTATTACTTATAGTTATTTTTGAGGTTGCATTTGAGATGAAGACAAGAGGTAGGGCAGATTATCAGTGGTAGCTGACGAGGTTGTTATGATGAGACATTAGCTAGGGATAGGAGAAAAGGGAGAAAATAATGCATTCGCTTGCCTGTCTGATAATGGTGTGGCAGTTTTTGTTTGTGCACATACAACACTGGTAATTTGGAAAGTTAAGAACCACTAATAGAAAGTTATAAAGCCTGCAGAGTTGTTCCAGCTGCTGTTTTATACAGATGCACCATAGTATGAAATGATTAAATTTGCTTGTAGCAAGTTTTGCTTCCTCTTATTTTAATACACCTCGTATACTAATGTGTTCTATTATAAAACTCCATTTTCAGTGACCCATAGATTTTTTTAATATGCACCAGCTCTCTCAGACAAGGCAGGCACAATTTTTTAACGTATTTTTCAGCTAAATCAAGGAAAAAGGTTGTATTATGATGAATTTTGTATACAAAGGTACATCAGAAAATAATCAGAATTAAGGCTTAATCCTTTGCTTTTTATTTTTTGTTTCCTTTCTTATATAACTTCTATATCCTTTTTTCCTAGTCCTTGTCGAAAAATTGGAAAATTCACAGTAAAAGATATATGTGATCACAATCGGATCTTTATTGTGTAGGCAAAATCTCTTGACCTTCAAAAGCAGCATTCCTTCAGTTTACTGACTCCACTGATTAAAAAACTCCTAGGAGATGGGGTGGAACTGTAAATGTTCAGTAAGATTAAGAGGTTCGAAAAGGTTGAACTGAAACCAAATCCTTAATTTGGCCACTAAAGTTGAATTAATGATTCCTCAGTGAAGTTATTTTTACTGCTGTAAGGTAAAGAAGTACTAAATATTATTGCAGCATCACTGATTATTAAAATGGAGGTAAAAGCTGAGTATTCATGCTTTATGAGAAGGCAGAGGAGAAGTACAAGAGGTTGTAAATATATTGTCATATTTTTATTCCTTGACAGACAGCTGCTAACACTTGGTATTCGAAAATTTGGGCATATATGCCAAATGCAATTAGTTCCACATTGTTCATTGTGGCATTTTCAAGACATCCATTAAATCTCTGTTCCCCATACCACTGTCTTATAGCCTGCAGAGAGCTTTGCCAATACTTGACCAATCATCATCTGATGTCTGCATTTAAGGAGTATAAATGCTTGTTTGATGTGAACAGAGCTCTTGCCATGAAGAGAACTCTGGGGTTTGCAAGTTTGTCACAAGTAGCACATGTGTTATCTTCACAATATGGCTTTAGATGTTAGAAGGATGAAGAGTGCTGCAGTATATTCCTACCTTTTAACAGATAAAAGGACTATCCTGTTCACAGGGATGGATGTGTTTTTGAGGCAGCCACCATGCTAATTACTGCTTCCTCAGCTTGGGAATTCCAGCTTGCTCATTAAACCAGAAATAGCAAAGTCAACAACAGTCTGGCATTTAGCATTTTCATATTACCATCTTCGCTGTTATTGGTATGGTTTTTTAAGTTGTATTTTGCATGACCAGTTGCAAGCAAGAGTTGGTTTTCAGTGTAGGAACAGCTGGTAACAGCAGATTGGGAATGCTGGAAAGCAGAGATGAATTGCCCAGGCCTATCAGTTGCACACCAGAGGGATGTAGGAATTGAAATGCCAGCGTTTTGGAGAGGGGGTGATCAATGTGAGTTTGAAGCTCGTCTCTGCCTCACTTCAAGTGACAAAATATTCCTGACATCAGCTTTAGGAGAGACACTTATATTACCTGTGAATTGGTTAGGGACTGCCTTGCGAGGAGAACCTTTTGATATATTATCAACTGAAATTTTCATTGGTTTCATAGGAGAATTGCAGTATTTTTGAAACAAACACAACCAAAACTCATCATTTCACAGCGAGGACCAGAAAATAGAAATCTCAGTGGTAGACTCACATTGAAGGAAAGTAACTAAAAGGTACCAAGCCTACCTCACTCCAGAGATAAAGGTTATAAGAGCATCTCCTTTACACCTCAGTGCAGAAGCTTGGTGGCCATCTGCTGATTAGAAAAAAAAAATGAAAGTGTGAAATGTTTTGCTTGGCATACTGTAATGTCAGTTATCCATATCTGCAATTTAAGATTATACTACACTGAGAAATAAAGCAAAAATAACCCCAAAATATCTCCAGCCTTTTCAAACTAACTGTCGCCTGGGCTAATTCTATTACACATATATATGTAGAATTAAGTATTGAAAAATTACTTATTACTAATTACTAATTTTTGATTACCCTAATTAAAAAGCAGCAATTCTTTTATTTCCCTGTTAAATGTTATAGTCAAGATTTTATCCTTCTGTAAGTAAAATTAGAAATATGTAAACTTGAGCCTAGATGTGTCTCCTGTTGGATCTATATATTCACTAGAAGCACAAGGGTCAACTAGAAAAGGAATCACCAACCTATTCCATGCATATCGTTGACTATTCCTTGTAGAGGATAGCTGTGAGTGTTTTGTGAGTTGCTGTGTCCATCGGTACAACTGGCTCTTCTAGGGGTTGCACTCAGGTTGGAGACATGTCCCAAAACACCTCATGCCCAGCCATGGATAAATGACCGAATGTAGATTTGCACATATAATGCAAATCTGAAAATAAAAGCAGGGCGGAAACATAAACATATATAGAGATTTGATTTTATCAAATTTGATATTTGATAATCATATTTGATTTTACCAGTAAGCTGGTAAGCAGAGTCTAGAAAAAGAAAGAGGCCTTTGTTCAGCATATTGCCAGCTTTTCTGTTGTGTCTTAAATTATTTGTACCAGTAACATATCTCAAGGTGTTGGTAGGAATTTCTGCATGAACAAGGCTGCAAAATATGGTTCTACTAATGTCAATACCCTTTGAGGTGTACGGCTGCTTCATTCTGTGGAAATTTATACTGATGGGTAGCTCTCCAGAAGACAGCTGAAGTATGTACCCATATGAATTTATGTTGGTTGTAAAATTACAAGACAGAAATGCAGTATTTCCTGTGAATTATTACTGTAAGCCTTCCTAAGTGTCTTGTCTTACATTACATTTCCTAAACTCATGGCAAAAATGCTGTACTCTTTAGGCATGTATTTCAAAGGTCAGCATGGAGTTATATCTCAATTCATATATAAGAAAGAAAAATAATAATTGCAAGAAAGTGTTGCTATTCATTGGCTTTTCAATAAATCTTCTTGTTTTTACTTCATTTGCAGCATATGATTTCATGGAATGAAGCCAAAGTGGACTTTAGTGCCAGCTAGTCTCAGTTGCATATAGCAACTCCTTAATTATCACTTAGCTTCTCCTTTGTTGTGCTCTGTGCTCCTTAGTTTATAAGGATTGCTTTCAGTAAGACAGTTAAAGTCAATATAAATGTGCTTGGAGATTAATACCTTGCCTGTTAATTTGTTTCCAGCTTCTCATTTTATCATTAAAATGTACATCAGGTAGGAATCTGAATACACTTAGTTTTGGCTTTTAACTGAAGGTTCTTGCTGCCTACCAAGAGTGCAAAGCCATAAAAGACATCTGGCAATAGGGAAGAAAAGACTGTAAATATGATTTGAATGCTAATTGTACTTCAGGTTTTTTAAGACATCTCACTAGAAGCCTTATTAGTCTTTTATGTTCTTTCATTTCTGGGCTCATATGACCTGAACAGAGAGAATGAGATTGTAATTTCCCTTCGGCTGGGGGCGAATATAATTTATTTTTCTTATTATTATTGGACTCTCTTAACAGGAATTAAGACTCATTGCTTTAAAGACACATGCATTTAATAACAGGGATTTGATGTGTGCTGATCTCAGTGCCCATATGTAGTCTCCTATAGATCAGAAGCAGTGCACAGCTGCAGATATTTGTGCACATGACGTGCCTTACAGGACCACTGCCTAACTGCATGCATTTTACATGCTTTTCCTCTGATATGGATCTAAAGCTGCCAACAACAGCGTGGGAGCAGCAAAAATTAAAAGGAAAGGGAAGGAATGTTTCCAATAAAAGTTTGCCTCCCTTGCATAGTCTAAGTGACAGCAAGCATTCCAGCTTTGAGGGCTTTCAGTTGGCATTGTATGAAAATATATTTCAAAGTGGGGACAAAAGAATGAACATAAAGAGGGAGGAAAGGACTGAGGCACCACTGGGCTTCATTCAAATTTGCGGCCAAGGCTATGGAGAGGGAAGTGATGACAACTGTGGAGTTATATGTGCGTAAGAGCAAAGTTTCCCACACGTGTTCTCATCAGTATCACAGTTTGGGGTGCTTGGTAATGGAGGTTTGGGCTTTAGCCAGTAGGGAGGCAAGGCCAACCATGAAGTTCAGATCTGAATCCAAAATGCCTGTGTGTTTGGAAGTAGTTATCCCTCTGGTTTGAGATTTTACTCATCTTAGCCATGCACAAAAATGAGTAAGGAACATGAGCAAAGGTGGTTTTCAAGTTGCAGCTGTAATACTTTAAGTATTTAAGCCCTTTAGCAGTTTTGATTAACCAGAGGATTACATGAGATTTTCTGTGCCATTTACTTTACTGTATTTTAGCCAATTTATATATGACAAGTACTTTGTCATTTGTACTGCAGATCAATCTTAAATGAGCCTGAAATCAGGTTTGGAGCAAATACCACTTGTGCCTCCATATCAGATCTTGTGCTTTTGGGAGCACCTGGTTATCTGCAGGAGAGAGAGTGAGCTCCTACCCTACTCTAAAACCAGCTCTTCAACCATACTGAGGGAGAAGAGATGGAAGCCACTGTGCTGGCAGTGATGTGGCAGCCAACGGCCAATGTCACAAAACCGTGGGCAGAAATGGCCACAAGGAGTTGCACTTGCTGTAGGACATCACTGCATTGTGCTAAACAACCCCATTTCCTGCTTGGAAGATCTGATCTCTAGCCCATTTCTGGGCTACAAGCATAAAAGTGGACATCCTGTGCTCATCTTCCTGACCTAATTGAATGGGTTAGAATATACAGAAGATGCTGGAGATTGCTTAATTTATTTGAACTTGAGAAGAAGACCTTGGTTGCTGGAGTTGGTGTGGCAGGTGCCTACAACCTTCTCTTTTTTCTCTTGCACTTCTGTTGCGACAGGAGCTCCTTAGTTCTTGAAGGTGCTAGAGAATCCCTGCTTCTTGTAAGAAGTCTTTGCTAGAGTTTCACCACCTGCAATCCTAAAAGGCACTTCCTCTGCACACAGGAGTTCTGCCTGAGCTGGGGTCCAAAGTACATCCAGAAGCTCCTTTGGAATAAGAGAGGCTAGAATTGTTTCAATCGTTTTCCATTTTATTCCATTTCAACCACAGATAAAACCAACACCAATATAATGAAACAATCTTGCGTATATTGATCAGATTCTAAAATTTGCATTTAACACTATAGCTACAGTGGCTTATGACGTATTATGTAGAATAGACAGGTTTTGAAGAGAATATTTGCTTTGTTGGTGGTGGTTTTGTAAAAGAAAAGAAGCTAGTGGCCCTTTGTAAAAGCTCAGTAACTCAGGGTCTCCTAAATATTAAATGTCTGTCTTGAAAGTAGGGCTGTCCTGTGCTCCCTTATGTCCTGGTGGTTAGGTCACATGAAGTAGACAATTGAGCAAGTACACGGCATGAGTCTGATAATAGATAGGTCCTTGGAAGAAGTTGTCCATGCTTTAGCAGTTCTTTTAAAAGGGCATAATAATTCTAATGTAAACCAAAGGTGTTTTTTTTTCCCTTGGTCATACAAAAATAACACATCTAAACAGTCCTCATGCCCCTTCTAATTATAGGAGCTACTGATTCTGGATTAATGTAGTTCATTCCAATTCACGCTGTTCCTGTTAAGATGCAGTTGGCGTCAAAATGATCCTATCTTATGACTACTACTGTATATGATACAATTAAGGAGTAATCCCTTTCAAAACTGGTCATTAGCATTAGCTAGCAATTTGCTAAATTTGCTTCAAAAGGTTAATGCTACAACTATGGTAAACAATAACTAATTTCATGGGGATTTATTGCTGTTAAAAAATATGATCAGTTTTTAATAACAATACTGAATTTTTTAAAAAAACAGTAGATTGGTTGAGTGCACTCAGATTGCTTTACAATGGATATTTTCCTAGCAGATAAGTAATCCTCTGCTAGTAATTTCAGTTCTGAGTTCTCAGATTTAGCACTTCAATTATGCATTCTTCGTTTGTTTTATTAATTGTTTGGTTATATTTGACGATGCTGAACTATACATGCATGCATAATATATGACATATTATTCATGAAATTTTGCAATATGACAGGCTCTGGTTACTCATGAGTAATACAGCAACTGTCACATAATAAATAAAATGACTTTATGTAAGCTTGTTCTAAGTTCTTAAACATAATTATCTGAATTGTTGAAAGGAAATAAGTGTTGAAATTACCGTGATGCATGATGCATGATGTATTCAAGGAAACAAATTCTTATGCAATAGGTAGAATTCTTCTAAAGATGTTTATGACAGGAACAAATGAGATAAATGGAGATATTCTGTACTTAATACCAAGTTTGAAGGTGGCCAAGATTGTCGTGCTAACCCTTGCTGTAAATTTCTGCTGCTTTATTAACTGCAGAAGAACTGAATATAATTACATAGGCATAGAATTTAGCTGTGAAGAAGTATTGCTGCTGTGTGGAGCTAAAGTTCTTGCAATATTGGCCCTGCATGGTAGGAAACACACAACTGATGCATTCTGTGAGTTGCAGTACTCTGGAAAGCCTGGTTTCATGTCTCTTCTGCTCATAAAACACAATAACCTCAGCTCCCTCCCAGTGCCTTCAGATGTAAATATTCTGCCATGGAAATCTAAGGAAACCTACTTTCTTTGATCTGAATCAAACAAAATGAAAACAGTTTGCTGAATTGCAAAGTCTCATTTCCGATGACTTTGAGGTCTGTGTGGCAGGTGTGTGCTGCCCTGGTGCCTCGTGGGAGCTGTGGGTGGGTGTGTTCTTCCCTCATCCTTCACTCCTCCTGTACTGCTCGCTCCCCAAAATCTCCTTGTGCACAGAAGTATTCCTGAGTTTGGCAACAGGCTGAGAGTCGTACCACAGACTTTGGAGGTGATGGAGAAGGTGAAGCAACAGCAACTGGAACTACAGCTCCCACAGTTCTCCAGTGCTTGAGGATTGCAGATTTTGTATTGAAGCTGACTTTCTTGAAAAGTAACATTACATAAGGACTCAGGGAAATATACAGTGCTTGCATTAAATGTTTTGAGGCTTTCGTTTCAAAGTACTTTTGTTTGTATTGAAAGTGCCAGGAAAAGAACACTGAAATTTTCAAAAGAAAAAAAGAAACCACAGAACATTTCGTTCTGTAAAGCATTTTGAATTTTTCCTTAGGCTGCATGATGTTACATTGGTCTTGTTTTTAGACAGTAAAATATTTTTCAGTCATTTCTCACAACATAGGGGTTTTGTATGCAGAGGGAGAAATAATGATTGCAGATAAATGTTGCCACTTACTGAATTCCATAAAATGCATACTAACCCTCTTTGAACTTCCAGAGTAAAAGTATTTTTAAAATTTCCTAATGTTTTGTTAAGTCCTCCTCCTTGTTGCTTTTTTTTCCCCCTCAAAAGGCCATATTAGCGTTGCTACTTTCACCAATTGTTTAAATTACAAAAGAATTTTGAGATAATTTAACCTCTAAATAGCAGAAATTAGTCAAAAATTATAACTTAAAGTGAAATCATAGAGATCATTGGTACAGTAATCCATTACACTTTTGCTGTCAGTTTCTTGTTGATTGTTATTCACCTGCAGTGCAGTCAGTAACTTCACAGGAGACAATCAGACCTGAGTAGAAAGAACATCGACCAACCTGTCAAGAGTAACACCTCCAAATCCACAATTTTTATTCTATTTTTATATTTATATTTTATTCATATGCTCTGGACAGTATATCCAGCATCATTAAGACAAGGCTAATACAAAATAACTGTTCTTTCCTGGGTTTCTAGAGAGAACTAGAAAATAGTATCTGTTCATTTCCTTGCAAATCTCAGCATTTTATCAAGAGAGGAATGCACAACTGCAAAGAGTTAATTTGTAGAGTAGGTTCTACAGATTAGATTTAAAGATTTAAATTGGTATTCATTTTGTAAGCATAATTTTGGTTCCCCTTTTGAATTGTTGTATTTAAAGAAAAATTAAATAGAAATTGTTACAGCTGAAGTTCATGTGCATTCACTAATATTGGAAATTCTCTTTAAAAATACTTCAGCCATATTATAATCTCTCAAATTGCTACTAATATATACTCATACTTTTCTTATATTGTCTTCTGTTAGTAAGAATTAGGTTCTGCTTTCATTTACTGCAGCTGCAAACTACTGACCCTGTAGTTCATTTCCTAGTATGTAAAACTGAAATTAAGATTATGGCATCTAGTTTTGCCTCCCTGGTGCAATACAAAAAGAAAACTCACTTTCCCCAAAATTCCTTATATGCAAAAGGAATTTTGGTACACTAGGAGAGTGAATTCAGTGACTTTTTATAATCTTTATTTCACACACCATTACAGAATTACATGGAATAATAGTACTATTTCTTTTAAGCAGAACTTAGTTAAGCTTGAGAGCAGTGAACCGCAATTCAGTAGAAAAAGTTCTACATGAAAATTCATTGCAAACATAAACAGGAATATCTCCGTTGACTCCACTGGCCTTGTGCATTTCAGGAGACAGAGCAGTCTAAGGAGTTAGTACCTTGCTCAGCACAGATGTATGTATTCTACTCTCTTTTAGTCTCATTCTACTAGCTGTGTCATTCAGCTGGGATCTGTGCTTTGGTTTGCTTTCATGCTACAGATCCTGTTATATCAGTTCCAGTGACACATAAGTACTAAGCCATCCGTGTGCTGACTTTCCTGACACAGGTGTGTTTGAGATCATGGAGGTGTTATTTTAAAGAGCACATTGTTACATTGGTCATGAAGTCACACAGCAGTGTCTGTTTTACGGAGAAATATGTGTGAATGAAATGCACTGTTAGTATTGAATAAGTAAGCTTCACTGTGGCAATTTTTATGTATGAAGAGTATGAGAGGAGATCTGTCAGTAACATCTGAATAATAAGCCTGAGATATACCAAATGCCTAGTGGAAATGTGGTTCCTAGAGCTGCTCTCTCATACTGAATGCTAAATATAGGCTTCTGAGATGAAAGAATAAAATCAGCATTCAAAGCATATTTGTGTTAGGGCTGTTAAAGGATTTACTTTCCATTCCCTACCAGCATTTTTGCTCTCACATTTCTCATCTGTTTACCTACAGACTTACCACAGGGCTTCACTGTGTGCCCTCTTCTGTCATACAAATGTGCTGGCTAGCAGAAAACCAACAAGAACATTACTGTATTGATTTTCTCTCATGCCTGCAAGTCATGAAGGTTTTGTGATTAATATAAATCAATATTTGTGGTAGAGCAGGAGATGATTTGCGTAACTTCTGATGAAAGGGAGAACACTGAAACTTTCATTCAACACCGTTTATTTGTAAATACTTTCCTTAAGATGACTTCCACTGTACCAGGCTTCATACTGTGAAGCTTGAAGATTTTGGTGTGATATTGGCAGAATTTCCTCAGCTGTGACCCCCTAAAATTTTAGCACAAGTTAATTTTAAAAAGAGCTAGAATCTAAGCTAGATCCCCTGCTTTCTTCCTACTTGTAAGAGGAGAGATGTGATGGAATAAGATAGAATAGAAAAGAATAGATTATTTCAGCTGAAATGCAATGATCACCTAGTGTACCTGCCTGACCAAGGACCAACCAAGTCAAGGCTTGTAGGTAAGGGCATTGTCCAAATGCTTCTTAAACCCTGACAGGCTTGGGGCATCAACCACCTCTCTAGGAAGCCTGTTTCTAGTGGTCAGAGTCTGACCACTCTCTCAGTTAGTTAAAAAATGCTTCCTACAGTCCAGTCTAAACCTCCAGATGAAGGGCATTAAATTGTTCCTTGGAAACTGAAAGAGTTGTACCTAGTGTATCGGTCCAAGGTGAAAGAGTGTACATAGTGATAATGCTGGGCTTTTTGCAGGCTAGAAAATTGCAATCCTAGCTATACAGCTTATCTGCTCTCCTCTGTGATAACAGGAGGTCCTGTTCACTGGTATTTCCTTTTTGCTTTCCTCATGTAGCATTCTTTTCAGTCTCTTTTTTACCAACTCTCTATAAAGAGATCAAAAACCAGCAACCATAAACTTTGAAATTGTAGTTAATAAATTAATGTGTTAAAGGTATGTGTTCATATGTTACATGCATACAAGTGAGTATAGTGTAAGACTGTTATGCAAGTGATGTGGAAATTATTTTCATGTAAAGTCTTTATAGGTATTATAGATGTGATTCATAGTTCAAGTTTCAGCTAGAAATTGTATTCTTCCTATGCTCTTTTTTCGGGAAGAAAAGAAGCTATTGCTGTGAACTTGGTATATAATCATTTTAAGGCATAAAAGGATGTGTATGGATTTTGAAAACTTAGTTACTGGTTTTCAAAATGGAAGAACTGTAGAGCATGATCCTCTTTCACACTTTTTTCAACTGCTGTGTATAAATTCCACATAGAAAACTGGCCTGCCAGGCATGTGGCATAATTTACATTAGAAAACAGTTTTGCAGTACTTCATTTTGCTCACTGTTATGACTGGATTTCTATCCAAAAATCCACCTTATAAAAGCTTCACATGGTAATCATGTAAGTAGCTCAGTGAAGACAGGTCTCTCTTATGGGCTAGTAACTGAGAATAAGAATAAGTGGCAGTTTCTTTAAAGTTTTACATTGCTTGAAGTGTATTGCAGCTAAAGTAGCTGCACTTTTGGGGATACATATGTTTTTTGTATGTCTGAAGAACATGGCATAGCAAATGGTCTAATCTGGCTATCACAGCCTGTCTTTGGACCTGGGTATGTGAAATGTCGGTGACCACAACGATAGTCTTTGGCAGTTTGTCTATGAAAAATGTCCACTCCTAAACAGACACCAGCAATGTAGAGAATCCCCATTGCACATTTAGATGTATAATTTTCAAAGTAAAGAAATCAAAGGGGGAAATGCTTCCATCCAGCCTGTCTACAGCATGAACTGAGACAGGAAAAAAATAAGTGAATATATAGTCATCAACTTTATGGAGATGTTTGTATAAAAGGACTCTTGGTTCTTTATTTCTTGGTGTTAGGAATGAATGTTTGGTACAAGTAGGATGCATTATTAGTAAAGTCAGACTGCTTGTATTTTTTGATTGAATTGAGATTGAGAAATGCAGGTGAATTCTTGGAAGTTTACACTGCATTCACTGGTGAGAATTGTAGAATCTGTAAATTGTATGTTAAGCTAGATGGTGATTTCCTTTTAATGCTGAAGATTTTTCTCTGGTAGTTTTTGTATTTGTGTCATTTGTGTGAGTGTTGTAACAACTGGTGTGGCAACAATTTTGATTGTGCGTGATTGCTGTAGAAGTCAGTGTCCCAGAAATAAGGAATTTGCCTGATACTGATATGAGTCACTGGTTATCTGATGCAGAAACAAGGTTTGCATAAGTCCCAGCAGTTTACATCAGTAGTTTGACCAGTAAATTGTGCAGTTTCATTGCTCTTGTTCTATACTTGTCTTTTGATATGCTGGTATTCATCCCTGCCAAATGCTTGTCAGTCCAGTACTTTCTGAATGACTACCTTGTCTTCTACTTCTGAATAACAGCAGGGGCAGGTGGCTGTGTAGTTTACAATCAAGAAAGAATGCTAATGAATTATGAAGAACTTCTGACTTGCATTTAATAGCACCATGACATGTTATAACAGCCTGCCAAACACAGCATTTCTTATAAATCACTCTTCAAAGGGCAAAAATATCCACCTGTCATATCTGAGGCCACTGCAAAAGATTTGCATTTGAAGATGACATGATTTGCTTCACCTTGTAAAGTACCTTCTTATGATAAATGGGGTTTTTTTTAATGGACAAAATAAGATAATTTCATATTTTCTCCCTCCTGCCCAACCATGACGCATTGTGCACTTTGTTTCATTTTTGGAAATACTCTATTTTTCTTTTGCAAGAAGAAAATCCATTTCAGAGATGGTGTTTGAATAATAATTGGCAGCATGCCTGAAGTACTGACATTGTCTCATCAGGACTTTGTACACTTGCATATCCATGCAATGCCTAATCTTTCTTAGCAAGAAATTGATTATATAGAAGTTTCTTAAATACTGACAGTTTTTACATACTTATTTTTGTGGTCATACAGATGACCTGGAGCCATGACATACCATTATCTGAAACACTATGAAGACCGATGATTTATGTCCTAACAAATGGTGGCACAACTTATAGATGTAATGTAAGGAAACACATACTAGTTCTTCACTAGACAGTGGTGTGTAAATCAAATGGGGAAGGTGATTTTCTGAGCTAAAACAGGGAGTGTTTGTTTTAGAATTTATCCTCAGGCCTTTGGGCAAGGAATTATTAATCCTTTTCAGTTTTCAGAGGATAGTAAATAAAATTAATTTGCTTCTGCAATTTGACTCGATTAGCAGATACCAGTACAGAATTTTTTTCTTTTTGAAGAGGTCAAGTCATCAGAGAGTTATTTCTGTCTTACAAGTGAAATGAGCAGGAAGGAAGTCTCAGCACTCTGAGGAAATGTTCAGCCATCTTAGAGCTTTCTACATTTTCTGTTACATACTTGTATAAGAGATCTGTACAGCTCTATGAGATACTGTTTGAATTCATGGAAACAAGAAAGGCTAAATCCCCAGCTGGTATAAATCAGCCTCATTTTACTGAAACAGTAGAGCTGTGCACTTGCTTTATACCAGCAGACAAGCTGGGTGAAAGTAGACATTAGAAAAAGGAAGCTTAGGTGCATCCAGGTATTATTTGCTATATATATTAGTGCTAATTACCAGTAATATAATCCCAGTGGCTCCAGGGGGTACATTAATATATGTTTAAAAGAAACTAATTGATTTTTTTAAAAAAACTAAAAGAGAATTAATAGAGAATTAACAGAGAATTAAAATAAAAAATTAATGCCATAGTTCTGCACAGCTGTCACTGGAAGCACAAATCTGGTCTTCTATTTTGTTTTATGTATGACTTATTCCATAATTTAATTCAAACTTCGGTGTGTGTTTATTTTGGGATTAATATATTTGAAGGTAAACTTGTACCACTTTTTTTGATTGAATCATACTCCTGCTTTATGTGATCAAAAATCCCCTCTGGTCATATTGCTTAGTTTCTGTCATATTGCCTAGTATTATTTAAGCATAAATGCATAAATTCTCCTGCATTTGCACAAAAAACCACCATTGCCACCACCAACAACAAAAAAACCCCAAACCAAACCAAACCAAAACAAAAAAATTAGAGCAAGAACTAAAACCAAAAGGAAGGAGAAAAGGAACTGTTGTCTCTTTCACTTATTTTTCAATGAGTTTTTCAGGATTAGTCTCAATTCAGTCTTCATTCTTCCTAGCTCACGTGGAGAATCTTGAGGGTTTGTTCAGGGAAAGTTGTTGTGTGCAGGCAAAAGGTCATGCCTGCCTCTTTTCCAGGGTCTCATTACTCTGACCACTCCCGAAAAACATCCCTTCTCAACAAAGGATGTTATCCAGCACAAAAAGATATCCTTGACTGTGAAAGCCAGTCACACCTCGCAAACAGTGTTTCCTGCTGCCCTCATCATTGCCCTGCCTTTTGGACTGATGCACGTGTTGGCTAAGTAGGGATTTCATGTGGAGGAAAGGGAGGTGGCTGACACAGGCACAGATACCATAAGAAAGAGCAGGACACACAAAAAAAAAAGTGTGAGTGCACACATCGTGAGTTAATAGTAATAAATCTATGCAATGAACTCCATGTGTTCAGTGATGAAAAAATACTTTAAATATTTTTCAGCTTCCCTATAGAGTTATGCTTTTCTTATGTCAAACCTTGATCTATAGTTCTATAGAGGAAAGAAGCATTTGCAATGTTAAAACAACCCCTTTCACTTTAGATTTAAAACAAGATGACAGAAGTATAAACATTGTATTAACCCATATTGATTTCTCTTTTCTTTTGGAGGGAGAGGAACAAAAGTAATAAGAAATCTTGAATTTAGTTTCAAAGCCGGTCCCTTCATGCTTATTCTGAAAGTTTAGTCTTTTATGTGAAAAAGTGCCTGCTGACATTATTGAGTACGTAAGTCAAAGACAAATTTTCCACTGAATTAAATGGAGCCACAATTTCATCTCAAGATACTAAACCAGATTTTTACATATGTGCTCATTTGCTTTTTGTTTAAATGTAAATTGAAAGCTTAAGAACAGCATGGGTAAACTGTATATTCTCGAGATTATGCCGAGGAGCAGATTAGTGATTACAATTTGGTATTAGAATTAGACAGGAAGAAACCAAGCTGTTTAGCCCCGTCCTGGAATATTTTGGATCTTCCTCTGAAATTTATTTCCTCTGTGAGAGTTCAGTTACTCTGCTCCGGATTTTGACCTAGGTCTATTCTGCATAATTTCTCAGTAAATTTACAGATAACAATTGTTTTTGTAAAAATGCCATGTAAGATACAGATGGGACTGAATTCAGATACTGATAGCTGTTGTTTGCAGCATTCTTAGCAGAGGGCTGCGTTGGTGGAAAGTCAAAGCACTGCAATTTGTTCACACCCAATCTGGCAAAAAATGAGCATAATTTGTCATCTGGGAACTAGTATGCAAGCAAAAGAATGCTTTTATGTGACAGACAGATCTGCACAGGTGTTTGGATCCAACCAACAGCTACAACATAGGCTAGGCAGGCACTTCTTTTGGGGAAAGAGAAACAAACATTTCACCTGATCACATCTGTATTCTGTCGGGGGGTCCTCCTGCCCTGAGAGAGTCCTACCTGCCCCTTCCTGGCATCTGAGGTGGCTGAGTCAGCAGCCTTCACCCACCCTGCACGTGTGTAACATAAGGCTGTCTCAGCACTTAGCTGAGACGTGCATTGCACCTGTAAACTTGCCCAAGTGGACTCCAGCAGCAAAGCTGTCACAGCAGACACCCCAATCTAGGCTGTAGCAGCTCACCTGCACACAGCCAGCTGGCCAGTATCACAGTTCAGCTGCTCTGGCTGATATTTGGATTGAATTGAATATTAGTTGTTGAAATAAATTTGACTTGCTTAGAAGCACCTGAGTGAGTTGCAATCCAAAGGCTTTGTAAATGTACTGTGAAAAAATCTCAAGTAGCCTATGTTAGGCAACTGTTAGAAAGAATCTGCCTCCTTACTTGCTTAGAGCCTTCTCGGGAGACATTTCGATCAGAGTCTTGGTCCAGAAACACCATGGTAGTCACAGGTACAGATGAATACTAAAGATTCACTAAAATGTGTTCTTAGTGTTGCCACAATGATGCATTCTGTAATTGAAATTTAGATTCTGGTCCAGTTTTCTACCTTAGCCACAAACATTACAATTCACTGTTAAATGGTAATAATACAGTCATTATAATTGCTAAGCTGTCTGTGTGTGTTAGAGGATGATAAGTGATATGATAAAATAATGAGAAAATTCTACAAATTCAGGATTATGGAGATTGCATTATTGCTGTAAATGCAGAGATAGCTATTGTGAAAGATAAGGATGAATCTCTGAGGGTATATTCTATCTAATCAAAACATTTCCCACATGAAAAAGTAACAAAAGCAATAAAGTGATAAAAGCAACATTAAGCTATATAAAGATGTGATATGCAGACAAAGAACCTCTTTTCAAGGAAGGTTTCCAGTTCTGGAAGACAATTATGACTATTTGGTCCCCTCAGAGTTCATTAACAAACACTTGGGAGCACTGATTAGGGCCTATATCCTTGTTTTCCCAGTGGCATAACAGAAATAATTAATGGCAAAAATGTGAAAAGATGGACTAAGAACTTGGTATTAGTTTATGGGACATATTCTTAGCTTTAAGCTAATTAAACTCTGAAAAACCTTCTGATCCTCAACAGTTGCACATTTTCTCTTTTCTGTTATTTGGAGACTATTTAACAATATAGATACCAGAGGGGAATAGAAGAATGGGAGTTTAATTTGTTTACTCCCTTTGCTGAAAAACTGGCTTTTAAGACAGTCAGAATTTAGATTTTTACAGAGCTCTAAGAAGCCAAAATAATTATTTATTTTTATATATATTCTATAATTCTGTTTATGCTTCAGAGTTTGGACAAAATCAGGAAAAAAACCTGTGATTTAGATTTTTTAAATAAATCAAACCAAACAACTCCTTAAGGTTCTGCAGTTTTAAAACACTCTGCTTTTGCCTGTTCCTTCCATTATCAGTAGTTTTTTTCCCATGGTTCATGAATTTCCAGTAAACCTCAGAGAAATATTCCAAGACCACAGATAATGCTTGTTAAACTAAACCCAGCCCATAATGATTATTAATTATTTTAAGTGCTTCCTCCTTAGGTTTCTTTTCCACTATTGGCAGACTAGGTTTGAAAAAAGCTGGCTAGCTGAATACCAAGGAACATTTGCAACTTAAAACCAGGGAAATCATTAGAGTTATTTCAGCTATAAACTGCAGTGTCAGTCTGTTTTGCTTCATGGATTTGTCTGTTGCTTCCCACATGACATCTGATTTAAGGACCGGATGCAAAGTCGCCTAATTCAGCAGGTTCACCATGGACTTTGGGAGACTTTGGACTACGCCATCAAATTCTACGCCTGTTCTTACGTATGTGGGTATTACAATTGGTAGAGGCTGTCTTCCCGGAACCTGTTGCTCATGGAAAGCACGTGAAGTTTTGCTAACGCCTTCTTTCCATACCCACACGTATACCTGTGGTTTAAACCTGTGTCTTTTTCAGGATGTCTCACTCAAGACTCAGAGCTGAGGGCACTGTCCTTACTCACACACTGTACCTAAGTGTCACACCTCAGCACCTCACTTGACGAAGAGCTTGTATAGCCAAAACTTGTCTTTTTCTTCCCCCTCTGCACTGTAATCACTTGTTCTGATGAAAGGAATTAGCTTTATTTACAAACACTACCTTGCCTAAACACTTAACCCATCAGGAATACTGCCTCTACTCTGCCTCTGAGCTTGCCCTCTTCCTTAGTCACCGTGTCTTAGTTCTGAGTGGAATGACTTTGGCTGTCCTTGGATTGTATCTATGGAGTGAACTGCTGAGAAACTGCCCTTCCCTAGGAGCAGCTTCTCTCTGAGCTCCGCTCCATTGCTTTCTCTTTTGTTCCTTTTGCTGTCCTTCTTTTTAACTTCCTCCCCAGATCTTTTTCAATAGGAAAGCTGCCTGGGGACCTGCACTAAATAGAGATGTGAAGGATCAGTGTTTCCCTCCCCTGCTAGCTGCGGCTGGGCCTTGGGATATGATATGCAAATCCAGCAAGGGGTATGCTCTCCCTCCTTCCTTCCTTCTTGTTTGGAGACAGGATTTTCCCTTCTCCTTATCTGGCTGCTTTTAACTTGCATTTCACTTGTATCCTTTAATTAGCACATTCCTTCTAGCTTGGCTGGCTTTTTCCTGTTTACAGCATCTCCACAATTGCTACCCAGCTCTACAAATCATACACTTCATGAGAAGTACTCATTGTAAATATGCGTGTTTCTAGGCTCATCAATTCTAGTTCACTGGGAGCTTGGAATATGAATTCCATATTACATATTAATAATGGAAAGAGTAACGCAGTACTGAAAGTGACTTCCTAAATGGCCTTCCTTTTTTCTGTCTTTCATGGTACTGCCATACCTGAGTAGGTATTTCCAAGAAAGAGAGTAAAGTCCAAATATATCAGATGAAAAGACATATTAACTGTACATAGAAAATAAAACTAATCATTTTGTGAAGAAGACTAAGTGGCAGAGTGTGAGAACACAGCTTCTTAAAAGCATGATTTGGCTCATATTGCTTCTCATGAGGAAGTGGAGTGGGGTTGTGATGTAACCCATTAAAAGTCTGCAGATAAGAGCATAACAGAGAGATGGAAGTAAAGAACAAGAATTAGGGTGACACTTTCTTTCCCCTTGAGAGCAGTGTGTCCACCTAGCCAGGCCAGATGTGCAGTGTGACACTTCTTTGCGATTAAGGAGCCTCTGCAACACTAGTTGATGTGGGGCTCAAAACATTCTCATTTAACAAGTTACAATGTCAAGCAATGTGAAATACCTTGTGTAGTGAATTTTAAAATACTTTTCGATGGAAGATTATGTACAAATGGTAGATGGTTTTATACTCTTAAAATGATACATCAAGATTTTGAAGAGGTCCTGATAAAGTCTCTGTACTCTTTATGGATAAGATAACAAATCAGAAAACTATATTATGTCTCAGAAAGGCAGAATTCTTTTGAAAGTAAATTTGATCTGTGATTATGTAGGTTGATAAATACTTTGCTTACATAAAATTTCCAGAAATACATTCAAAATGTGACGTGCCTTTCCACTCTGTAATACTATTGCACAGATCATAGTAAAATGAATAAAAGCTCGATGTATGTCCTAAGGAAGACACAGAATTTAGCTCATGGTGCTTCTACAACTCAGTGTGAGTTTTATATATCGGTATCAGTGGGAGAATACAAAACTGTCACTGCAGTGTTGAGCTGTGGTTTCCATAAAGTGCTGTCATGGCTTAGGAATGGTATTCTCCAATTTAGTGTTCCCACTAAAACCACCTCACTGCTCGCTCCCCCTTCAATGGAAAGCACCAAATACAGAGATCCCGGGCTGAGATAAGAACAATTTACTGGAGACAACAATGAGATAAAAAAGTGAACAGTAACAGCAACGATATTAAGAACAAAAGGTATAAGACAAAGAAACCATTTACATGTAAAATAATACAATATCAGATTGTTTTGCCCACCACAATTTCTCCCACTGGAAGGAATGCCCTTCTTCTTGGAAGCCAGAGAGAGTCCTTTCCCCCAGCCCTGGCAATGATGTGAGGTGGCATTGAATTAAATTAAGGTCTTGGCCAAAATTAGGACAAGTGAGAGATCCTGGGTTTAGGAGCTGTGTTGTAGCCATGAATGTCAAAAGAAAGAATTGAGGCTTATAGACTGAGGTAGGCTTTTGTTATACCATCTGCTGTAATTGGAAAAAAGATAAAAAGTTTATCTGTTATCGCCTCTGACATCAATCACACTTATGAAAGATACTTTTATCACACAAAACTCTTCTGTTGTATTTATCTTTCTAAGTGTAAAGGACATATATTCTTATGTCAAATGTGCACTTTTTAATATTGATTACTTGAGACATTGTATGTGACAAAGGTAAAGAAAATAAAGAAAGGAGCTTTGATGAATGTTAAGCAGAGTTTAACCCAGGCAGACTTTCCAGGCAGCGCTTATTAGAAAGCACAGATTTCTGATGAGCAGAGATTGCAGTGGAGTGCAATTGCTAGAGTTGTGCTAGACAGTGACATGAAGAAGCACACTGAAAGGTTTGAACTGAAGTATACAGATTTAATTTTGAGGCAATAATCAAAGATGGAAAAGAGGTTAAGGTGGTTTTTTTTCTCATTCTGAAAATCGTAATACTTAGTGTGATAATCCAGTCTTTCTTTTTATGAAACACGGACTGCAACATTTCAAATTCTTTCATTAAGGTAAATGATTTAAGGCTGAATTAAAACGTTACCTTTTGGAAAGGTACATGCTCTGGATTTAAGAGTACGAATACAGGAGAGTTTATCCATGTTCCTCAAAACTTTTTCAGAACTGTCTCTGCTAACTTGATTATCCACTCAGTAGATCCTGTGTCTTTTCCCCAAAGGCTGAGATTTTTGGCAAAATAGATTGTGACCAATTGCTTTAAACTTTCTATTCATGTGCTTAGAATTTCTTAGCACAATGATTTTTAATTGTTTCAACCTGCACTTGCAATTCCATCTCTATACTCTGATATACTGTAACCCCAGATGTTAGTCTTGCTATGCTGCACCTGCCTTGAGCAGCCCAGATCTTCATGCAGTGCCAACTAAATGTGAGATAGAAAAATTGGAAGATGTTGGATTTCAAGCGTGTTGTGTGTACCGTGGCTTGACACAGATCACTGGCTGGACTTCTGTTAATTTTCGTACTTTCTCATGCATGAAATGTTAACTGAAAAATGTTATTATATGAGTTTTTGGCCTTTTATGGATAGAATAAAGGACTTGAAATCTGAAGCCCTCACAGCTCAGCAGAATGTCATATTTGCTTGCTGAATGAATGAGAGTCAGATTCACCTCCTATTTCCTAACAAAATTAATCTGAGACCTTAAATTTAACCATAATAAATTAAAAGTTCTAATAGGCAAGAATAACCAGATCATCATTGAAAGCTTTGAGAAAGAAATGTGTCAATGAGGCAGTTGAAATAAGGAATGATTATGTGATTCCTGATAGTTGAGAACAATGACAGAAAAATATAACAAAACCAGTAAAATCTGAAAAGAAGTTTTCCTCTGAATTTTGAAAGTTGAGGACACGTTTTCAATCTGCCAGGAGGAAAGATAGGAAGCAGTGGTGCAAAAATGAAAAAGCATCATTTCAATTATATACCGTTAGTGTATCTCACCTCTCACAGATGTGGAAGATCATCTAGAGCAGTGTAGGTGGTGAGCTGCATCTTATATGGGAAGGGAAAATAACAATTGTTGTGTCCTTGCTTTACTGAGCAGTCAGGAAAGACATGGGAGAGCAACAGAGATGTCAGGTTTGTAGAATTTAGCTGTGATACGTTTTAGTTTGAGTAAATGTAACTGGGCAAGAGAAGAGCAGTGAGCACTAGGGAGCATAGCGGACAGTGATTTTTCTTATTTTGTCAACACACAGAATAGTTACAGATGTACTGGACTGTACTTGGTTTGGCCAAGGTGAAGTTCACATTCTTCATAGCAGCCCCTGTGGCACTGTGTCTTGGAATTGAGTCTAAAACAGCATAGGAAATGCCTATGTTTTGGCTGTTGCTAAACAGTGCTGGAACATCCCCAGGGCTATCTCTTTTTCACACTCTGCCCTCTCCTAGTGAGTAGACTGGGAAGGGGACATAGCTGGGATGTCTGACCCAAATCAACCAAAGGGCTATTCTATGCTGTATAACATCTTTCTCAACAAAAGAAAACCCTGGCATGGGGTAGGCGTGAGGGTTGGTTATTAAACTGTCTTTATCTCAGCACACAAGTTTTCTTGCTTTTTGTCATCCCATCCTGCTGAGGCAGTGGTGGGGAGTGAGTACTGGATGGGTGCTTCATTGCTGGCCAGGGTGAACCCACGGCACAGCGGTTACTGCACAGGTTAATGGATCATCAGGTTCTGTGGCCTCTGGTGCCTGTGATCTGATTTCCTTAATAAGGATATAGCCAATTGACAGTTCTGTGTCCTAAACTCTGAGGCATTTTCTGGAACCAGAACACCAGGAAAAGTACTTTGCAGTTAAATGTCAGTGCCTAATACTGCAGGGTACACATTTGCTTATGTAAGTGATCCAGTTAACATCCTTAATTCTTCTGACAGAGTTGAATGAAACATAAGACATAATTTTTTCCAGAAAAGGTGCTTTTATTAGATAGACTGATTTAATAATCAGTCAGTAGATAAGTACATTCTTCATTTTAACTGCCTGCAGCACTTAAAATTTCCTGTCAAGGTGATGCCACAACTAGATACCTGTCCCTCACATTATATCTCTCACTGGATCCATGCCACAAAAAAATGCTGTTTAGTCTTTGAGGATCTGTTCTTCACAAGAGGAAATGATCATAAATGTGTGACCTGAGGAAGAACGGGAATAGCAAGGGCATTTTGTGCTACAGCCACTTAGCTGAGGTGAACGGTGAAAGACAGTCCACTAGCTGTAAGGGTATTCCTAGTATAAGGATGAGAAGGGGAAGTCCTAGCACAGTAGATGATCACTTAAAATTCAGATGGCAAGTAAATAGTGAAAGACTAAGAAAACTTTGCAGCATCATTCAGAAGATGAGTGTAATTTCTTCTCTAGTTTGCAAATATTAAACTTCTCTTTATTTATTGGGTTTTCTCGTCTTCCTTTTGCTACTATCTTGTCATTTCCAGTCAATTGAAAGATGTCTAAAACCTGGAATTAGCGTAGAAAGGTAGTTCTGTACTTCATCAGTCATGAACATTTCTAAAACTAGTGTTTTCCTGTGATGCTTAACAGGTAGCATCACCTGGCACTCTGCTTGAAACTTTTGTGGAGAGCAAAGGCATGAATGCATGGTCATGCTGTTTTCAGTAGCTGATGCTGCAGTGAGTAGAAAGTGATGGCAGAGGTGGGCCTGTTGCACTACGGCTAAAGAAATTTGCATTCCACCTGGTCCTTGGAGATCAGAGGGGTTGGCTGTGACTGCTCTTTATTTCTGATTATAAAAAATTAGGCACCCTGGGTGCCTATATAGGTTTTATATCATTGCTATCAAAGCATAGACTGTTATCTTGGAAACACTTGTGATCATCCTACTATTGCTTTTTTGGGTAAATGCTTTTGAATGCCTTACTGGACTAGCACAAAACAGTCTGCAATAAGGATGGTAATGATGAATATGTAGACAAAGGAATACTTTTCTTTGCTTAGTTCTGCAGGAAATTTTAATACTGCCCTAGAGTACTGCTGAAGATGATTTTAACCCAGAATTCTTTGTTCCCAGTGATTTTTTGGTGTATAAATTAATGTTCTACCAGTAGTAGTAGAAATGCTCTTTAGTACCAGAGCAAATATTGTACAGATTATAATCTCTTCTTTTTACAAAAGTGGTTGCTATTTAAACATAATGATAATAAATAAAAATTTGAGAAAAATTCCTTAGGAATGGAAGAGAAAAAATTCCTTTTTTATAGGGCAGATGTAATTATGCCAAAGGACCAACTAAATAATATGGAGAAAATGTGTTCTATTTTTTTATTTTCTGCATATCTGCTGTCAGGTTTTTATAGAAAAACACTGGATCAAAACACTTTGAAGTCAATGGGAGTTTTCCCATTGAGTGTCATGAGCACTGTGTCAGATGCTTGTGGGTTATAACTTGTGCTAACACACTGGACATGGGGAATCTGTTTCTCCACTGTTCATTCTCTGCTTAAAAATGGAGCATGCAGGGCTGTTTTTCTGCATCACCGTTTGCCAGACAGCCAATAGGTTTTACCTTGTCCTGTGCTGATGAGCAAACATCTTTTGGTGAACTCTTTCAGCCTGTGCAGAGACCAGCTATAATGTTTGCCCTTCTAATGCCAACACATGATGATTTTGAGTGTTATTGGACAGATGCTAAAGACAGAATTACCTTAGTCATGATAGTACTGGGCATCTACCTGTGATAGCAGATGTTGCTGTCTTCTTCCTAACTTCTTCTGGTGGCCTTAATGATGGTGGACAAAATGATCTTTAAAGAGAGAATTTACTTCTCAGTAAATAAAATAGTTTTGTTGGGGGATGTTTGAGACGCAGTAATAAGCAATTCCTTGAAAAAATATTCATCACTTCTTACCCACTCATTACCACCTGCAGAAAAAAAATATTAGATCTATTTGCTCAGTGGTGACAATGTTTCATAATTACATTTCTGTGATGTTATTAAGGGCAGGGGAATTCCTCAATTCAGTTGGTTTTGAGCAAGTAAAATTACAACAAGTATTCAGGGCCTCTTTCAAAAAAACTTTTTATTCCCATGAACCACTGAGAGTTTCTTTAAGCACTTAGTATTTGTTATTTATACTTTTTCTTTTCCTCTTGGATGAAAGTACAATTGAGTTAAAACAATCTTTCACTGAGAAGTTCTTCATTTACAATAAGCATAACTATAGTAATTTTATCTGTCACTCAACATGCTGCTACCTTGTAAAGCTACATTTAAAAAAACTTGCTGTTTTCTTCTCTGGAATAATTGGAAATCACAGTTGGTTAAGCAACATTACAGAAGGTCATAGTTTTTACAAATAAAAAAAATAGAAGCTAGAATTATCCAAAATAGTTGAAGAAAGACCTCTGGATATCTTTTTCATGTAGAAGCACATTTTTACGTAACAGTGTTTCAGAAATTGTCATCTGTCTGTCAACCATATGAGACAGTCTAATCAAAGTCAATTAATTCCGGTAAACAGTTCAGATATGTTTGAAACACTGGTGTTTAGCTTGTTTGGGTTTATGTCACGTGAACAGATTTTACATTCCAAGGGGTTTGGCTGTAGCTTGACTCTGGGCTTATTCACTGAAAAAACCAGGGTGTGAGATTAGGGTAAGTTGTAGGAAACAAGAACAAAGGGCCTGAACTTTTTGTTGTTGTTGCATCACATTCTTATGAAAGCCTCACAGGACAGGAAGAAGACAAAGAAAACTGGGATACAGAGCTGTAGAGTTGGATAAAACAATTTCTATTAAATGCAGAGCTCTGGGTCACAGAGAGAGTAAATGATTTGACCAAAGCCACACAGGAAGTATGTTGCAAGTCGAAGGCCGGAAAATTGGTGCTCCTGTTCTCAGGTGTTTTTCTGCAAGAATTAGTGGGCACTGCGGGCAAATAACACCGTTTTTTTCTCATTCCCTGTCTTTATCACTCTCTTCCTATACTTGTTACATTTTCTTTCATCTTCTTACGTGACACTGCAAAAAAAAAAAAAAATCCAGGAAGGCAGTAGCTGTTATATTTTTACTGTTGTGCCACGGTTTCCAAAAACCCTATTAGTATGTTATGTATTTTACATTTGGCACCACTAGAATAATGGTTTTTGACTGAGTCTATAGCCATGGGACTGTCCTAATTTGCATTGTTACAATTTTAACTAATACAATAATATCCCTGCAGGTCATTTTCAACCTGCGTGTTCTATTTGCTGAAACAATGTCATGTAAATTAGCATTGTGAGAAGATGACTGTAAATTATTAAGTTAGCAAGTCCTAAGAAGTTACCACCCATGAGCTGAGATCCAGTAACTGATTGTTGCATGCCTCTCTTTTGTGACAGGTAAACTCTAGCTAATTTAATGCTAATTTAAGTCACCATGCAGTGCCTGATTGTCTGACCACACCTTAAAATCTATTCTTTTAAAAACTTAGATTTTTTTTTTCATGAAGATGTCTGAGGTTGCTCACAAGCTATCTAAAGCTTATCTGACAGAGTCAATACAAGGTCACACACTTGACTCAGATGTTTCAGAAAATCAATTTTGTTCAGGGATGTGTGTGTGACGCTGGAGGCTGCTGCTGGATTTAGATTCTGTTTCAGTGCAGGTGCATGGCAGCCCACCAGCCAGAATGGTTGCTCTGGCACAGGAATTGAACACTCTGTCTTTGGGTACAGTGTGGCCTCTGTATCCTCTCTTTGAGTATCCTGCCTTTGAGTTTGCTATGTTTGCTGAACTAAACAGTGTTAGATGTTGACATCTTTGTATTTAGTAACTAAAGTGGACTTTTCTTAGAAGTCTCTTAAGTGTTGCCATTCCCTACTAAATGTCTCTATGTAGATATAATTTTGGCACATTTTGGAAGGAAGGGCAAGGCATGAGCCGGAATGATCACTTGGGATTCCTTTATTCAGTCTAGTCTTACGTAGTACTGGCACAGGCACAATGTTTTTATGGCTGTCAGTGAAGTTCTTCATAGCCATAGAGTTATCTTTAGGAGAAGATTTTCCGAATGAGTCGATAAACAGATATGTGCTATTGGGGGAGCTTTTGGGACAAGACAGGCTACCAGAATGCAGAGTGCAGACTGATAGTCGGGAAGTGCTCAGATCCTACAATGAGTGCTGCCAAAGTAGGGCTCCAGCTAGACAGTTTAAAAACCTAGACAGAGATTGTATCAGGCGTATTTTTAGAAAATAATTATGCACATTCTTTTGAATATATAGAATGATGGTGAAAATTGTATCATTCATCAGGCATGTTGGTTTAAAAAACCAAGAGATGCTGTTAGAGCCTGAGAACAGAGACATCATATCTTTGTGAGAGATTCACAGACGCTTGATTTCATTCATCCACCCACACAGTCTGAGATAAGCATAAGAAAATTGTTCTACTTCAAGAAGAGACGTTAACTGACTTGAAAAGCTGTCTTGGAGGTCAAGGACTTCTGTGATAAATCCTCTACATTTTTATTTGATCAATTTGCTGATGTTTCCACATAAGAGTTGGTTGGTTTTATGTTTTCATGTTCTCAGAGCAGAGAATCCACATTTTGACAAATACACTGCTGTACAGTAAAAAAGAGTGCTATCGATGAAACTGCTGTCAGGACCAATTAATGTACTTATTGCCATTTTATTTCTTGTGATAATGTTTAATTCATTCTAACCTTAACAGACATTCCTGTTAAAAAGAAACAAGAGTGAATCTTAGACAAAAAGAATTCAGCAAATTAGTTTGGCCTAGCTAGAATATTTAACATTACAAAGAAAGCAACCAACTTCCTCCCTAATTATATTACATTTTTGTCACTGTCGGATGGATCCTTCACTGTTATAAATTTTATCAGTACTATGTGAAATCTGTTTGAACTGTGCTGATATGCACAGCTGAGGAATTGGTCCAGTATTACAAGCACCTATTGAGTCTCAGAAGTTGGATTGTCCTAATAGTAACAAGTATAGTCACATTAGCACAGGCATCTTCTAGTTTTTTGTTGACTTAAGAAATCAAATTAGCTCGATAGTATGATACGCAGATCATTTAACATCACTATTAGAAACATTTGTTGTAGTTTTAGAATAATGTGTGTATTTGTGATGTTGGGTGTGCTTTGCAGTGATGTGGCTGGTTGAGCTCCAAGTGCCTGAGTCATGCCGAATTAGAATGAGACTTCATTCAAAAAAAAAAAAATCTTACAAATAGGAAATTCCTGGAAAATAATTCAGAAAACTCCCCAAATCTCATGAAGGTTATTGCTTAAGTTAAATGTGCTTGAATTGTATGAGACTGGCATTTCTATAAAATACTCAGATTTTGCAAGACAGCATTTACTGACAAACCATCAGTTAAATCTAGTTTACAGATTATCCTCAGTGTTCCTGTGAAGGATCTTCTCCTCTCATTTGTCTGAGTCACAGCTGCTTTCAATTATAATCTCCATAAAATATATTCTCTGGGTAAAACATAGTTCAGATACCCTGTCCTATTTAATACCAACCACTATACTTTGGTTAAAATCTTATTTGCTTGAGAACAAAGTGTCTGGTCTGCTAATCTAAATGTTTTTGCACTCCTATATTCATGGCATCTACAGAGTTGCTTTCAACTGTCTTGCAGGAAAACTGAAGAAGAGTTCTTGAAAGCATCATGAATCATGCAATAATTTGCATTTTTCTTTTAGTTGGTGTTGTTATTTAAGCTTATGGACTGATCCTAGAAGGGAAAACTGCTATTTCCAGTGAGACTATGATTTGTATGATAAGAATTGCCTTTTATTTCCTGAAAAAGCCTTGTACTTTTGGCATTATTCACAGAAGGCTATATGCAGTGTGCATACCTGTAAAAGCATACGTGAAGGCTTCAGAGAACCAGAAATTTGTTTAAATTATTTTTGAGATATGATGTAAACTTAAGCAAATGGGTGTATGATCTGAAACCATAATTTTTCTCACAGTTTTTAAAAAAGTTCCATACTGATTTGAATTAAGACTCTCTAGTTGGGGCCTTCTGTGAAAACAGAAGGAAATAAGTTGCCATTCCTCCCAACCTGTTCCTCCTGAAGTGGAAAATAGCACAGATTTCATTGTGCACTTTCAATGACTCCAAGAAAAACAATTGTGGTATTTGTCCACGGAAAATGGATAGCAGTGAATGTTTTCCTAGATACATACATTATTTTCCCACATGCATTATTTTCCTACATACATTTATATATGCCATTTATATGTGTTTTCGTTCTCTCAGGAAAAAAACCCACTTTTTTTTCTTTCCTAAAATTCATTATAGATAACTTATATTGGAGCCAGAAACTGCACATGCTTTCAATATACAGACAAGAGTACAATTTTGGAAAATACACTATTGATGACACTGTTTTTCTTGTGTCACAGCAAAAGTTTGACTATTGAGGACTATTTCCTCATGAAAGAAGGGGAAGGGGGAAGACAGCCTTTTAGATCCTTTCACATTTTATTCTATCATTGAAAGAAAATAATTTAAGTTCTTCCAGAATCTGGTTTGCTTGTCACACCTGTTTTGGAGGCATCTGTTTCCTTACTAGTTTTCCACTAAAGCTGCTTTCTGCAGGTTTTTGTTTGGAGTCTTCCTCTGTCATGGAGGGTGGGGAGCAGGAACAGAAAGTATTTGCTGTCAGGCTGGAATAATTATGTTTCTGTTGTGATGATGCCTTAAGTACTGTAATCTTTTTCACAGCAGTATTTTGCCGTGACCTGGTTCACTGAAGGAAGCAACTCATGTAAATTGGCCCTGTGCACAATCAGCGCAGGGGGCTCGGGGCAGGGACAGGGCAGGGACAGACCAGAGCCCGCTGGTGCCTGCTGGGCACTGACAAGAAGCTCTATCAGGTTTGTGCTCTGACAGCCTCAGGGCTTCCTGGTGACTGTCCTGGCAAGGGCCCTTCTGGTGAGCCCCCACTCTGGGGGACAAGTGACTTTCTCAGCTCACTGGGAGACAGGAGCCAACTCAGACCTTCTTAGACCCCAAGTCAGAAATGTTTGGAAAGTGTGAATGGTAAGAGGGCGCACAAGAAGCACACCGGCTGTGTTGGGTTTAGTATTGAATTTGGAGCCTGACAACTTCAGTGCTGGGTGTATTTTCTGGGTGCCTTCCTGGCCTGAAATAGTCACGCACATTCGAGGGTGTAGACATGGCAGCCCCCACTGCTGCCACTTGTTCCCCTTGCCTGTCGGGGCCCAGGAAAGCTGTTCCCCACTGCAGCGGCTCCCTTGCTGTCAGTGCTATGGTTGTTGAGAGGCAACATTACCCCGTCAAGGCTGGCTGCAGCATGGGGGTGGTGAAGGCCCCGCAGCAAGGGGACACGGTGCGCTGTGTGGCCCCTCTTTGCTCTGGCATATCACAGAATCACAGAAAAGGTGATGCTGGAAGGGACCTCCGGATATCATCCAGTCCAGCCCCCCTGCCAAGGCAGTGTCACCTAGAGCAGGTTGTGCAGGAGCACATGCCGGTGGGTTTTGAATGTCTCCAGGGAGGGAGATTCCACGGCCTTCCTGAAAAGCTTGTTCCAGTGCTGTGCCATCCTCAGGGGAAAGAAGTCCTTCCTCATGTTGATGTGAAACTTCTTGTGTTTTAGATAACGTTGCTCCCCATCCTCTCACTGGGCACCACTGAACGCAGAGTCTGGCACCATCCACTTGGCACCCGCTGTTGAGATATTTATATGCGTTAATGAGATCCCCTCTCAGACTTTTCTTGTCTAGACTAAACAGGCCCAGTTCCTGCAGTTGCTCCAGACCCCTCATCATCTTTGTGGCCCTCCTTTGGGCTCTCTCCAGTAGCTCGTTGTCTTTCTTGTGCTGTTTGGTTGCTCTTGCCCCCAGTACTTGAGGGATCTCCCTTCCTGATTTGTGGTTGAGGTTTTAAAAGCACTCTGCAGCTTTATAGGTTTTGGCTGCTGAGGACATTTCTTTCCCTCCTCCTTGTCTTGCTCCCTTTTGTGTTTTCTGTTGGATGAGTTTGCCGTGTAATGGCAGGTAATGGTCATGCAGTAATCTGCGTAAGTGGAGAAAGGCAAATGCAGGCTGAAAACGTACCAGAGAAGTGCATTGGAGCTACTGCCTGATTTCACAGCATCATGTAGCCAAGACAGAAGACATGAAATAATACATGGCCCTTTAACTGGCATGACTTGAACAATGCTGTGCCTGCAGCTGTACTAGGGCACTGCACCATCAACGTGTGCCACAGGGAAGTATAGAGGGCAGGAATCCTATTTCAGTTGTGGATTTTATGCTTCTGTTATTGTCCAAATAACATTAAGGGTCTTTTTCTTTCTAACTGTAAACCTTTTGGATACAGTCAAAGACTTAAACAAAATCCCTTTGTATGCCAAACTGCTGCTGAGGTGCTTTGTGTCCTTGGTGTTACACTCAACATCTTTATGATTCAGTGCTGCATTTCCATTCTTCACAGGGCTGTTGTAACGCTTAACTAATTAATGTCTACACATTGCTTAGTGTCCTTGAGCAAATAGAAATATAAAGGTACACATATGCAGAAAAAAAAATAGTATTTCAGGCCTTCTGAACTCTAGTTTCAACCTGTAGTCACAAAACTGAATTGCCAAAATGAGAAGCAGGAAAGAAGCTTTATGAGAAGCTGCAATGAGGAAAGGATATCCAAAAGCATTACTTTCTTCTTTTCTCCCTACTGATTAACTGCTTCTGAATTATTTTACTTCTGAAATTTAAGGCAAGAAAAATAAAAAAAATAGTTATTCCAATAATGAGGTGATACCAGGAGGAGAAAAGAAAATTTTATTCCCAAAATAATAATTCTCATCATGGTCAAGGTGACAGTTTCTGTGTGGGGTAAAAAATAAAGAATCAGTATTTTCTGAGGTTCATTGGTCCATTAACTGCTACTGTATTAGGGCAGGACTTCTTCCATCTTGTCTTTGGGATTGTGATTTACATTTAGCATCTATGTTGCAATGTAATGTAATAAACTACAATAAGCTAAAACCATTAAATTTTAAGTCAGCATACATGTCTGCAGACTCGGCAACTGTCACAATTTTAGTATTTGAGTGTGAATTTTTACTACTTAGTTCATGGCTGGCTCATGAAGTTCAAAAATAGCAGCAATAAGAATGAAAGGCTTGAGCTGATTTTAAATGAATTTTGACAGATTTACAATCTGCTATCAGGGATTCCAAAAATAAAGACAAAAGCTGCTTTTGGAGGGTAGGTGATTTTTTGAAAATTATTTGCTTGTTGAAATAAAGGGAATTAACAGGCTCAGATGTTTATTGATTTAAATATGTAGCATTTTTATTTGTGAATGTTTCTGAAATTGGTACTATCTAAGCTCAGTTATTGTGCAGTTAGTTACTATGGATACTTGGTTTGCAAAAATGTGTGGCTTTACGGCTAACTTCTGCCAAAGACCATATTGTTAAATAGCTTCTCCTTTTAGGCAAACACATGAAGTGGCATGAGAGTATGTTCGTAGTCATGCACACAGATCTCCAGAGAGAAGTCTGAATAAGTAAATACCAGTGAGCTTTATTTTGCAATTGTCATTTTATATGTCTTGGAATAGATGTGTCAGATTTGTATAAATAAAGCTTTTTAGATAATGGCTTTTATGTAGAAGTTCAGTCATTATTTTTTGTTTTGACTAAAACATCCTGGCTTCTATCTTCCCACATGCTGGTATTGATGCAGCTCTCCTAAAGCCTGATCAGCTTTTCTGACCTTGGCTGTTGTTACCCAGTCTTAGGGAAGTATTGTGGAACAGATCATCTTTTAGTTATCAAAACCAAGTGTTCTTCACTTGATTTCTCTCTTTAACATGTTTCCACCGGTAAAAGACTTCTGCATTCATTTCATTAAGTATTGTCAAGTACTACTCAGTGACATATTTATTAATAAGCAGCATGTAAAATGTCATCCAGCGCAGCTGTAGTTGTCTTCTTCCCATCTCATGCACAGATCCTGGGACTGGTGCTGGCTCTTCTGCCTTGGGAATCCTCCCAATGGCCAGATTCTGCATGAAAATCATATGTGTATTCAATAAAAAATAAATTTAAGGTTAACATTTCCTTTCTTACGGTAGTCCCACTGAAGGGACTTAAGACACAGTAAGCCATGAAACACAACTAGTTATAACTGGAATAGCAATATTTAATTGAATGGATGAGCCTTTCATGGGGCTTGGGTTGCAGGGTGACTTTCTGAGGCAGGTAAGAAATGGCAGCAGTAACCTGTGAGCCACCCTTTTGAGGTTATTGAGAAAGCTCAGCTGGAAACAAAACTTCTCTGTAAGTGCTTGCATGAGCATGGCCTCTTTCTAAAACAAGAGCAAAGCATGGAGATTTATTTCTCCATCATCAAATGACTGAGTAGTTTGTACAAAGTTAGGTGACAATCTGAACCTTTTTTACTTGTAAAGCAGCAGAAGAGAATAACTGTGTGGCCAAGGTGTCAGTACTCATTTGTTCAGTCATTCCTACGGTTAGACAGTTGACAGTGCAATATCCAAGTGATAGATGCTGACCAGGTACAAAGGTGTCAGTCGATGGACTCCAGTATTTCTGCAGTCCCCTTTCCAAGGCAAGGCATATGGTTAATGTAGCCCCAGTTGTCCCACTGATATTAACTCCTTAGTTGATAAGAGACAGATTTTGTGAATTGGTGAGTGTGCCTTGGAGCCAGGGACCTTGAGAACCATGGCGGGTGAAGCTTCCGCTTCAGAGAGTTGAATTCAGCCCTACATTTACATGCAGAGGCAAAAACTACTGCTGGCCAAAAAACTACTGATTGGCCTCCTGACACCCTGCAGATCACACCAGCAGGCACTTAGAGGTAAGTACTGTGTCTGAGCTGGATTGCTGCTTAGAACTACTGAGTGAATTAAGTTGTGCAATAATTTTAAAAATAAAACTCGACCTATGTTCTGTTGCAGTCTGCATATCATAGCACATTTGAGCTGCTGGTGGAGGAAATTAAGCACTCTTAGCCTTGACTGGTATTTTGCCAGATTCTCTCCTTCACACTCTATCCACAAACTGTTAATAAGTGCTAAGTAAGAAGCAAGTTAGCTGTTTGATCTTGTTTTTGAATATCTCACCTTATGTAGTTTGGGGCTCTATTTTATTTTTCTTTATTAATTCAGTGATTTTATAGTGTTTGTTACTTTTTCTTCCCCTGCTTCTTACCTTCTTTGTTAAGAATCATGGACATGTAACTCAAGGTTTGGTGATGCAGTTTAAAGAAACAGATGTAGAAGTCTAAATTTCATCCTAAGGGATCATTTTCACATATTTGGTTTCAATATCTTACACAATCTGAACAACAGATTTAGATGATCCATCAATTAGTAATAGCTGAATAGATTCTTCAATGTGGTGCTATCACAGTGAGCATAAAATATCAAAAAAGTAATAACAGTGAAGCTTAAGATAAGTACTTTGTTCATATCCAGTAAGAGCTTTGCCAGTGAAAAGGGGCACCTGTTTCAGCTCCACTGAGGCGGTGATGTTACTAATGGTCCATAGAAAAACAGTTGGACTCAGTCTGGAAAAACTGGCTGCAGAGGCTAGATCATGATTCAAACTTTCAAAATGTTTTGCATTTTCACTAGGATTAGAAACAAAAAAAAAACCTCACAAAAACCGCAAAATCCAAAACCAAACTAAAACCAGAGAAGTATTTGGTATTTGAAAGCTTGATATTATAGAGTCTTGTTATAAGACCTAAAGGTTACAATTTTACAATTTCACACAGCTGATTTATATTTTAAATGAATGGCCAAAAGTAGCAAAGCATGTAAAATACTTTAAAAATACATTTTAACTGTAACTTAAAAAGGAATCGATGGAACGAATTATACTTTTCTGTCATAACATGTAAACAAGGTAATTATTTCCACATTGGTGGAAAAAGGAATTAATCTACTTTGCTCTCATAAGGCTCTCATAACAAAAATTAACACTGAAAACTTACCTAGTGTGATTTTGTAATTTTTGTTTTAAATTCTTACTGTATCATGGAAGATTCCTTAGGGTGAAATGTCTTGGGTTTTGGAATTACTTTGCAGTTTTACCTCATTCTATTCATGAAAGTATAACAATTTAAAGGTAAAATTTTCATAGGCAGCCAAATCAGATGAGAGACGTCATAAATGAAAGGAAAATATATTCTTAAATAATCATAGCCGAATACTCTATTTTAAAGACCTTAATTCATCACAGAAGAATATATTTTGGCATGTAGGTTTTTGGCATGATGTTTGTGAAAAAAACAGTATGAACATAAGGAGGGGAGTCAGTATCAAACTGTAGGAGAAATGCAACAGCAGATTGGAATAACCTTGTGCCTTGTGGTTCATATTTCTGATCCAATTTTGCACTTTCTTTAGTTCTGTGATGATTACAAGAGAGCTTTGTGGTGTAAATTTGGAGTTTTCATTTGGAGGTGGGGTGAGGAATTTGCTAGGATCCACTAGTGTTGTTGTGACCAAAAATGATTATGTTCTTTGCTGTCACCCTGCATTTTGTCAGGTGTAATAGAAATGCCAGCTGCTCCTCACTGCTTGCTGAAATCATTGTTTTCTTGTCTTGGGTGCATGTAAAGATCAGGCTTGCACAGAGTGGAGGAAAAGGCTCAAAGTAGGGAGTATGAAAACTGTACATAAGGATTTGCTGAGAGTGAATCCGCATATCAGGAAAGAATATCATGAAACACTAGGAGAATGTTGTGATTCAAAGGGCTATTTTGTAAATATTTTGTTAGTTTTGTAAATCCATCACAGCCCTCTCAGCCGTCTTCCTCCCTTGGAATGTATAACATGAGACCATTGTAATTTTCTCAGTGAACGGAGTGTATGTTGGGACTTTGAAATATAGAGGTCATGTTCTTAAAGTTTCTGATATCATGAATCTAGGTTATGAAAACTATTGACTTAACTTAAAAATTGTGACATAAAGAAAACTGAATAAAAGCGTCAGCTTTCCAGAGTACACACTGGTAATTACTTTCCTGGTCTTGCGTATATAAGGGAGATTATACAACTTTTCCTGTAAAGAAACTTTGATACTTGTTCATAGGCGAAAGTATCACTTTCCCATGAAAAAATGTATTGTTATGGCAGTAAATGGCACTTTGTAAATGGCAATATATCATTTGGGTGCTGGGAAAACAGAAGTATTTTTGATAAATGTAAAGTTTCAGGGCCTTTCAAGGTATCTCAAGCTAGGGGGAAAAAATTCGAAAAAAAATAGCATGTTATTTTAAAAAGTGTTTGCTCAACTTCCAAGTTTCACTATTCAGACTTTCTAATGATATCACATCTACTGTCTTGGTTTTTAAAAATAAATTGGATTTTTATTTTATTGTTTAATGTTAACATGAGACATGTTGTGTTAGGAATTAAGTAAATCGAAGTTTGCAGACTTTTAATGTCAGGGATTTGTTTTGTCTGAAATGTGCAGAATTTCAACCCCGTGGAATTAGATCACCCAATTTCAGTGCTCAGAGAAATTTTATTTGAAGTTCAAATTACGAACTTTCTTCCTACCTGATTGTTGTTTTGTGGAACTCATCTGGTGCCACTGAAGTCACTGCCAATTTACGTTAAAATAAGTGCAAATTTTGTGTTCTTGAGTTGCAAGCTTCAGAAAAACCATGTGGTGTTTAGACAAAGATAAATGAACAGGGAGTGGATTCTTTTGTTTCAAGCTTATTTGTATAAAGATATATCCTTTATCAATTAATAGTTGCTAAAAGCATGTTTCTGAGAAGTTGACAGATTCTGTTCCTGACTGTTAGATTTAGCTCATCTTGTAGAGGTGGGGAAAGCCCTGTTCATCACAGAAATGCTCTTAGGAGGTTTCTTTGCTGCTGAGTTTGTGGAAGGGCAAAGGTGAAGGAGCGGGGAGAAAATTCTTTTGCTAACACAAGTATTTCCTCTAGACAGCAATTACATACAGGTCTGTGAACTTTAGTTAGCTACCCACAAGCATTTGAACTGTGAGCTCAATGTAGTGTTTGTATAACCTTCCTTTATTTCCAAGATGTCTGGTACAGACTTTTAAAAAATTAAATACTTTTTTTTTCCCTCCCGTTACAAGTGAAAGATCAAATAATTTGACCATTATTTGACCATTTTCTCACCAATTAACAGTCGTTGTACCCTAAGAGAGTTCATTAAGTAGAAAGCACACACAGAAGTTCAGCTTTTCCCTGACTTTTTCTGCAAGCTATGATTCTAGCTGTGCTACTCTATATCTAGCTACTTTACAGTGCTTTTGTCAACTCATTGCTAGATGTTCCTTGACTTGGAGTTCTGTGTTTGAGCTTAATTTGGAGTAAATTGTTACATTTTCTTTTCTCTGTGGCTCTTACTCAAATGGAGGTGTTGCTTAATGCTGCCTCTAAGTATTGTGTGTTTATTCCTAAATAGTAATAGCCTATAGTAACAATGTGGAAAATCTGTATAATGGCTACATCTAATGTGGTACAATAAAGAAAAATACTATTTCAAAGGAAAATGTATTCTAGTCAGTTGGAGGTAGAACAATATGCTGTGAATTTTCTGTTTTGTTGAACTAATGGCCTTCTGCTAAGGAATTCTGATGGATGGGATGGTGTTTCTGGATACTAGTTTATGGAGTACAGGCATTGTGGATTCTGAAAGCCTTGTTCCCATGTAACCAACCAATATATGTACATGGTCCTTTTCTTGGCACAAAAAGAGGTTGTTTTCTACTGATACTTTCAGAACCCAGTAAAAAGGAATCCAAGCAAAATGTGAAAGGGATTTCCTGTAACTAGTACCAACTATTCGGTCATTTCTGATTGGAGCAGGTTGTAGCATCCAGAACATTTCAAGCAAAATCCCTCTTCCTGGCCTGAGAAATGCAGCTCTGCAATGTTCTGATTTAGGTCCTGGGTGTCACATGCACCCTGAGGTCCAAAGGAGACCAGGACTACAGAGAAGGATTGGGGTTTTTTTTGATTTAACTCCTGTCAAATATAGCCCAGAATGCTTGCAAATTGTCTTTGGTATTGTTAAACATCATTGACTATGGTTTGTCATCAAATAGGATCATCCAAGAATGCTGGACTAGCACTGAGGGAATGAGAAAATGAGCAGCATCAGCACAAAAGCTGTATCTCACTGTAACTGGACATGTATAAACTGTGTTGAGACGTGTCCAGTGTTATGAAATTCCAAAAACTGAATTATTTCAATTGTTTCCTGATCATAGCATTGTTTGAAAAAAGTAGTGCCAAAATAGAGAGGTACAAAAGAAATGCTGGCTGGAAACCCTTGGGGAGTTGATTGTTCAGAGATATTAAGAATGCACACATCCTGTAGAAATCCGAGAACTCATTGAATACCAAGTGCTTGAGTTATACAGGCCTTAAATTTACTGCTTTAGCTTTGATTTGTTCTATGCATCACATCACATCTTGAAGTTAAATACTGTTCTATTTTGTACTTATACTGAGTTTGAGTTCTATATTCTGTCTTATCATACCCTTCTATTTTCTGATATGGGCATATTCACCCTTTTTTGCCACTGCACACGCTTAGAGCACGGTTTTCCCTTTCTTTTAGAAAGAGATCTACGACTGTGCTCTGGATTTAACAATCTCTTCAGTGCCTTCAATAGGCTGCTAATGAGAGGTCTGTTCCCCAAAAGACCTCTCATTAAGGCAATCAGCTGGGTATTTCAGTGTTTCAGAACTGAATACAGAGGGAGCTTTTTGTTTCACAGTTTTATTTTGTCCTGTTAAACTTCTAATTGCCACCTGGAATTGATATATTTGATTAATACCAGCTGGTACTCCACTCCTTTTTGCTGTCCCTGGGCAGGTCTAGCCTGTCTCAGACACATCACCTGCTATGGTACAGTAGCATCAGTCACTGTATCTGACAGCACTGTTTATACACTGCCTGTGGAAGGAAGGTCTGAGAGCGAGCAAAAAACATTCTGCAGGCATACGCTAACCAAGTGTTTAAAAACCTTTAAAATAGAGTATTTTATTTAAGATCTTCTACACTGGCATTTTGCAAATAGCTCATATAATTGGTAAATAATACTTTTACATGTAATTTAAATGACCTGCTCTCAGAAGATGTTTGACTGCCAACCATCTAGAAGAACATAGTGCATGATTCCTATTTTGTCACTGAAATCCAAATACCTTTAATGGATAGAAAGGGGTTTATACTGCAAAAGGTGATACATTTACAAAAGGATATGTCTGGCATTCTGATTTTAGAAGTAGTGATGACACCCAGGAATACATTGGAAAATAAACAATAGCTAAGTAACTTACAACCTTTTTTTTTTTTTTTGCTTTATTGATATGATGAAAAGAACAGTACTTGTTCCTTTTGATAACACTGTATGTCAAAAGCAAAACAATAGTAGCTTGTCTATAGAGAAAAAGTGTAAGAAAAATGGAAGGAGCTGGCAGCAGTATCAGTGTATTTTTGGGCCTTAATGCTCAAACATTATAAGAGCCTGAAATTTTGTTTGGTTAATACAAAACAAAGCAGGTTTTGGTTAGCCTTGCTCATCAGTGATCGTGGATACAGGCAGGTTGTCGGTGTTGTATGCTTCCATATGGGGTTTCTGTGTATTTCTTTTCACCATACTATGAGAAAAAAAAAGTCTTAGGTTCAGTTCTAAAACTCTCCAGTCATCTCTGTTTTAGGTTGTAAGTCAAGTAACAAAGTGAGATTAGTGCTGTTTCAAAAACCACATGCTGCATACAAAAAAAAAAATGAAAAAAAGTTAATTTTTTCCTAAAATATGGTTTCCATGTTTCTAAATTAGTGAAGTTTAATGTTTTTTGTTGCCTGTTTTAGACGAAGTTTCAAAATCAAGCCATTTATTTACACTGGTTTAAGTTTTTAAGATTTAAAAGTACTCATTTCATGCCATTATATTTTTGAAGAGATATTTCCTTTTTCTTCTAGCCTTTTTGAAATTTTCATCTCTTCAAACATTCTCAGCTTTTGTGCTTTCAGAAGTTTCCTGGTGGAAACAATTTTAAAGCGATGGTGTGAAAAAAAGTTTTCCCCAGATTTTTATATTGCCCCTCATTCCCTATCCCCTCCCCCCAGCAGAAAAGATATTGTTATGCAATAGTTAAAGAGTGAGGAAGAGAAGAGAAAAAAGAGGCAAAAATTCCACTGAGCCAAACAGACCAAATCCAAAGATTTATGGCTGTTGAACTTCAAGAGGTAAATGTACTTGAAGGTCTAGCTCAGCAAGCACCTCCAAAAGGAGTAACAAGTATATTTCCTCTGTGATAATAAAGCCATCACACAGTGAAATATTTAAGTTAGAATTCCTCTCACCTATTTTGAACTGCTTAGCACTTTGGTAGGAAGAAATCATCTGGGTAATGGAAAGAGGTGGCATGTAGTACTTTATTCCACCTGCGTTATTAGCTGAAGTTATGTAAGAGTAATTCATTAGTGCTTTGCTTTTGCCTATGTAATTTTCACACAAGCATCCATAGCTGAATCTCACCCTAATTATTCATATAAAGTAATTTTTTTTTTTTTTAACATACCATTACAAAGCATATAAACATCTATCTGTAATAAAATAGGGAAGACAAACACAAAGTCAGTTAATGACTCCTGGACACCCATGAAGTTTGATCCCATTCATAAACAAGCAGTGTGTTTTCAGTAAGTGGGCATGCAGTGGCTGTTGAAATCAAGTTAATAATTCTGCCCCATTTCACAGGAGTGGAGTTACCAGAAGAAATGAAGATGATGAGGAGGCAGTCATGCTCCTACTCCACTGCAATTAATAATGCCAAATGCTGCAAGCATACTGTAATATGATCCATTAGTGACTTTGCAGCTCCCACTCTCCAGTTCTGCTCCAGAAATAGATGCATTTCTGGAATAATAATAGCATTTACAGAGCTGGGTAAAAGCTAGAATTTCACCAAGGGAAATATGAGACTTGCTGACTGTTGTCAGAGGAAAATTTGTGAAAAGGTTTAGACAGGTTGCACAAAACTTTTAATGGGTGTCCTACAAAACTTCAAGATATTTTGTTTTATGCTAACAGTGCAATAATTTTGCATGTTTCAAGCTTTACCTTTTCAAGTCCAGGTTCATAACTACATGTTGCACATGCATTTAAAAAAAAAAAGGTGCTCATAGCAAACATAACATTTGTCCTATTAATGATGGCTTTGAAATTCTTAGTAATCAAATATATTTAGCTGTATAGATAAATATTTTTATTTGAAAGATTGGAGAAGTATGTGTGGGATTTAGGAGAGAGGAGGTAATTTGCCATGACCTATTTTCATTCCATTTCAATCAAAATTGCACCACTTAGCTGAGTACTATAAAGGGATGCCTGAAGCACACTTGCACTAAATTATCTGTTAATGTCAGGCCAAATTTCTGGTCTCCTGTCTTGTAGGTGGTGACAGGCTATCTGCAAGGGATACCTGTATTCTGCACACTCATCAGAAATCTTCAGGTGCTAGGGTAGCAAAAAAGGCCTGAAATATTGTTAGTTGATGTGAAGATGTCCAAAGGCTTAAGATGAAGAACTAAGAAAGCACTTGGAAATTCATATCTTTGTTGTAACTAGCTCTGTAGTAATGGTAGTCTAATTCAGCCAAAATGTTGATGCTTTGGCACAAGAGATTAATAGGAAGTCTTTGAAGTAAAATGAAATACTTGTGAATTCAGTCAAGGTATGAAACAATTTCTTCAATTTTCATGGTTTTGCAGCATACTTTTGCTTCTGAGCAAATATTATAAACAGTTAACTACTTGTGCCCTTTACTTAGTTTGAAAATACAAATAAGAAACGTTTCCCTAAGTTCTTATAATATGTTTTGTTTTCTGTCTGGAAGCATTTGGACAATACTCTTGGGCCCATGGTGTGACTCTTGGGGATGGTCCTGTGCAGGGCCAGGAGTTGGACTCAATGATCCTTGTGGATCACTTCCAGTTCAGCTTGTTCTGTGATTCTGTCAAAACACTGAAGAATCTTCTTTTTTTTCCCCTTCAGCAATTTTCTTCTTTCTGATATTTCTTTCATCTCATTTTGTTTCTGTGGCTCCCATGGAAGCCAGTAAGTCCTGACTGGAATGTGATGTAGAATTGGATTATATAGTGAAAACATGTAAGCATGCATATATAAGGCACAAAGGTCTAATTTTCAAACGTGCCTTGTTACAGGGCTCCTTCCAGCACAGTGATTAGGTAGCAGATGCCTTCCCACCATGGACAGAGCTGAGATTTCAGAGCGAGAAGTTCACCTGAATGGAAAGCCTGGATGTCCTGGGCTGTGGGCACAAGCAGTTGAGTGAAGTACACTCAAAACAGGGCCTTGACAGGTCTGTCACTGCTGTGGCATACTGAGCATTATGGTTTAGCACTGTTGCTCTAGTGCTCTGTGTGCCAAATGAAGTCCTTAGCAGATTTGAGATCTATCAACCATCTGTGCCTGTTATCTGTTCAACCTCAAGTGGGAAAGAACTATCAGTGCAGAGCTGTAGTGGGATGTGGTGGTTCTAGAAGGTCTCTGGGGTATGCCTTGGTCATTTGAGGTAATGTGCCCCCCACACAGCATTTACTGTTCACCCCTTCCTCCTGCAAAAATGTTTGAGTCTCTTGAGAAGCTTATTAACATGAGAACTCGTTGCAGTATCTTTTGTTAAATATTTGGCCATGACCAGTGATACCCTGGCAGCTTTGGTGTAAATAAGAAACTTAATAATCTGTGAAAGGGCTTTTTTAATAAATATATATTTAATTCACATTACATTGGGCAATAAATTAGAGAAAAAAGGGTTCGTTATGGCTTTCCTCCTGGTGGTGGATGAGAATACACCAGCTGTAACACACCATTTACAGAGATGGCTGGAGTCATTGTATATCAGAGCTGAAAATTATATTGACCCTATCAGTGCAATATACCCTTTGGAAGTCCTTGGGAGCGTTTCTTACGTGTGTTATAAGAGCTGCTTCACTGCATTGCAGTAACAGAAACATGTGGAGACAAAATGATTGATTATTAGCTCCGTTGTTTGTAATTTGATCAGACCAGCAACTGTTAGCTAATAATGATTTGTTTTCTTTCCCTTACTCCCTTATTGACGTGTGCATTGTCTGAGTGTCTGAAATTACAAATCTGGAATGTCCTGCCATCAAGTCTAACTCTGCTTTATTTAACCCAAAGGCGAATCCTCAGTATAAAGCTATATGAATGAGGTCTGAACTAAAAGCAAATTCAACTTGTTATGTTACAAAACTGAAGCCTCCGTACTCTGTCAAATGCAAACACCGAAATAAATCATGGCTGTCCACTAGACTGTGAGTCTGACAGAGATTGCTCAGACAGTAGCTTTAGACATCTTGAGAGCAGTGACCTCTTTACAGGGTAAATTTACAGAATTTTCATTAGTCACTCAGAGAGGAAATAAAATTGAACTGGTTGCAATGATTTTTGTTTGGTGATAAGGTGTGCCTGAGAGTATTGGCCAGCCAGTAAAGCTGGTTTACTCATTGTGTGTTTACCAGTCTAGAAGAGATTATGTGTTCTACTTGTGTTACCTTACTGAGTACAGGGTACTTCTCTGAAATATGTGCAGCCTCAAAAGATCAAATCTTTTTATTTAATTCAGTCAGTTTATATCATATTGTTGGTTGTTTCAAATAGCAGCTCCTTTTAAATAAACTTGCAGGATTTATTGCCGTGGAGCCAATTCAAACACTATGAAGTGATTCTATAAACTGTTAGTTTATAGACTAGAGCTCTGTGGCCAATCAGACTATGATGATAAACCTTGAGAGCTCTAGAATATTTTGAAGTTTTGCATTCTGGAGGCTTGAAAAGTTTGTGACTCCCCCCTAAAAATTTTCCCTTGGTTCTCATGCTGGGAGATGTGTTTTTTCAGAAATTTTAGAAATAGCAAGGAATTTGTCTTTGCACTTTGAAGTTCTGAAACACGTGGCAATTTTCTTTATTTGTGGGTGTAACAAACTCTGTGAGTACTCGGTTCTCTTTCTATATGTGGATATGCTGTCTTAGTGCTTTGCTGCAGGATAGAGAGGAATTTTTAAAAGAATCAGAAGGGACAAGCACAAATTAAATTACTGAGATAAATGATTCTGCGGGAGCTAAGATGACAAGGGACATGCCTTTGTACGGAATAACACAGTTATTGAAGCACTCAATTGCCAAGAATTGTTTATTTTTCTTATTTTAAAATCTGCAATCACGTAGAAACAGAACCTGGTTGTAGAATGAGGGAATAATGTGGGTCAGTCAAGGCAGAAAAAAAGATAGCAGATGGTAACCATGAAACTTGAAAGAAATACTGTGATGCATGAGAAAAACGTTTGTTTTGCCTTGGTTTTATGTGTTTGGGTTTTCTTTCTCCTAGAAACAGAGTTAGTTGACTTCCAGTCCCAGTAGGCTTTGATCTGTAAACAATTGCCTCAGGAGCAAGCAGCATACCCATGCTCTCCTGCAGCAATGTTGGATACTCCAGATTTGGCTGTTACTTGAGCTACATCTGTGAATTTTGGGAAGCTAAGAAAACTGATTTTTCTTTGGGTGTTCTCTAAAAAAAATGCCATCTTCCTTTTGTTCCTTGGAGTTGTGGTCTAAAACATCAGCTCCTGTTTTGAAATCTCATAACTCCCTGTGATAGAACAGATATTTAACTTAGATTTAAAACATTCTAAAAGTTTGTGTGAATAGAAATGCAGAGGTGATTTGGTAGATTTTTAGAAACTTTGAAACAAATATAAAAGAGAACAAAAAACCAACCATATAGTGACAGACGATAAATATTTCATATTTTATACCTCTTGTAGGCTGCTGACTCTGAAGGATTGTCATTATATCAGAATTTCTCACACTGTAAATGGTGAGATCTTCCTCCTCTCACCACCCTAATCTCAGTTCCTCTCTCTCCACTTGCTGAGCATAGAAAGCAGCCATTACTAAGGTTACTATTTGTACTACACATGTGTATCACTGTTGGGTTTTTTCCATTCCTGAGTTTAAAAGGGGGGAAAGATTGTCTCCTAGGAGGTTAAACAAACCTCAGAGCACCTGACACTTCTTATGCCTCTGGTCGGATTGTGCACTGAATCATATAGCTCAGAATTCATGGGACCAGTTAGGCTTCTGCCTGTGTTCATGTATTAAATACTTTTTTAGATCTGGCCCTGTATACTTTGAATTCCCAGTATTGTATTTGAAACTGCAAATAATTATATACTAAATGGCATTTCACTACCTCATGGGGATATTGAGATGCACCTGCATACCATGAAAATATCTAAGAGAGGTTAAAAAGTGCCTTACAGTGAACTACTATTGAAGTTAGCTCTTCATGTCTGAATCTCAGCATATTCATTCATCACAAATTTTTCTTTGCATGTATCCTAGTATAAGAAACTAAGGCATGTTTCGAAAAGAAAGAAGTAAAACTGTTGTGACTTCTGTGTGTAAAACTTTTCACATAATAGAATACATAACTTTAATAGAAAATGATGAAATAGTCTCAATAACTGTATGGTGATCAAAATTCAATATATTAATATGAATATGTTACGGTAATAATAAGAGATTTGCAAGAAAGAGGAGTTAATTTGTTTCTAAGAGATGTTTGACCTCTGCTACTTCATGATCTGTTAGAGAGAGCTAAGGCTCACAAAAGCTGGCTTTCTTTCTATTTTACCTGGAAGGCATTATTTTTTCAATAAATACCAAAATCAAGTCAATATTTTTAGAACCAGGATAATTGCCACTTGAAATGGACTAATCTTTGCTCAGAAGTTGTCTGACACTTTATACCCAATGTCAGCAGGAAAGAAACAATTAAGATGTATGATTTTGGTAATTGATAGGGAACATTTGAATGGGTTACATAAATAATAGACTAATCAAAGTATTGTTTAAGGGTTTACAAAAAACACATGCCCTACTGCATGTACATTTATTTAAATTAATGTTGCTGTCAGAATTTATGATAAATTTTGAAAGAGGATTTCATTTTCACCTTATGGTTAATGCTCTCATAAATAATAATTTGTCAATTTATAGGATAAGTTATCCTATTAAATTGTTCAGCATACCTCTTTAAAGCATAGGTGTGCATTTACTGTTCTGGACAATTACTCTGTGGATAAAACTGCAACTTTCAAATCTCATTTCCATGTCTGCCAAATCCTACTCTTACTCATTTTCTGTTCTAATGACAATTAATGATTTATTAATATTTCAGTGCTATGCAGAAGAGACCTGGGACTTGTATATGCAGTATCACACAGTATTTTTCTAAATAAGATATTCGTATGTCATTGACAACTGACCAACATATCTTAAAAATAAATTTAAAAAACCTCAAAACCAGCTCTTCCCCAAAAATCAAATATTTGAAAAATACATTCAAAACTGAGTTCTGTTGTTTTTGTTTAAGCACATGAAAGTTATGCTCGTTAATCATTTACTAACTGTTGATATATCTTGAACACCAAAAAAGCTCAGTCTCATAGTTTGGGGTAGGACTATATCTGCTTACAGGAATCTTCCATTCATTCCCATTCTTTTCTAAAATGACTTTAATTGTGTATGATTGCATGAAGGAACAATACACTTACAACCTGAATATTTGAAATTAAAGAAAAGATTGTATTTCTCTCGAATGGCAATTTGAACATGCTTTGTTATCAGATCTTCTACGTGCAAACCAAAATACTCATGATGTGAAAGATACATTATTGCACAGTCTTTGCATTTATTTGTACCCATGTCAGGTTGCCACAACTGAGGCTGCTATTTACTTCCAAACTGTCCCATATATATTCTTTGGGTTCCACTGCTACTTACTGAAAGGTGTTGTGACAGCAGAGTCCCCTCATGGAAACAGCCACTCTTCATCAGTAGTCACTATCATCTGTTAGGTTGTTTCTGGGCTGAGCTTCTCAGGCTCTGTGTAGGGTGGCTTTTTTTTTCTTCCCTGGACAGGAAAGTAGGGCCCCTGTATGTGTTTAACCCCACATTTTTTCAGGATACTAATATTTCTGCTTTTAATTGACAGCAGTTTTACAGGAGAGTGTGTCCCAGATGTGACTGCTTTAAAATGAAAGAGCACCAGTGTTGGGCTTGAATGTTTCCCATCCAATTACCATTTGCCTCTTCATTTTATTTTGGAAGGTTTTTTTCACTTGAGTATGGGGTTTCCAAATGATTCTGGTAATCCTGGATTTTTTCCCTTGTTTTTACAGGTGACCTGTAACTGTTTCACGATCAGTAATGGAGAAATGCAGGATGTTGGTGTTGGCCTGTATCCCAGGTACTGCGGACACTGTTTCATTCATTGACAAAATCTGTGTCAGTTTGTTCTCCTTTTTTCCAAGGTAGCTGTAAGGGCCATCAAAGCAGCAGGTAACATGTCTAAATGAGAAACTGGAAATGGAAACAAATTAAAGGAGAGTAAGACAATATGATCTAGTTGAAAACATTCTTTAGTCCTGGTTACAGCATTAATACAGTTTAAATAGTATACATCTTTATATTTTGTTTTTATGGAGGTGATAGTCTTTTCTAAGTAAGAATAAATGCTGACATCAAGAATGTATGACTGGGACTAGTTAAGGGAAACCTGTTCAGCAATGCTTTAGAATACAGGTATTTTGCATCTGAGAGCCTTCAGAATTAGTAATTAAAAGAAAAAGATTGATATATTTATAAGTAAATTAGCATAACAAAGAAACCAGTAAGGTGAAAAAATAAGTCCCTTAAGAGATAGATGTTAATATTTGAATTTCTTATTATTGTTTCTTATTTGTGTTAGATAAGAAGTATGAATGGTTTTATCATCATTTTATCGTCATTTAACCAATGAAGGTTTTATCATGGAATTGATAACCTGGAATCATAAATATGGAAAATTAGTATGTATAGTTTAAAATTACATTTTACCATCTAATTTTTTTGTTAATACATGGTTGAATTGTGTTTGTCAATACCTCAGTGGGCCTGTCACTGTTGTGTCTTTTCCTACTAATGTCATATGTAAGATATGACTAAGGACACTTAATATCCTGAGGACTGCCTTGTAGAAAAGATGAGGAGAAGGTGGTTAGGAGGACGTGGGAATTAGTGTCATGAAACGTGCAAAAGAGTCATTTGATTTCATAATGGAATGAAAACTGTACTTGAGAGAAATGAAATATTATTTTGGAGCATTATTATTAGGGAAATGTTTGCTTTTGGTTGAAAAAAAGCCCTTAACTGTGAAGAAAGTGTCTGTCTGTGTTCAATGATAATCCAAGGGATGCAAGAGACTCTTTCCCAAGTCACTTCAGACCAGTTTGAGTTTTGCTACAGCAAAAAAGCTGGGAAAATAGTGAACTTAAATCTGTGGTTTACAAGTCCTGGGCAAATGTCCTTACAGATGAATTCATATGCTTCCAGACAAAATTGTCATCAAACCCACTAGTGTCTCCATGAGATGAAGTTTAATTAAAATTCTTTATTTAGTCTTATTAAGAGGTTGTATGTTGTTGTATGGCTTGATAACTTCAGCATCACAATATCTTTTAAAATATGTAAAATCCTACTGTCCTGCTCTGCATCACCTTGCCAGCAGCTTTGGGAGTGTGCCTAGTGATCTCACAATAAGTGTAATGGATACTCTCACAGTGGGTTCTTGAGGAGATTAACCACAGATATTTTATTAGGCCAGAAGGGATATCAAAAGAGTCAGGCCTCTGTTGATACCTCCTCTAAGAGGCAAAAAACTAAATAAACATGATTTGGTGCGGGGCTCTGACCCTCAGCAACATCCTCTATTTTGCCAATAACATTTGGGATTTTGAATTGCTGAATACGGCAGACAAAGAAAGAATATAAATGCAGGCAGGAGCCGAATAAGCCAAAAATTATTCTTCCAGGCTGATAATGCCAGAATTATTCTTTCAATGAGTCATTCCCATAAGGAAAGAACCATCAACCCCATTTCTGCTACAGCAGGAATGTTTGCCGGGCAAAGTCAGTTGTTTCTCAGCTAAGGAAACCTCTGCATCAAAAGTATATAGCAGATGTTGTTAACAGCCTTCTTCAGAGAGAGAGAAGGGTGTATTTGTGCAGTGTGTGTGTCTCTTGAGGGTGCCAGCTCCCTAATGAGCTGTGCTGCCCCAGCTGTCACATGCCACAAGAACAGAGGCTGGGCCAAAATATGCGTAAAACAGAGGCAATGGTCATGTTTCTTCTTTCAGCTCTGTACACCGAGTTCTCTGGCTTTGGGACATAGTATACTCCATTTTCTCCTAACATGAAATATGGGTTGATTGCTGGCCCCTTTGAGCTGTGCTTGCAATGACAGTCAAGTAATCGATAAGGTTAGTGCCCTGGAACTGAGCAGAAGCAGCAGAAATATAACTCAGTCCTTCCTGCTCTGAACTCTCCTGGTTACCTTGTTCCCCACTTGCCCTGTCCCCTGAATCGGGGCTCTCAGAGAGTCACTGGGAGGTCATTGCCTTCCTCCTGCCCTGAATACACAAAAGGCAGAAACACATGAAGAGATCCCAGCATGACTCCTATTACCAATGAATAGAAATCTTCTAAGCATTAATTTTCCTCCCCTAACCAAGAGCAGCTGATTTAACAGGGAATTTATTTGTTTCGTGACTTAATTGCTTGGTACTTCAGATGTAATCATGTTAGCTACTTTCAAATGATTAAAGGGAAATGGCAGTGGAGACTCTTCTGTTAAGTTTTTTTTCTTTTTTTCCTCCTCTACCACCCCTCACAGCATGTCTTTACTGAACCACAGCTGTGACCCAAACTGCGTGATCGTTTTTGAAGGATACCAGCTTTTACTTCACTCTGTCCGAGAGATCCAGATTGGTGAAGAGGTAATTAACTTGTCCTCCCTTCCATCACAGACACCTGCACCAATGACATCTCCCTAAATAAATTCCAGACTGCTGGGCCACCAGCTTAATATTTTGATGATATATTGATGCCACTTTCTAGCACATAGCTATCAGGGGGAAAATGATAAATAGAATCATCTCTTCACACTGCCTGGGCCCCATAATCATTACCTCTCATAAATCACTAGCAGTCTTGATAAATTCCTGTTCCTTCTTTCCTCCTCTAGGCACTTCATTTTGTTTGTATTTGAGTGTCTTTACCCTGATGGGAACACTTACAATATTTCTGAGTGGAATGCAGTGTTCACTAAGTCATTGCAACAGTAAGCATTTGTCAGGCTGCAACCATGAAGTTGTAGTAAACCTTTTATTGACAGTGAAAGCAGCAAAACAAGGTTTGTTTTCTTGTCTGTTTCACTAGGAAAGACTTCAAAATATCCTTTTCAAGAGATTTCTGATTTTATCTAAGGTGTTCTCTACTTTACTTTTATAACAGCACTTGTATTAATTTGAAAATAAGCATTTGTGGCTAGAAATCAAAGTAACTGTGTTTTGCAGCAATGCAGTGCTGAATTTGCTTAGTAAGACCTGAAAAGAGATGTGTGCATGTATTTAATACTTATATTTAATACTTAGATACACCAATGACCTACAGTCTTAGCTGTTGGTCATTTCAAAATCATAATCTTATGTAAATATGGTTAATGCCATAATGGCATAATGCCATAATGGTTAATGGTTCTTAAAACTCTGAGAATATGAAGACCATACATATTTTAACTTAGACATAGTATTAATTTTCCTCCCTATGAAGTTTCTTCATTTTTAGTGTATCCTTTCTCAAAGATAGTAGGCTATCAAAGTAAGTAAATGGTAGAATATTCTTGAAGACCATCAAAATAAGTAAATGGTAGAATATTTTTTTTCAGCAAAACATTGTTAAGAACCAGCAGAAATTTTTTTGCATACTTACCTTTTTGCCAAGAGAAATCTTTCAGGATGCAATATATGTTTGTGGAGCTATTAACTGTAGACATCTTTCAGTTCAGCATTATTGTTTAAGTGTAGTTATAGACACCTTCCTTCTATTTTATCCATAAACCATAACTTCCCTCTTGGCTTCCCAGTTCACTGAGATGGGATGCTTATTTAAAAATACAGTAGATTTTAATTTCTTACCAGGAAGACAATGGGCTTAAGGCTTAAAGACAATATAAAGCTACAAAGTCAGTATTATTTTAGATGTGTTACGAGAAGAGGAAGGAAAATAAATTTTTTATGAGGGTATGTACAAGTCAGCAGTTCAATATTATTTTCTACACCTATTTAATTTTAATTTTCACAACTCTACCACTTTTCATTTTGTGTTCTGCATGCTGACTTTGGTGTAACTTTTCACACTGCCTTACTGCTTGCCTGCAGCAGGGTGAGCTCAGTTTTAGTAATAGCCATGTATTGAATATAAAAACTTATGTACATGAAACTACATTACCTGTTGTGAGCTGAGTTTTAACTTATACTTCTGATGTCATGATCTGAGCTAATGGGAGAGAAGATACATGTTAGGGAGGAAACTTATTGGGTTTTCTGAATAAATTGGGTGCTCTGAGATGGTAAAATGAACATTATTTCAAGTCATGAGGCAACAAGAAAACTTAATTATGATCACTAGAAAATTTCTCTTATCCTGTTCAAATTTACACTAGATTCAGAATGAGATCCCCTGTAAAATAATTAATAGAAAATAAGCGCTAAGATTTGTTAGAAATAAGAAGCTAAGTAGCAAGTCAAGGTCAGATTAGTAGAAGAGGACTGTGGCTTTTTCATCAGTCCAGGAGCATATTTTTGCATGTTTGTAGTGCTTTCTGTCACAGCACACTACAGCAGTTTATTCATGCTAAGGAGTTGACCACTTATAATTGCAGGGAAAACAGAGGCACAGGGAGCTGGGACGACTTGCCATTGTGGTCATCTCAGCATTCTGAACCTTGCTTCCAGCAGCTCAGAATTAATTATAACATCTTTTTGCTCTTCAAGATAATTTTAGAATCACAGAATGTTTAGAGTTGGAAGGGACCTCAGAGATCATCTCGTTCCAGCCGCTCTGCTCACACCTTTCACTAGACCGGGTTGCTCAGAGCTCCATCCCACTCAGCCTTGAACTCTTCTAGGCATGGAGCCTCCACAACTTCTCTGTAATGCTGACTATCACAATTTTTGTAACTTTAGGTGATGTTAATTTCACGGCACATGAAGATTTCCTTTCTTGCACTTCTTTGCAAAAATGAAATTTAAGTGCTGCAAAGAAAGGTGGAATGTGGGGAAGGATTATAAAAAAGCAAAAATTACTCATCTAGAGATCACGAGGGCTCCTTTAGTGATAAGGTAGCCTATCAGCTAGTTCGGTCAAAACGACAAGCAGCCTACTCTGACGAGGTCTTCATCATTTCCTTATCCTTAAGTAACCACTTCAAACAGCATCAGGATGTGTGCTAAAATTTCAATTGACTTTTTGTTAGTTGCTGAGTCTACCTGGTGTTTTGCAGGCAGACACGAGATGATTTTGCCTCTTCTCCAGTCGGAAGTTATATGGCTTCAAATCAATTAGTCTTGCTGGGAGACAGAATGGATTAGCTGAGGTGCAGTTCTGCTCCAAAATGGGTGCTTTGCTTCTCACCAGCTTCAGAGTTCAGTTAGAACAAATTTGTATCTTTCTTCAGAATATCACATAACTGACTGTTCCCTTACAGAACAACAATTTTTTAAAATTAATATTGAAAACAATTTATTTCAGATGATGAGCAAATAAATCTATTTTCATCATAGATTTCAACCAAGTTATATAATGTTTCTTTACTGTAATTCTGTGAGAAGTTTTATATCTGTGTATGCTTGACATATTACATTTGTCCCATTACAGTTTTGAAAACCAAATTTTTCCTTGATTTAGAAGGCATTTTGATCTTATATGCCAAAACAGAGAGTACAGACTGTTAACCACTGTCTCAGGAGCAGATTTCTGTACACAACCCTCCCTAAGACTCTGAGACCCATGATTGCAAAACCAAGAAGATTCCCTTTTTTCTCCCTGCCATTTGCATTAAAATACTTGATTTCAAAGTTTTACAGAATTTTCTGTCTCAAAATGTTGAGTTCTATTCTGTTACCAAAAAAAAAAAAAATCCCCATAAATTAAGTCCACTGTATCATGGCAGTACTGGAAAATCGTGTCCACCTCATTTGGTAGAGGAGGAACATGAGAAACTAACTTCCATATCTGTGATTAAAGAATTTCTGTGTCAGAGCAAGAAGCAGGGCTCAGACAGTGCTGTATTTCTAAGGAGGAAGTCTTAAGAGTCAGTAAGTCTCATGGCTGATAAATAATTCCTTGCCTTCATAAATTTTTTTTAATATATATTCTCCAGTTAGGGGGGGAAAGATTTACTGCATTCTTTATAAACGATGCAATAAAGAGGCAAGCTTTGGTCAGTTGAAGTAATGTTTTAATTAGTAGCATACATCCCACATGCAAATACACATTAACACAACCTTTGATAAATGGGCATATTTCCTAAATATGTACAAGTTAAATGAGCCTTGCATCTAATGAAGTGATCCAAAATTAAAGCAAGTGGAGGAGAGAGACTTGAATACAGAAATTTTGTTTTTAAACAATTAAATGATTAGTATAGGCTCAGTCGCTGTTAGGTTGGTCATGTTCTAAATATTCTAATTGTATTTTACCACTCAGTCTGCCAGCTACAAACATTTTTTCACTTATGGATTTCTGCTGGCAGGGCCGGGAATTTGAACTTGGGCCTCTGACAGCAAGAGAAACTCTAAGTTGTTAAAATGCTAAAAGGAGATATCACTGTGATGAAGCTTCTTGTCTTTCTGTCCAGTCATGTGCTTTAATCCAGCACAGGTTGTCATGTGACTGTTCATATCCACAATTGTGTGGTAACCTCTGAAAAAGAAATGTCTTTTTTGAAACTTCTTCCTACTCCCAAGGTTTCTGCAACATAAATGAGAAAAGGAGGGAAAAAAGCCAAAAATATAAAGAGAGAAAGGGATGAAGCTTATAGGCTGGATAGGTAAGGGATATTTGATGTTGGCTCTGTATTTGTTTCACAGTATTATAATTGAACACTGCCTATTGATGGTTTCAACAGTAATGACAGGGTTTAAACCATTGTCTTAAATATTTTAGCAAATCTCATATGAATTATTTTTCCCAGCAGATTCCTATTGTCTTGCACTGTGCCTGAACTTGATTAAATCCCTTTTACTGCTGTATGCCACCTGAACCTAAAGCCCAGCAGGACATGAGTCAAAACCAGAGATGTTTATGCAGAAGACAAGAGACGGGGAACAGCCAGTGTGTGGAATGATTTTGACAGAAAACTCTTGTGAGTTGCAAGGAGACATGAAGATCAGGAGGCTTGTGATGGGAGAGGGCGTTTGGGTTTGGAATGTCTGAAGGATGAGGTTAGAACTGCAGCTTGGCTGGAAAATGCTTTGTGGGAAGGAAGGGAGACAGATCTTCCTTACCACACCAAGGAGGATGCAGATTAGGACCAGCTGTGGAAAGAAGTGAGGACAAAGTTGTTGGGGTCACTTGGGGTCACGAAGATGTTTGAGAAATATCGGGAGGGCAGCAAGGACTGTTTACTTGGGAAAGTAAGAGAACACAGCGGGGAAAAGATGTGAGATAAGGCTGAAGGACAGATCTGAGACTGGCACAAGGATGAAATTGTTCCATTGTACCAAAAGTGGCTATGTAAGGAGCTAGTATTGATGGCTGAAGAATAGGTTTAGATAATCAGGTGTTGAGAATAAGACAGGAAAATGATACTCATGTTGAGGGGTAGAGAAGAGAAAGAATAGGAGGAACATTGGAGATAATGGGGCAGAAGAGAAAAAGCTTGGAAGAAAAGAATGGAAAATAAATAAGCAGCACAATTTCCATCCATTCACTGCAGAAAGATCAGAGGGAAAGCTATGGCTCCTGTGTAGAATATTAGTACAGACTGTTCTGCTGTAAGCCAACAGTGGTGAAACGAATCCTCTCTTGGCTCAGACATGCACGAACTGGGACAGAACATTATATAGAATGCTAAACCTAACAAAGTTCTCACACTCTAATGTTTGATTAATTGTGGAATTTTAATTTGTCTCTTTCATTAATTATACTATTAATCTTCAATTATGAGGCCATATTTATTTTAAATACTTGACTTTGCCATCTCGGTAGACTTCTTTTAACACAGTCCTCCTTCAATATGTAATCAAATTACACTGTAATAATAAATGAAAAAAATGCAGGCATTGTTTTAGTTGCTTGTTAATTGCTCATTCAATTAGAATGCTCACTAATTTGCAAAATGCAGGTTCTGACAATGGATTTCATGGTCATTACTAAAATTGGTCAGGTTTTCCTGTAATTTCTTTGAATGGACTCTCATGATTTAACTGAAAACCATGTGAAAATTCTCCCAATTAGTTGAAATGTCTAGGCTCAGGATGAAATAATGTGACCTGATTTTTTTCAGCTCTGACCTCTCTGGAGTGTTTCAAAGTGTGTTGGGCATATACTGTAATCACTCAATAGCATGTGTGACTGTATGCTGGTCTGAACTGAGCTGGTTTTTTGTTATATTCTTTTCCTTATCACTAGTTTGTGCCTGTGCAGCACTTTAAACATTTCAAGAACTCTACGAATGGTTAGTCCTGTAAAATTCTTTCTGGCAGGCATCAAGGTGAACAAACTACAGACTTCTCTGTATTTCATTGGAATTCACTCTGTGCAGTGTAAGAAGTTAAAAATGGCACAAATGTAGGCACAAATTTTCTTTTATAATTTAAATAAATCTTCTTGTCAGTAGTTCCAACGACTTAAACTGCAATGTTTTTGTGCTTCCTTGGTCACAAGGGAAACATCACAGACATACTGAAAATGCGTATGGAATAAAAGGAATTATCCTCAGGCTGAAACATATATTTGCAATAAATTAGGGGCTTCCCTGAGAAAAAAACTTTGGAGATAGTTGGATGCTGTATAACAGCAGTGGTAAATACACACTTAAGCTCTGGAGCTACACAGAGCTTATGTGTGAGATTTCATGCACAAGGAATTCAGATACTGACTTTCTTAGTTCTCTTTTCTTACTCTCCTTTCTTTTTTTATTTTTCTTCCAAATTAGGATTAAAAGTTGAAATAGTGATAATTTTGGGGACATTAATAATTTCATACAATATTGATCTTGAAATGTGGAAAAGTATTCTTCCATGGAAATTATTTTTCCCTTTTTTTCGCATTCTGTAGTAGTCAATTTCTTCTAGAAAATAATCTGTTAACGTTTTATTTTATTCTGTGAAAACTGTCGAATCCAAAAAATGTTGCTTCTGCTAATACATACACTGAATATGGATTTTTTTGCAAAATATACCAACTCTTTTTTTTTTATGTGCTGCATACAGCTCACCATCAGCTACGTTGAATCACTGGTGCCTACCAGGGAACGCCAAAAGCAATTGGTGCGCCAGTATTGCTTTGAATGTGATTGTCTTCTCTGCCAGAATCAAGAGAAGGTAGGTTGAGAGAAGAAATTGCTTGCCAGTGAAAAAGAATTTTCCAAGGCCCGTCAGCAGCTTCTCTTCCTTAATGTAATACTTCTCTTTTGCTGCTAATTGAATGGCCAGAATAGGGGAGAAAATGACCTCTGCCCTTATTGCGGTTTTTGTTGCTATGAAAGACGACTCTGAATGAAAGAAAAGCAGGAAATGTTGGCATTTTTCTATTCAAAAGAATAATCTTGTAACTTCAACTGAAGCCAGTTGTCTGATACTACAGGAAGGTTGTGCTTATCCTCAAAATAACATTGAAATAATTCTGCCAGACACCTGCATCAGTAATTTTCAAGAACTGCCAGGCTTGTTCAGCAGTTGTTAGAGAGAATGGTGAACCTCCTTGGGTGACTTTGTAGTTTTTATGTCCATTTACATGACAAGTTTTTGGAGTAGCAGGTCAGTAGTTGTAATAGATAAACTTTTGTTCAGTGTGATCTCTTACTAGGGTTCAGCCTAGCCTGAATTGACTATATTCTGGCTTGCTTCACATTTATGCAACCTTGGCACAATAAATTTGTCTCAGAGCCTGATGAGAGATCAAATGGAAAAGGCAAAATGAGGCTGGCTTCACAGCAGTTTATGCACTTCGTCTCTTTTGTTATATGTACAGTTCTTATTTTCACAACTGCCTATTTGGAGTGAGTCACCTGCCAGAGCTAAATGTGTTCCTGCAAGATTACAAATAGTAAGAAAGGTATTGATGAAAATGTAATTCCAAGGAGCATAATATGATTCATGAAATAATTGCTGCACAGAAAAAGAAACCCCCAAAGTTTAAACTGTAACATATGCTTTGATTCATCAGTAGGCAGTTCAAAAAAGAGAACACAGAAAATTTCAGGCTTATGACATAATGCTAAATTACTTCCTGTCCGTGTTGGCATTCTGTGCCTGATAAAGGCTGCTGCAATTCTACTCAGAGGCAGTGAAGTGAAGACCTCTTTTTGTCTTTCTTCTAAAGATGGTCACTCAACTGCCGTGAAATCTTGGATTAGTTTTGGGTAAATGGCGTCCTCACAGATGCGATGATGATTAAGAAAAATAAGCAGGCTAAAGAGTCTTCAAGGATCACTTAACAGTTTGTGAAAGGGTAGACACATGGTGTAAAGACCATTCAGCATGTGGAATGTTTTAAGAAATACTATCCCCAGGCTGGTGTATATGTCATTGTAAGAATCAACAGATAACATAAAAAAATACTATAGTGAAATTATATGTGCATATATTAATGAAAGCAATACTCTCATACATAGGTTAAAATTAATTCATAATTTTTTTTTCTTTTTGAAAATATAATTGTCCTTTGTGTTCATATTCTATATATCTTTCTTAGCCCCTTTCACAAAATTTCCCTGGGAAAGATATTGTGAAGTGTTTGGAAAGCTCTTTGTGACCATATTCTGAAATTCTGTGATTGCCTGATCATGACCAAGTAGAGAGGTTTGTGAAGGTCTAGAAGCCTCGTGGCAACTTTTTCTGTTGATGTCTAAGAAGAAGACATCTTCATCTTTAGGGTGATTAAATATTATCAGCAGCAGTCATCATAGTATTGTGTTTCATTTCTCTGTGACAAGTAAACTGTAAAATCTCTACATGACTAACTTGGAAACTTGGAATTTTTTTTTATCCATTTCTCAGTCACTGTTAGTAAGCTGAGAGTCATGTAACACTGCAGGTACAGCAGCAGATAATATTTTTGGAAATTCTGGGGTTTTAAACTACAGAATGTCTAGATGCTTAAAAGTTATGAGTCAATAAAATTATTCAATTACATCCCTGCTGAAATACCCCTGATACTGAGACAGATTTCTAAGTCATCTTAGAAAATTTTTAAAAGCAAAATCTTTGTCAATAGAATAGGCAACAGCTGTAGCTTTGGGTCATCAAGAGTGGCAGAGTCAATATTGTGAATCAATAAATATAGTCAGCTAATAGTAAATTCCCATATTGCAACATTGCTTTGCAAAAAAAGATGGTTTAGTCAACAGCAATTCATCTTGTATATCTTTCCTATAGGTAAAAATGCAAATTCCAGAAGCACTTTATACATTCAAGTAAGTTCTTGTGTGCTGGGGATTTTTTTCAGTTGCAGTCATCTCATCAAAAAAGCTAAAATCCTTTTTGAAATCATATTTATAGACATTTGCACAAACACTTACAGAGTTCATGTTACTCCAGTCTTGCTGAGTGTGCTTGCAACCTGCTGAACACATACCAGGGACCAATGGAAGCTCTCAAGATGCATACATCAATTTACAGTAAAGTTTTAAGTCAAGTGATTTCCACTGTAGCTTTTATTCTACACCTTTTGTAATGTTTTAAAACTGATCCTGCAAATCCTGTGGGAAATATATGTTACAGTTTATACGAAGAGCGCATAAACCTTATGTTTATTTGTACTTAGTTACAGGCATCCTTTTTTATTCATATTCATAAAAATACTTGGCAAGATAATTATCAATGAAATTTATGTTTCCTGCTGTATTTTTTAAAGGCTTGTTCATTTAGTGTTATATGCCTGAGTGAAAAAGGAAGATGATATCAAGTTTCTGTTCTCAAGTCAGTTACTGACTGCAAGTGACCCTGGATAATTCATTTCATTCAAGAGCAACCTTTGTGTTTTCTAAGATCCAAACCTTATTTTTCATAATTGGTGGGAAGCTACCATTTCAACTGGAGCTGAACAGGTTTTTGACTGAAAAACAGATCAGTCTGTCTGTATTGGGGACCATTTTTGTGAATGTTCTGTGAAGATCTGGTTTGTTCAATTTCTCCAAATGCAGTGAGAAGATAATTTATAGGTAATTTGTACTTCTGCTGAGTATTCTGATGCCCAAAGGATAATAAAGAAAGATGCTATATTTCCTAAGGTCTTTTAGCTTTATGTGATGAATTTTTTAAAATGAGAATAATTCCTTGAAGCAGAATGGTTTGAGGTTTATTTGTGTGCTTTGTGCCTTCCTCATACAGAGAGAAAAGACGAGCAGCTCATTCATATTGTCTTCAATAGAAATCCATGAAAACTGAAATGGATAAAAGAGGTTAAAGGAATGCCTTAAAGTATATGTCCACTCTTTAGACAGATAAAGTTTGGTGAGATAAATTATGCTGCTTCGTGAAATATATATAAACACAAAATCAAGACTGACATGGTTACGTTTCTGTGCTAGCTGACATGGGTAACCAGGGTGCAGTTGCAACATTGCCTAAATATACACAGTTCCCTTGCACAATTGTCAGGATCTGAGACTCTAATATGGCAAAGACTCCATTTTCAAATATCATGAAGTGGGCTGCAGCCCAACCACAGGGACCCTTGCTGAAGCCAAAGTTACTGAAGTTTAGCATCAACTTCAGCTGCTGTACACTGGCAGACACAGCCCCAAACCAAGTGGAGAGTTCCATGGCTGAGCAGTCACAATTGTCCTGCATGCAAAATGAGAGGAAATGTTCCTCACTGGTCACTGCTAGTGAAAGGACTTCGAAGTGAATCTTTGTTTGCTATACAGTGGTAGTTCTTTATCTTCCTCTTCAACTGTGAGCACAACCAAGGAATGATCTAGGTGCATAGCTGTTATCAAGGATAAGAAAACATAGAAGCAAACAGTGGCAATAGCTGGACTGGGGATCTTAAATAATTTTTGGTGCCTGAGCCTCAATGTGAGCTGCATTTTAATTCGAAGGATGTATTATAATGCTGGCCAGCACCTTTTAGCAGCTGGTCAAGCAGCCTGGCAAGTGCAAATACACTGCTGTAAACTGGTTAAGATAAGATTGAGATGAACCTTTTGTTGGTGCAGTTCCTGACAAATTAAATGGCACTAACTACAAATCTAAACAAGACTTTCATCCAAAGTTAGAAAAAAAAAATCAGGAACTAAAAGAGGGGAAGAAAATGTGTCTTCCTAAAAGTCTCTCATAGAACGCTTCCTGTCTGTCAATACTGTAAGTTACAGCTACTGTATTGTCTTCAGTTCATTGTATCTCTGACAACTTTATACATTATTCTTTGCTCCATTTTAAGATCAATCTCCACTGTAATTCAGGAACGTGTGCCAAGCCGAACTCTTGGCAATGTGTTACTATTCCATCACATAAAAGCCCCTTACATTAATTATAATTAAAGATGGGATTACATTGATGACAAACATTTTAAATGAAGAACAGTTTTTTCCACAGTCGTGAGCCAGAGTATTGTTCATGTTGTAGATCTTCAGCCAAGGATTTCAGGGACATTTGTGCTTATAGAATCACTTTGTTATGAGTCTTCTTTCTCTTTTGGAGCCGGGATTTAATATTTTAGTCTAGCTTGGTTTCTGGAAAGCTTTTATTTATTACAAGGTCAAAAGCAATGGGCTTGACTGAATCATTTTTATATTTGGCCAGTGTTTGAGAGTTGCCAAAGTTAATAACAACATAATGCCAGTAAGCACGTTATGCCTTTAATCGGTTTATTGCTTTGCTTAGCACTTACTTACATTGCAGCCAGAATTTTGGTAGAGAGCACCACAAGTCCAGTTTCCAACTCAAGGACTCTCAGAATCAGGTCACCTGAACAGCAGCCAGGCTATCAACATCTACATAAAAATATCACCTGAAATTCTTTACCTGTTATTGCATACATCCACCAGCTCTGTTATAAGAAACCCCCCACCAAAACCCCCCTCCTGAACCTGAAGTTTTGGCACTATTCTTCTAGCTGAGGAAACAACACATCTGTAGTTTAGGACTTCATTAAATGTAAGTTAATTGATCAAATTAGTTGCTACAGCATATGTCTGTGGTTGATTTGCCTCACCAGGTTTCCTGAAAGACACTTGAATATGGCCAAAGATAGACTATACAACACTTTCACCTTTGATCTTCATGTTGATTCTCAGCAGTACCTTTGAAGAATATGTGCTTAAATTACAAAGGCATTGTTTACATGAAGAGTATTATTATTGACTGTTGTTTTTAATTAGCGTGTAAAGGCTTCATGCAAGATCACTGTACTGGTGTTAGTACAAAAATGTCACCCCTCCCTCAGGGATCATATATTTAGGACACAGGAAACACAAAATTATATGTTAAGAAGTGCCTTTTTAAATTGCTGAATTGTCAAATTCCATCAGTTTGTGTCCCAGTTTTCCTAATATTTATTCAGTTTTAGACATTTGCATTCTCACTAGGTTTCCCAAGTACAATATGAAAGATGAGACCTCCAAATTAATTCAAAAGATGAAGCCTGGGAAGCAAGGATTAAATAGGATTGTTGAAAACAAGTCCCTTTATACAGCTAACTGAACATAAAACCCTTTGATCAAAGCAAATAAAAAACTAGAAGCATCTGTTTCTCTAGTCATGATTCTAAGAAACTTCCTAAGTGTCAAAGTACCAAACAGTGTGTTAAAAAAAAAAATATCGGGACTGTACTCCAACAGAATTCTGGTTCGATTCATTTCCTATCAAAATACAGAGTTAGCAATAGTTAATTGTAGAAATTGTTCATTCCTCATCTTTTTTACTGTTTTGCCACTAGAATTTCCTTTGAAGCAAAGTACAGAATGACATCAAGCCAGTGATCAGTCGTATTTCACCCACCTACTCTTTCAGTCCAACATCAGTATAACCAGTGCCTACAAAAGTCAGTGGCAGTAATTAGAGCCCGCTAGGACACAATGCTGCTTCTTTCCATAGGTGGCTGGCTGTTTCTTCCTCTGGCAAGATATTTGGTAGTGACATAAACCCTGGATTCATTCCTGAAATCCAGCAGTCATACTAACTGTTTCTTTCAGAGGATCTTACCCTCTTGGGATGTATTTCCAAACAGCCAAGGACAGAGGGCTTTTATTTTTCTAGTGCCAAAAATGACAGTAACAAACAAGGCAGCCGCTTCTAATTTCTGGGATCTCTTGTTCACTAACAAAGGCATCATCTCTTCAGCTTCTTAGCATTTCTTACATGACTTCTGAGGCTTCTTCCATCTTTCAACATTGTAATTTTTTTCCACTAAAGTGCAGTTCCAAAGACAGTGACAAATGCACTGTGATCATTTTTCCATGACAACTTGCCTAACCCAGTTGTTTTGGGACTGCCTCAGTGTGCTCTGGTCACCACTTGGCAGCATCCAGCTGGAGCTCACTTGGGTTGTCAAGGTCATGGAAAAGATCTGGCTGTTCTTATAAATAGACATGAGTTGAAAGATGTATGTAAACTCTTTGCCTTTTCAGGAGATCCTTAATAGGGCAACCTGTATCAGTTTTGTTCATCAAGTTCATATTTAAAGCAAACATAGAAGTTGGGAGTGTGGCACCCTCCTGGGAGTCCGGCTTTCTGCTCTTCTGAGGGGAGCAGAATCTCATTCCTTTCTGACCCAGCCATCTAAGAGAAAACGTAAATCTTCTGGCAGATGTTTTAAGCAGAAACACTTTTTTGCCATGGGAAGAGAGGCCACTCTTATCACTTTTTTAGGCTGTTGCAGCTACATTTAAGTGCTTGGATCCCTCTGGATCCCTCCTTTCTGGATGTCCAGCTTCCTTGGGAATGTTAGAACTAGCTAGTACTGGTAGGATTTCTTTTTCCAGGTATTGTCATTCCTATAGCAGTCACTATTTGGTCTCTGCTGAATGACATGCAGAAATAAGACAAATCCCACTCTGGATTATCAATGTAAAATAAACATAGAATATTCAGAGAGAAACAGCAGTAATTTAAATATAAGGCTGGATCAGACAAATCACTTTCCAAACACCTTTTCCTGCAGTGATTTTGGAGAGACTTTTTTTCCTAAATATGTATAGAAGCCAGTCATTGCATTATCTGAGCTTGAATCTCTGAATTCTCTTTCGCTGAGGTTCCTATAGGGTCTTGTATGTTTCAGCCTGTCAAGGTGGTTTCTAATAACAATAGTACCTTAGGGAATAATCTTGATTTTGGATGCATTTTCTTGATCTGTTTGTCAGTCCTTTTTTCCTATTTTGCAGCATGTTCAATCTTTTAAAATCCCACTAATTAGGTAATTTGATTGAAATATGATAGGTTTCAATTCAGATCCCGTAAGTCATTAAAAAAAAAAAAAAAAAAAAAAAGTTCCAACTTAAAAATGCAGTTTTCTGGACTGACTGGGTTTCGATTTTCTGGATACAAAAAATCTCTCTGAAGGTCGTCCATTTTGGACAAAATAATATCTGCGTCAGAGCCAGAATGACATTTTTTCCTAGGTGTTAGAGCAGACCCTATGGGGTAAGGGGACCCCACAATTCTCTTAGTGCTTCAGGCAATGGGTGAGGTTCAGGTGAGTCCAGGATGTGCCCTGTATCTTTCTTCTAGATTACTGTTCCAAATCAAGTAGAAATAGGAGCTTGGATCTTTTTCTTTCCAAGTGTATATTTTAATAGGCTATGAATTTTAAAGAAAAAGTAGAAGAAAGTGAGTGGAAATACCTTTTTCTCACTAGTTCTCTGGATGTAAGCTAAATCCCTTCCTGACAGTAAAGAATTTTATCAGTTACCTTTAAAGGCCAAAACCAGGACAGCAACATTGTATGAGCTGACCATAATGTCAGCCTTTGTGGGCATGCTGTATATTTTGATCCTGCCTTTTTATTGTTTTATCTGCTCTTAGACTCTCAGCTTTTGGGATAAATACTCTTTTTACTCTGTACAGTCTAAAATCCTGCAAAACAGTGTAGCTGTGATTCTGATACTGCCAGTTTTATAAATAATACCAACAGTAAAGTCAATAAACAACCTGAACCACACCAACATGGAGGAAGAAAAGAAGATGGAAAAGTATTCTACTGTTTATCAGCATATTTGTGAGTTACTTGAAATAAGACACAATTTTATTAGCTCACTGAAATTTTTAGCAATATGCCACCTTCAAGTAATTGCAGCTAAAGTTTTTGACATCTTTAAACCCATTTCTTGTTGAAGACACTGACTTGAAGACATCACCCAAAGCTGGTCCAGAGAAACCTTCTTCATTCTGAATAAATGTTTTCAACTATGTTTCTTATGATTCTCCTTCATATCAGTGCATTCTGTGTCTTTCTCTTCAGATTCTGAATATGCTTTCTTCATACTCCAAATTTCTGATTCTTACTGCCATCCTGATTGTGTACTGTACACTTTATGATGCTGGGCAATTCATCTTTTTATTTTATTTTTCTTAGCCAAAAAAAAATTGTCCTAATAAATCTTACCTTTCTTACAGTGTATTTTTTTCTGAGATTACTTACTGTCCGGGCAATTCCCAGAAATCACTAGAATTAAATACTGCAAATACAGTAGGTGTAAATGCTTGGTAAAGATTAGCTTCATTGCAGTGCCTGTTGTCCTAGTTTTCTGAAAATTCCGATCAGAGGAGAGGAATAATGACTGGTTGTGTTAAGCAGGTTTATGTGCATTGAGCCCATAAGTATGATGATGGTTTTGCCTTATATGGGTCAATAATGGGTTTTAAAAGTCTGGGCAAAGTTTAATCTAGTAGTCCTGATTTTAATCTGGTAATCTGCCCATCATCAAATCTATGAACTAAACCATTCCCTTTGCTTCTCTCAGAAGAACAGAGTACTCTGTGAACCACTTCACTGTGATTGCTTTTCGTGGTGAAGTGGCCATGTACCTACACTGGACAAACACAGGTCTGAACGGGAAAAGCAATATTGTATGCATAGGTATGTGCATAGGTACATGCATGGAACATGCAAGGACGATTTTAAAGATTTTCCTATTTCATGAACAATATGTTCCTCATGCAGTACATGATAGTGGTTGTTTTCTTTTGCTGCTGTTTGTTTTGTGACCTTTGTTAAGTAATGTGAAGCCCTATTTCATATCTCTCTCCATAAACTAGGTACTGAAATGCCCGTTATATAAATAACATTTAAAAGATGAGTTATTCTTTAGTATATCTCAGTATTAAACATACTAAAATGACTCACATTGCTATTTCCCATGTCACTTTGTGGAAGTACATCTTTCACTCTAGGCTTATTTAAACTAAGAGACATGGCTTTCCTGCCAGCTGCCTCTAAACTTTTACACACTCTTTGCAAGCTAAATTTTATTTTTCAAAGATTGATTGACTGATTTAGGACCCTGTGGCAAGGTCATCAGGTATCATGACTTCATTCTAATTGCTTTTTGACAGTGTAATAATTCAAAGTTTAAGGTTCTGGCTGAATTTTTAGGAAGCACCATAGGTGGAGAAAGACAGAATCACACTCTTCAGTGCCTAAATCAGTTCCAGTCCTTAACTAATATCCTCTGAGGTGTATTAAAGCAAGAATGAGCTCATTTGAATAACAAGGAAGCCTATAACTTTTGAGACTGTAAAACTGCAGACTAAATGTTTTGGCTTGAAAAATTGCTATGATAAGCAATGTGCCATATCAGCTTCTTGCCATTAATTTAATTAATCTCACAACAATGCAACAACTAAAGCTGTAGTTACAAATTTTGTATTTGTGAGCTCTATACTAAGACATGAAGAGAAACTTTTTTGTGTGTAAAAGACAGCAGGCTTTAAAAGGTTCTATGTACTCCAGCCACGAGAGTTACAGCAGAGGGCTGTGTAATTTTTTTGACCTTCTGCAGGATGTCCTGCTGTTTTCCATGGGAATGCTCCGTGAATTGTATGAAAGCCGTTGATTATACCATAAGCAGTGATTTGAGCTGGGGGCTGTAGCCAGTGTATGCCAATTCTGCCCAAGATTTATCTAAACACCATCACTAAGAAAAATATGTTGCTGCATCATATTGATTATGGTATGAATCTTTGCCTTAGTGTTGGATATAAACTAAAGCTCCTGCACTTCCTTTGACAATATCTAGACAACTAAATTTTTACTCTCAGAGTATTTCTAGTGTATAACTTTATGTTAAGCTTGCATCATTCCCATGCACGAAAGAAGTCCTTCTGAGCTTGGAGAGCTTTAGATGTGATTCCAGCTACTGTCTAATAATACAGTACTTTGAATCTATAGACATTTTGTATAGTGGAGAAAGATACTGTGAAGTTCTGTTGCTATTACACTGTATTTGGTTAATGAAGGTGGGGGTCCATATGAAGTGAGCAGCTTCTCCCCCGCCCCACGCCCTGACCTGCAAAAGAAATGTTAAAAAGAAAGGGTTGTGGTAGCTTTTTGGAAGGACAGCACTCATCCATCTGACTGGGAAAAATACTTCAGAACGGTTTGTCTGTTTTCAAGCAATGATGAAGTACTTAGAGGAGAGTACTTATCAGGACATAGACAAATAGTTTACTGGTACTGTGAACTGGTTTGGAAAATTGGAAATCCAATGTAGATTATGTATCACCATATTATGTTGTTGCATCAGGTCCCATAGACAACAGTTGCTTTGAGGTAAGTCAAGATGTCTAATTTTCAGTACACCTTTTGTGGTGTAGCTGCCTCTCCTTGCTTTGAGTCACTTTGGCCCATCACCACTGAGTGCTGAGGCATGTGAGTACTTCTAGCACTGGCAGTCAACAGGAACCAGCTGCATGGTAGCTATCCAAACAGTAAATAAAACCCCTGAGAAATATTCAAGGGTCTTATAATAGTTTCCATGACATTTTGACATTTTAGAGAATGTCCTTTTCACTCTCTTTCCTATTTTTTGTGAAAATTACTGAAATGTTTGTATTATTGAATCAGAACAACAGAGTACTACTAGAAAGGTATTGGAAACTGTTGCAAGCACTTATTTGCCTTAGGGAATGTTTCTTGCTGTTTCCCTTAAATCCTGGAAGAACCTTTACTGGTTTAAATTGTTGTTAGGAGATGGTCAATAGTAATTCTCCAAAGAAGAAGCTCTTGAAATTACTAAAATACTATACAGCACCTTTTTAAAGTATTTGCAAACATCTTCTTTGATTATATTAAACTAATATTCATCTAGTTGGCAGTCAAATATGTTGCCAAAATTCTAAGGGAGGAAACTCCAGGTATTGTACTCTCTTAAGGAGCTGCAGTTGTAAAAAATTAATTCAACCTCTTTTATTCATGACTTTAAAAAACTTGGAGACTGAAGAGTGTGGATTTGAGTATTGATGCCAAATATTCAATAAACTTACTAGTGAGTTAGGCAACCAGTTTTTATCAGTGCTCTAGTAATTGCCACTTCCACTTTTGAGATCCAGCAAATATTTCAAGATGTAGAGTAGATTGATCAACTGTGTATGATCTTAATCATGTTGCATGTTCTTTTCTAAACAGTCAGCTTCATGTGTTTCACACCCATTCATTCAGAAAGCATATGCTGAAGTAAATACTATTTTTTTACATTGCAGTATACATTAAAAAAACAGAATTACTAAAGCTACAATTTTATCATGTGATATATCATGCATTTAGATATTAAATTTTTTAATATTAGTGTTCAAAAATAATATCTAAATCAATGTCTGTATGTCTTCAGTGAGAACCTATAATTCAATGGGCACAAGTTCTTCAGATCACTGAAGCATGAATTGAACTTTGATAGACGAAGTAACTATACTTAGTGAAGTATTTGTTCATTTGCATAGATATTAACTTTAATGAGATTTATATATGCTTTTAAACTTAAGTACATGTTTCAATGAACTGATTAATGTGGATTGGATTATACATTGTGAATAACTGAAAAATTCTGAGGATTTTGGACTTACCGATCTCTTCTGAGCCACTACATGTACTCAGTGGCACTCTATATCTCCACAGGTTGCAGAATTAAGGAATAAAGAAGATTTGCATTATAGCTGTCAGTTTGTGTGGTAAGAGAGACTTAGAGATTTCCTTAACAAATGTGTAATGTCTAGAAGAATCTGTGAAATACCAGTCTCACTGTTGCTAGGGATTAGGCTGAACAGTATCCTTGCTCAGGTAAATGAACTACACACAGGGTTTATTTTTGTGCTGATGATGGAATTTAAAATGGAATTACAAACTTAACAGGAATTTTGGGGTGATCTGGCATAAGGCTCTATTTAATTCATGCTAAGCTATAAGTAATTTCCTTTGCTTTTCCTCACTTCTGGCTTTTATGACTTGATAAATAGAGAACTTTTATTTATTGCTCTTCCCACTGTCCAATCAATTTTTATTTCTGCCTGTAACCTGTGCATCTTGGATGGGAATTGTGCAGTCAGCCCTAAGGTCCTGACACAGGGAGGTTTATAAGGGCAGTGCTGTTACAGAGCTCAGTCCTGTTGCTCTGCAACTCCCATCATCCTGACTGGGAGTAGGCACTGAGGTCTTGGGCCTGCAAAGTGTCATCATGAGCTGTGTGTGACACGAGGATAGCCCCCGTGCAATTACGACTCCAAAAAGAGTAGTAGTATGTAAGGGACCTAGAAAAAGAAATATGGGAGATGTTTTTGTCAGCGACCAGAATGACCAATGCTTAACTCAAATGACTTCAGAATGCATTTCATTTGAGGAGTCTCCAGGTAGTAAGATGCTGTGACGTAGTTTAGCTGTTTAGTACTGTGTATGGATTATATTGTGACAGATCTGTCTTTAGATACTATCTTGCTTTCTTGCAAAGTAGCCTAGCATCCTTTTATATTGCTTTTTGAGAGAGAAAGTGCTGTCTGTAATATTATTTGTTGAGATTTTAATCACAAAGAGTGGATGTAAAACAGAAAAGCTCTAATAACAACACTTGACCTGTGAGCATTATTGGTCTTAAAGAAGTTCTGTTGAGTTCTGATGTTCAAGACTAATGAAAGCTTTGAGCTTTTTTTTGGTGTATTTTCTCTTACTACAGGAATTTATATATATGCACACTCTAAATATTGTTCTGACAACACAGTTAAATATTAAATCACCATAATAATCAGTTATGTGTAATGTTTACCAAATAATTCCAAAGTGTGTCCATAACTACCCTGTTTCTACAGTGCACAGCATTTTCATGAATGAAGTGGAAGTAATTGCAAAATCATTTCCAGTAAAATTAATGGATGGCAAAGACTGAGAGAATAATAAACATTTGTGAGAACAGGTAACTAATACAGAGTAACTGGAATTGTTGGTAAATTAGACCTGTTGAAATATAATGCACCACCACTGCAAAGGTGGAGCACATTCTACATCTGAAGGGGGGATCTACAGCTACAGTTTATTTCACCAAATCTCAGACAGCTACAAGATAAATGTCATCATCTGAGCTAGTTGCTCTAGACTTTCTTTATGGATAAAATGGAGAAGAATGAGCACACTTTGACTGTTATTCATCTGACATATTTTAGAAGCCTGCTTTAGGGTAATACAAATTGCACCCTGAGAGTGTTTCTTTGTCATATAGAAGGGCGGCCCAATATCTGCATTTGATCAAATGAATCTCAGCGTGGGTGTCTGAACAGAAATGGAAAACGCTGTGCTCTCCTATGGCAAAGAAGGCTAATGTGACCCTTGAATCTATATAACAGGGGAGTCAGTGGGAAGAATGATGTCGATTTTCTTCACTATAAAACATTTATGAGATTGCCTGTGTATCATAGAAAATATAGATGCAGTGCTCTCTGAAAAGGAGAGATGTTTAAATGTTTAAAATGTGTGTGTCTAAAAAAATCACAGAAATTAATAGCTGAAATGGGATTGCAGTGAAGAAGAATGGAGTATGACTGACAAAAAATGCAATTACTAATTTCTGCTGTGCAGAATTGTGAACCTGACAGGTATCGGACTTGCAGTTGTAGAGGTTAAGAATTGTTTGTCTGTTTGCTCCTCTTATCTTATAGTTTGTTTTAATTAAATCTCAGATAGACTTATCTTAGTTCCATTTAATTTTATTAAATTAACTGACTTCTTAAAATGGACTTGCTGATCTTAATTTTCTCTTTATTAAAAGCATCTAATTTTAATAAATTTCCCACAGCTGTTTTTGATATCACTTTTAAATTTCTGAGTAAATATAGTAATGTTGTAACTAAGCTGGATAATGTTAAGGGAAGGTTATTCATACTGCCCTGTGAAGGTGCTTGTCTTTTTGCACTACTTGTATGCAGGGTCTGGGGAAACCTTCGTCTTGATTTCAATGCCTAAATAGAGCACTTAAACATGAATGGTGTGAAGAACTGCTAAATTTTCCAATAGCTATACGATTTAGAGTGTTACTAGCCTGTGCAGTTCTTCTGCACTTCCGGACACCAGAGTCAGTAATCCATGAAGAGCTGGTATCGATTGTGTGAGGGAATGCAGCCTGCCTAATACTGAGCAATGTAGTGCACAGATTCAATATGGAATCCAGCTCCAATGTGACTTATTTTACTCTGAGAATTCAAAAATAAAAAGTACAAATTCAATTTTTTCAGAAGTTGAAGTTCAACCCCTCACAATAGCCATATAGGGAACACAGTGTTGTTTTTGTCTTCAAGTAGAGCACCTTTGGAATTGCCGTGTGTCCCATCCACCTTCTTCAGAGCTGTGTGACAAAACCACAAGGCTTCTGGTGAGGACAACCTTATGTGGGTTGCAAAGGATAGCTAAACTGGCATTTGTGGACATGGCATTATTTTTCGTGGAGCAGGGCAAGGGAGCTTTTAAAACTTCAGAAATCACATGTAAATCTTGAATCATGACAGGGCTGTGTTCACTGATAATTTCACATTCTTTTAGTTCTTAATGAAGTACATTCACAAGACTGAAGGTGACTGAATCCTCAGCTGAAACTGTAGGCTTCTGTAAACCACAGACCTCACAATAAGTGATGAAAATCCTTTGATTCTGAGTTTAAACTTTATCCAGAAAATGTTTCATAGAAGATGACCTCAGATATTTGGGAAAGCACTCAAGTGTGCTTTCTTTTGCTATGTCTGTAGCTGCTTGCACCTGTGATTGCCCGGCAGGCCCTCATGCCCTCTTTGCTTTGAAGCACTCCTGCCAGAAATTTAGTATAGCTGCAATATCACAGCTTGCATATGACATTTTCTCACTGACACTTTTCTTCATCTTTCTGAAAGGGAAACTTCAGAAGATCTGCAATGTCTTTACTCATTTAATACTCTTCTTTGCTGTCTAGCATAAAACAACGAGTTACTGAGTTTACTGGAAACATGCATTCAGTAACTCCTGCACTTTTAAATAGAATCAGAAATAGAAAATCACTGTTTATGCTTTCAGAGCACAGTGTATCGGTGATCTGTTCTAAAATGTCGTGCCCTAATTTAAATATGTTTGGGCTCCTCTGTTCTGTTCAGATGCACATCTGTAGTTGGTTAAACTTTTAGAAATTTTTAAAAATTAAGAAATTCATAAGCAATGGATAGCAATTTCTATGAAAAGTTTAAGTATTTGAGGTATCAAATACCTAAACATTTGAGGTACAGCTTTTAAAATTTTAAAGTATTACAGTTCAGAAAACATAAAAGTTAAAGCTTCCACAAAAAAGAGAGAACAGATTTATCTACTGGTATCACACAGGATGATGATGATGATTATTATTATTATTATTAAATATATAGATTTTATGTTCAAAAGAAATTATTATTATTATTTATTGTGATTTTTCTGTCTTGCAAAAATATCATACCCAATAATATTTCATGTTAGACCCCTAATTTCTGTTTGAACTATGGTTTATAGGTTTTTACCCTTTGTAAAACTGACATTTGCTGGTGGTTACATTGCACTCTTCTAATCCATTTGTGTATTTAGAAGAGAAGATACTGGTCAGGGAAAACTTCAGTCCTTGTTTTTCACTTGTCTCAGGGCAGGCTGGAAGTCCAATATCTCCTACAAAGCTTTGCTTTTTTCTGCCTTTGTGGGACTGGATACCTGAATACTGAAAATAGTCATATAATGAAGATGCCCTTGGACATACTTCAAATAAGAGGAATGCTGGGAAGGAGAAAAAGTGCTATAGGGGTTACTTACCATTTGGAGTTTCCAGTCACCACTTCTCCCTTCTCTGAAGGGAGGTGAGGAGTGCTTCATGGTTTCCTCTCTGTGGACAATGTTGGTCTTGTTTCTCTACCTCTATCTGTGAGAAGGAGAAAGATTAATTTTGTAGAGAGAACAGAAAATCCATGTCTTATTTCTATACTGTAACCTAAACATGAAAGAAGAATTAGTCCTTAATCAATCTTTCCGATATTCAGAAGAGTTTTGGACGTACAGTGCGTAACAGATGAGCAGTGTTGGGGCTGTGGGAGGCTTTTGGGGAGAGAGGGCAATGGTGTTTACTGGTTAGCATGTGCTTGTTTTGGTAAGAGAAATATCTTCTCTCAGAGGACATGCTGTCCGTGTGGGAATCTTTTAGCTGTCAGGATTTTAAATACTGGGATCACAAAGAACAGGAGGTATAAGAAACAGAAGAGTAACCAGGGGAAGAGGCGTGGTGTGAAGGACCAGGAAGGAAAGAGAAGCATTTATCTGTACTTTGAAGATTACACTCCTTTCTAAAGAGAGTTCCATTAAGGATGGAATGTGTTCAGGACACTCAAATAGCAGAAGAGATAGGGAGAGAACTGATTCTTAGAAAGAAATACTAGAGAATGGAACAGGTGATTATTTTCAAATGCTCATTTCTGTGGTGTCTGATGTCTGTATTGTTTCAGGAGATTATGTTTTTACAATAAAACTTCCTATCACTTAAAGCCAGAACTGCAGATCATTTTATATTTGACCAATCTTCAAACAGATTACAATCCTCATCAGATACCCTCCAGTTTTCTAATCTCTCTTTCTTTTGTTAATGTTTTGTTACGAGTGGTTAAACTTCATTTTTACAAATGTCACCGAAATGGAACTGAAACTGTGAAAAACTGTAATATTTAAAGCAAATATTGACATTTAGTGCTATATTGTGTTTGCCAAATGATTTTTATGAGCATTTACAGGATGCCCTGGGCAGAGCTGATCATATTGGTTCTCCGTGTTTCTCCTGAAACAATGCAATGTTTGTTGCAATGAATATCTGCAAATTTAAAAGTCTGAAGAATCACTGGACATAAAAGATGAAAGTATTCTGAAATGAAGAAAAAAAAAAAACCAACCAGTATTCTGATCTACAAGCTATAGAAATTACGATGTTCCAGAAAGTATTTTTGAAAATTATTCTTGTTGTTGAATCCTTTATAGAGCAAAATTTCAAAATAGTGAAATTTAGGGAAAGAAAGATGATTCTTTATGGCAGAAAAATTTTGTTTTACAGAATATTTTGCATTTTCCCTCTTTGAAGAGGAAAATACATTTCAAGGGTAGAATTTTGTCTAAATTGCTTAGGTGAACCTTCATGCTTTGTGTGCTCTAACCAAATTCAAGAAGATGTGAAGCTGAGAGGTTTCAGATGTGACAAAGTTAGCTTATAGCTTGTTTTAGAAGAAGAACTGAATATAACTGGAAATTTTCGTCTAGGGGATTAGAAGCACAGATCTCATCAGTCAGGGAAAGGTAGTCCAAGGCATAGGTAGTCCACAGAGATTTTCAGAAAGCTCCAGTGTAAAAATGATGAATCCCCAGGTGTGTTTTTCAAGAATGTTATAGCAGCACCTGCCATAGTATTGGAAGAAAAGAGAATTGGAATTGAAATGTTGTTGCATCTCAACTCATCTTTTAATGAACAATTTTTCTCTGCATATGCTTGGAATGAGAAGAAAGCAGGTAGTAGAACTCTCTTCCATCTGGAATAATTGCTCAAAACGAGTCATGAGATCAATTTTGTTTTTCCTTGTGCCCTAGATTGTGGGTTCAGCTAGCACATCTAGTGACACTTCTGCCTCCAATGGCTTGTACCTGTCTTAAGAGTGTTGCAAAGTTGTGTTCTTGCCATAGAAAAGTGTGTGGTGCAGATGTCTTTTCTGTCTTTTCTGCTTTCCCCAAGAGCCTTCAACACTTCTACTCTGTTTTCTGCAGCACGCCTGTATGTGCAAAAGCTGAATTGTAAAGCATGCCAGTTTCAGCCATCATAAAATTGTCGTGCATTTTTGTGACTAGATTATCTGGTCTAATTATTTTTTGGACCAAGACAAAAATATTTTGTTGTTCTGAGAAGCAAACTCTTGTGTTTAGTGTCAGTGATAGAAATAAGGAAAATAATTAGGCAGAAATTGCTAGCTCTTCCTTTTTTTTCAAAAGCCTCTTCTTTTTCTTCAGCTGGTGTTCTTTTCTATAAATGAAAAAAGCCTGTCTTTATTGTTGGGAGCTCTGCACACCTGGAGGTTTGACTGGGAGCTTTTTCTGAAAAGAGATGCTTTGAAAGGGTGTTACTCCATGGAAAGCTGTATCTCCCATAGCTGTTATTGCCACGCTCTTAGATTGAATTAAACCGTTCAGTATAACTTTTAATCATGTCAATTATTTTCATAATTCCAGCTCCAAGGAAGCTTTATATTTTTAGCTGGCTTAATCATACCACATGGCCAAGACTTTCAAGGTGTTTTCCAAGGGAGAGAAACAACTTACTTGGAAAAAGCTTAAGCTGGAAGGCAGTGTTCCCAGTGACAACCTCTCCTGATTATTTTGCAGCCCCTGCTTGGCTGCCCGTTTGGAAGCAGCTTCCATGCCTTGAACTAGAGCATTTGGGAAAGGACAGGACTTCTTTAATGTGTGGAAATCTGATGAAGAACAGCAGAAGTGTAAAATGCCAAGCTAGCCATGTCTTTGCTTGTTCTTGTGTCAGCCAATCCCTAAAATGCCTCATCTTGGGAACACAGAAAACATCTCACTGAAACCTGTGACTTAAATCCTTCCCAGAGCCGGGCATCCTGCCCAGCTCCCTCCGTCCTAAACTCTCACACAAAAGGGATAAAGACCATGAATCCAGAGAGGGCTTGGAGATTATTGGTCTGACAGACACACTCTTTCTCTACCTGGATATGAAGCCAGTGTTGACTTAACCCTATGCACTAGTACGAAGGTTGGAAACCCCACCCTTCCCCCGTTTTGTGTTGTTGATGAAATGCTAGAAGACAGCAGTAAACAACTCAAAAAGCTGCACTAGACAGAGAAAGATTAATCCCATCTGAGTGAACACTTTAGTCATTCATCCATCAGTCTTGCTATGTGCAAACTGAGCCCTAATGATGCATCAGTCTTTGGCCTTGCTGCATAGTTGTTTTCCTTCTTTCACTTAAAAATCTCTCTCAGTTCCCATGTTTCTGAGGCTTTGGTTGCTAGGCTTACAGCATGTTAGAGAAACACTCTGAATGATACTTGGGCCAGTGAGTTTTTCTGGTGTGGTAGCTCCTTAAATGGAAAATTTCACATCATTATTAGTATCTTATAGGCTGGATTTATTTTTTAGACCAGTCAATGAGCAGCACTTGATCCACAAAGGCATTTTAGAGAGATTGTTACAGGTTAACCGGCTGTGTTCAGAAGTAGATGTAGTCCCATAAAAATCAGTAGAGGGTACATTGGCACTAAGACATTCAGTGTCTGTCTACTGCAAAGCTGGAAGAGGGCTGGGCAGGTTCACTGTGCTGATAAAATTTCTATGGTATGAGCTGGTTTGTCCTAACATTCACCTTATGCCTTCTGGTGGCAAATTCAGCTCTGCACAAAATTATTTCCAGGTGATCATTTTGATCAGAGAACTGATTGTAAGGGAAGTTCATGTTCAAAATGCAGTGGGGTCAGGCCACCTTCCTTGTAAGGCCCTACAGAGGGGCAGGGCAACTGAGAACAACCTTGATTTAATCTTGATTTAATCATCCCAGGAATTCACAGAAGTCTGCTGTTCCGTGAAGCAGATGGAAAGACAAAACTGCAAATGAAATGTGAAACTGAGTGCTGATTCTTACTGGAAATATTTCTGAATTTATGGCAAATGGGGAGCAATGGAATAAGAAAATGGTGCAATTCTAGGCATTTACAGATTATGGGCTTTTCAGTGGAGGTACTTCTGTGATTCCCAGTGAGCATCTGTTGGTTACAAAATGCTTGTAAGATCAGAAGGTTGATCTTTTTAGAACCGTATTTAAAATATTCCTGCAAGACTTTGTACTTAAAAAACCTTTTCTGCAAAGTAGAAGGGCCTTTTATAAGGAGAGAAAGGTAATGAACTGCAGTGTATTACAGGCCAGATTTTTAAAGGTATGTAAGTGCTATAGCAATGGAAATTGAAGAACTGGATGCTTTTGGATGCCTCTGTAGATGCTTTAATAAATTTGTTCCAAGTGGTTTGCCTAAGGTTCAGTTAGTCACTGCTAGAGAGTTGAAATGGGAAACTTTCTCTGTAGTGCTGTAGCCATTAATCATTTTTGCTTTCTTTATGACAAAGCGACGGGAAAATGTAGCTGTGTGTAGAATGGAAGGGAAGAAATAGTAATGAGTTATAAAATGAAAGTTCAGCTTTTTTCTGAGTGACTTCTCCTGTAACCTCACATTTATAACTGTAATGGATGAATGTAGATTCCCACTGTTTGTCTCTATAATCACCATGCGGTTAATCAAAATTATTTGCTAAATCCTTTCTACGGTGTGCTTAAGGGAAGTCTTAGGTAGCACATCTTTGAAAGAATTTGATCTTCTCAATGCATTTTGATAGTAAAAATCACATGCTATTATTTTTTTTTTTTTTCTGGTTGGTCATAGTTCTTATTGCAAACTTAATATCTAATTTGAGTGTTTAATGTTTCCAAGTTTGCCTTCATTTTTCTTTATATCGTCTCATTTGCTTACAGAGTGAGTATGAATTCCAGGTGAAATGGGTTTTCTTGTGTTTACAAAAAATAGCGATACAGTCTCTACAAGTAGATTTTAACAGTGAAATCCTTTTACCCTGTTTTTCATCGTTACTGCATATTCTCATTTTACTGTTTTTCTCATTAAATGCATTTGTTTTCATTCACCAGGATGCTGAGAAATTGGCCGGTGAAGACCATGCCTGGAAAGAAGTCAAAGATGCTGTAAATGAAGTGAGATATCCAAAATCAAAAGAAGGTATCCTTTCAGTGACAGGCTACAGGCCATCATTCAGTTGTGAAAAGAGCCCCTTAGTATGCAGTTCATCTCTTGGGATTAATTTCCTTACATTTACATTCTTTTTATTGTCATGGGTTTTGATTCATTCAATGTTTAAAATGTGTAATATTCTTAATTGTATTAATAATAGAGTCTCTGATCATTTGGAATGAAACTGCTTCATGGCAGGGATAGTAACTACCAAGCACTTGAAGGGATATTTTGGCTCTGATTTAGATTTCTGCTATCACAGCCCACCATTTCATATAAATCCACTTCTAAATGAAAGAAAGCTTAATCTGGAATGTTGTTAAGTTCTTTGTTCTGTTACTCTCAGTGTGAACATGCACAGGTTCTCATTCTTTGCACAGCAATGAGAATAACAAGGAAATAATCGCAGTCAGGTTCACAGCAGACATTATAGCATCGTTATAATAAGATATAATAATATATAATAATAATTGGTAATTAAGCAAATTGAATGAAATGATCTTGCACTAATAAACAGAACTGGAGTCTGATGGCTGTCATGTAGATATTCAGTCCAATTAAAGAAATTAGCGAACAGCAGCAACCAAGAAAAGATGAGCAGAAGAGAGATGGAGATTTTTTACTAGAATATTATGGGTTTATTGATCTCTTTCTTATCTTGGTCTATTTGGTGGAATTTCCCCTATGGGGGATTTGGCCTGTTGTGGCAAGATGCTTTAGCATTTTCAGAAACATGGGCTTTCTCTCAAGCTAGAAAGAATTTAATCTTCCACTACTGCTTTTCAGCAGCGTGAAAAACAAGTTTGCATAATGATATTCCAGGCTGGAAACAAGTGATCACAATTTATACAGTAACAAAAAATCCAACCTGTTACACTGAGTTTGTTTCTTTCTAATCCAGAGAAATTAATTTTTTAGCAAAGGGGAAGCACTCATCTCACCTTGCTTTAATTTCACTTAGTTTCTAGTCACTGGATTGAAACAGACAGTACTGAAATAGATCTTCAGGGCCCATGACTCAACCTGCATGTTAAATTATAGGTATGCAACCTGAAGTTGCAATAGGTCTTACACTGGAACTATGCAGTCAGAATACAGGTCCTATTTAATGTTCCTGTATTTAATTGCAGGAGAAATTGCATTAACGCATTTTGCAAGTGTCTTTAATAAAGATTACTGATTTAACTGATACTTAAAAATTAATCAAATGCATGGTAATAAAATATATCAGGACTGGTTGGAAAATTCTATTCTTGTGGTCTGTTCAGCTTCTGCTCTCAGTCATAACTATTTGAAATGCGTCATCTTTACTTCCACTGCACCACAATACCAGTGCTAACTGATGTGTGGTGGAGAGTGCGGTACTTGAAGAGGGAACTTGACTTTTTTCCACTTGCCAATAATGAGTAGAAAACCTTCCTGGCAGACTGAGGCACATAGTTATTAGTTCCTGCAAATACAATTTTTTTAACAAATTAAACCAACCGTTTCTACAGTGGAGAACTGTAGACTCTACAGCTGACATTGTAGACTGGTGACTCCCACAGTCTGTCTGACCTACTAATTGTATCTGATGCAGTGTTGTAATGCTAAATCCATGGTTATATCTGCTTGAGGCAGTCCTCCTCTACTTCTGGGCAGATGCATGACAAGCAGCTCTTTGGTGCTTTTGCAGGTGATGGCAGGTTTTCTAGTTTGCAATTTTACATACCTGCAAATTTGGTCCCAACAGATTTTGTTTTACAGCACATCTGTTATTAGATGATAGTGAGTGAATAAAGCAGAAGAATGAGAAGTAAAAGCAGACATACTGTGCATCAGTTAAAATGGTAATCTTTCAAGAATGTCAGTGGTTTGTACTTTCTACAAAAATTGTATCAAGTGAAAATAACATCCCTCATTCTTCTGTTTTTCTGTCCTTAATCAGTTGTAAAGAATACATGGATGTTTGCCAAAGATATAAAGGTTAAGGTACAATTTTATAATAACACATTCCTTCCCTTATATGGTTCTTTCAATCCAAGGGCATGAGAGCAATTCACAAATAATTAGTTTAGCCTTGTAACAACCGTGCTATAAACCCTGGCCCATGGTGGTCACATTCTTAAATTTAAGTGTGTAAATATTCCCATGTTCAAGATGGACTAATTACTTCATCATAGGTTTGTCATTGTACACCTTAAATTCCTTGCTGGATTAATGTGAATAGTACTTGGAGTAATTAGTGAAGATAACTGCTGAACTTCCTTGAGCTGATTATGTGGAAGGGGCTATATAATACAATCAATGTTTTTACTTCTCTTACTAGAAGTCTAATTTTTTTCTTTATTTCATGTCTTCTTACTTATGTGAGTGGTATCTTTTTGGTGTTCAGACTGCTTGCATTCTGGGATTCCCATGGGTACAATCACAGGTGGTAATACTCATTTGAAAACTGCAGATACTAGGGTTCAGATTAGGTGTGGTCAGAGAGAGAAGAATCTGGTCCACAGAGAAGTCAAATCAGTGCAGAATGTAATGAGAAAAGTGATGTGTGCTAAGTAATATCCAAATAAAGTGAATGCAAGGTTATCTTTCCTCCATTCCAAACTCACAAAAAATCTTCTTGTAACAGCATTGGAGGTGAAAATCTCCTTTACTACCAAGATCATTAGTCCTGAATTACAGTCAGAAATCAAAACTGTGATGCTTTTCTTTCTCATGCAAGAAAAATGCAGCTGTACATGAAAAAAAAAAACCAAAACAGTGCTCTTTATGACTGTTTCAAGGAGAAAGAAAATGAATTAATTTTAAGAAAAGGTTCTAATTTTATCAGAATTCTAAACAAAATTTTGGGCAGCTTAAAAGAATGAGTCATTATATATATTTATATACATATAAAACCTTTTTTTAGCTGCTGGGACTTTTTTAAAGACACATTTCCATGGACTCTTGCCCTTGGCTTTAAGAACTGTAGTATCTTAAGTAAACAATGTTTCAGTAACTAAATAAAAGTTATATGAATTTCTGTCATGCATTAAAATATCCTTGCAATTTGTCATCTTTCTTTTACCATTTATTGCTAAAATACTGCCTTCTTTAGAAATTGCTTTGCTACATATAAACGAAGCACAGTTACCTAAGCTACCACTTCTGCATTTAAGTATGTTTTCAAGAATTTTAGCAGAGTCTGGAATGATGGCAACTTTTCTGTTTTAGTGCTTTGTAGCACTTACTCCTTGCTAAACAGCATTTAGAAGATATATTTTTGTTTTATTAAATATATTTCTTTAACTAAGGCCAATAACAGAGTGGAAGCATGTTCTGGCAAGATGCCAGAATCTCTTGAGCAGCCACGAGGGTCATCTACCAGATACAAATATCTATCAGCTGAAAATGCTTGACTGTGCCATGGATGCCTGTATTAACCTTGAATCCTGGGAAGAAGCATTGTATTATGGCAGCAGGACTCTGGAACCATACAGGTAAGGGATGTAATTGGTTCAGCTGCTTCCAAAGATGGGGGAGAGCTGGCTGTCTCATTAAAAGTGAAGACTGTGCTTTATCTTGATGCTTCTTACTGTTTTTATTTCTTGTGTATATCTTGTGTTGCTTTCTAGGTTCATGAACTAGGCAGAACTCTCATTCTGCTTTCACAGTCAGGCTGAAAGCAAATCAAAGGATAACAGGAACTATAATAATAAAAACTCGTTATTATCTCCTTGCTTTTTCACATGTTCAGATGCTGCCATATCCCTGATCAGAAATCGACTTTCAGGCTCCACTGGCATGAGGGTATCGGTGTTTTATGCTGTGATAGGGTGAAAGCGAGGGATAGGTAGCTGGCTGAAATAATGTATATTCTCCGTATACTCTATACCTAGAATTTACAGAAAGAATAAAAAATCTTGCAAAATGCAATTTCAATTGGAAATTAAAAAGCTCATGTTCCTTATTTTAGGAAGAGGTCAAGGTGGTGAAGTGTTTGCTTTTCTTCTCTCCTGGTCAGTACTCATTCCTGTGCTATGTTCTGGGAGAGTTTCTGAGTCTGATGGTCATTTATTGGTACGGAAGGATAGTCTAGGAGATCATACATCATGTGGTAAGGCTTGAAATTGATTGGAGCCTGGAGCTGTAATGCAGCTTTGGTCATCTAGTAGAGAAAGGGCAGGTGCTTCTGCTTTGGTCTGTGTTCTAAAAGCTTTAAGACTCACATCTTTGGGTTCTGAATAGTAGCATTGTTTGTAACTAAGTGTAAGCCTGTGCTGAGTGTCCAGATATAATGTCATTCACAGATGAATATTCATTCTCGGTAATGTATTTCTTAGAGCATCCGTTTCTTCTCTGTTGGTGCACCACATGATGTTTCAGTACAAGGTGTGATGTTGAGAAGTGTGAGGGGTGTGCTAGAGCTGAACAATATGCTCTGCTGTGAATATGAACATTTCAGATGTTATGTATTTTCCCTAATCAAATGGAGATGCCATCAGCACTCAGCATTTTGCCCGAGGAAATTCCACGTGGCAGCCTGTTTCTGAATAAAACTGAGGGCTTCACTTGAGGAACATAGTGTTTCAGAGCTTTCACTAAAAAGTGATTGTTGATAAAGCCTGCATAGGCTATGGTACATCACAGCTGCGGAGTAGCTCTGTGTTCATAATGACTATTCCTTTCCATAGAGGAGGACATGAATGCCTTCAAATTTTCACATTTCTTCAGGGGGAAATTCACGTTGCGCATGTCCCACTTAACCTTTTAAACAGGGCTTATGTAGTACTGCAGCAGTACATGCTTCCTGCCAGTGTTCTACCTTGTGGCACACTTCAGATGAACAGAGTAGTCTGCCGGTTTAAATGTTCCCTTATTAAATAAAAAACCCAAACCTCACTTGTTTTGGATTGGGTTGGGTTTTTTATAACTTGTTAACTCAGTTCTTCACAACTGAAAACTGAGCATTTTTTTTCTGCAGACATTTCTGAGAGCAGAGATTACAGTGAGAGACCAAGTGCAATTTTACCAGATAATTTAATAAAGCTTTCTCTGTTTTGCTTGCTGAAGTGTACCACAGTTTTCAAGCTGTTTAATGCAGCAGTTTGGAGATGAAGGGAAGGATTTGACTGTGCATCCAATTACTATCTCTTAAGGTAATAATTATTTACAGGAGATAGTTGACCTTTTTTGCACCTTGGCGAGCTTGTCCTTATTCTCTCCTCACCCAAAAGCATTATTTAAGACAGATTTTCAGTTGTTTCTTTTTCTTTATACCTTCAAGTCATCACTACAAGCTTTGACACACCTGAAACAAAATCCTCAGTTTCTCATTACAACAAATTGTGCCCTAAGCAGCAGGAGAGCAAATCCTAGGAAATCCTTTGGGATACATTGAATTTCTCCTGTTGAATCAATCTACTGCTTGGCTGCTCCTGCAGTTCCATTATAGCTACCTATTTTCCTTTCCTCAGCTCTGGAAAAAGTATTCATATAGATCTCCACAGGGAATCACCTGAGAATTCATGCAGTCCATATAAATAGGAAATCATTGTTACAACTTTAAAGGCTCTGGAGATTTGGTCAGAACCAGTTTTAATTTCAGGTAATGTGTTTATTGTGCATTTTCCATTTCTTTAGCAGCAGGATTAATTTTCAGTGCTGTGTGACACATTGTATCATAATGTATGTTTTCATTATGATGGTTCCTGACTTTTTCAGAATCATCCACTTCATGTAAGTGGCAGAGATAGACGTCTGAACTACGTAAAACTGATTTGTCGTGCTGAATAGCAGCCCCTGTGTTTTAGGTAGTGATAATAACCTATAAGGAGCATTGTTCAGGACCTCTGAAATGGTTTTAGCAAAAAGAAAGGGAGAGGTAGTGTCTGCGAAGACAAAAAGCTGCCTTCTCCTTTTGTGCCGAACCATAGCCATCCATTTTTTGTTAAAACCTTCGACACGTACTGTCACTGAATAGCCTAAGCCAAGCGTATCTACACGGCTTTCCTTGTAAATGCCACAGTAATAGCCTGTCTGTCCAAGAGCCTTAACAAAAGTTAAGACATTTGCCTAAGTGAAAGCTGCCCCATGTCATAGTCAGCACTCAGCAGCTTGCAAAAATAAACTTCCTTTCGGAATCCTCATGAGCCTTAACCACAGAATAACAGAATATCAGCAAGAGGTGTTACATGGGTTTGTCATGTCTCGGTTAGCACATTCACACTCTGGGCTGACTGCTGCTCGTGAAGGATCAGATTCAGAGATACTGAGAAAGACAGATTTCCCTTAGGTTACCTCAGAGAAAGGACCCGGCATTTAGCCCTTAAGTTACTGACAAGGCACATATGTTCTGGGGATTAGGTTTGGGGTATTTTTTCCCCTTGTCTCAAGTATTCCGTGCTTTACACTGCTGTCAGAGAATGGAAGGATGCATCTGTTATAAAACTCTGTTAGATGTCCTCAGCTATTGTGACAAGGGTAAGAGGAGGAAAAGAAGTAACTATGTGACACCACAGGCCTGCTGGGCTTACCTGCTGGATAACACCAGGTCACCTCTTTGGGGTCATGTGACATCAGGTCTGGTGAGATTCTGATACAGAGACGACAGTCGATTTCTGCTCTGCACTGCTCATAATCCCCTGCTGAATTTCAAGCTAATGTAGAAATCCCACTGATTTTCAAATGGGTTGTTTTAATTAACAACCCTTCATTTCCAGTGCTGCAGCATTAGAAGTAACTGGAGGGATCCAATATTGACTGGAGAAAATGCCTTCTTTTCTTCCCGTACAAAAGAGTTGTGCAGAAGTGCTGCTCTGGCTCTTCACCCAGCAGCCTTGCACATCCTTCCCCCTCCATCCCCTCCCCACTGAGTCAGCACAAATACAGGGCTGGTGCAATGTGACTGCTGTGCTTCTGGAGCGGGAGGGAGCTGGGTATGGGCAAGCACCCCATATTTGTGTTATCTGTGCATCATTTGTCTGCCCTTCTACCTCCTCCTATTCTCTATATCTTCCAATGATGTTTTGCAGCACCCCATTACTTCACCTTTTGTCAGTGACTGAGTTCATTTAGGAAACAGAGAAGGCAGTCCCAGTGAGCACAATTTTGGATTCTTTTGCAAAGGGCTGGGTTTAAGAACAGTGGCTGGTATGTTCTTGGTTTTTTTCTGAGAACATGGTTGAATTTTCATTGGGTTAATGAAATACCAGCCAGCAATTTTTGATTTAGAATTCTAATTCAATATATATGATGGTCTGTATTTTCTAAGTATGTGAACTTCAATCAAAAGGCAGATTAAAAATTGATGGTTGCTATAGTATCCTTTTCTTGAGTCATGATCTTGTAAAAAAGCCAAAAATAGCTGTAGAGCATAATATTCTTGGAAGAAACTCTGAACCTATTTTCTCTTTTTCAAGAAGCCTTTCCAGTAAAGAGTTTGACTTTCTTTTGGTCTGATTTTTCCCCCTTTTTGAATGTGTTAAAAAAAAAAAAAAATCCTGCTTTTACAACTATGTGTTTTGCAGTACACATGTGATATATGCAATGACTGGAAATAAATTGTTTCATCAGATATATATGGTTCTTTACTGAGCTCAGTAGACTTCTGAATACTGGCTAGTTCTGAGGTGCTTGAATTGAATTTACATTTACATTAAAAGTTAGCCTAAAAATATCCCCAAAAGTGCACTGCAGTGATAACTTGGGCCACTGGGGGATGCTACTGCTTAAGGGTTACAGCCTGAATTTGTCGCCAGTCGGCACCCTGGTTGTGGGAAGGTCCCCTGGGGATTCGTGCGTGGCTGGCAGGTTTCTCAACCTACAGACAGTACTAATTCAGTGACCAAAGTTCAATGTCTTAATCATAAACCATCAGCTGTAAACATAAATCTTACCTCTGGGATCACCCGAGAGGGAGAGAAAAATGTCAAGGTGGAGAAAACAATTTAAAGAAAGAATGAAACAGAGAACAGAAAGAATTAAATCTTCCTTATTCACTTTGCTGGGGTTTTAGAAAATGCCCGTGGCATTTATTGTTTAGGGCAAAATGTGTCAAAAGAAGAGGAAAACCCAGTATAAATAGGAGAGTGTGTTGTCTCTGGTTAATTATGGGTAATTCTTCCAAAAGACAGGTGTTTGTAGCAATATTTACACCATTTTTGGCTTCAGTGTACCTATTTTGTCGATTCACAGGGAGAATGCTTGTCACTAGGCTGATATGTTTAGGAATCCATTAAAACACTTCAGCAGCCCACTTCTGTCTTCCATTCCTCCCTACTTCCTCCCCTCCAATCTCAACAGCCTTTTCCAAAAAAAGTGAAAGGGAAAGGTTTTGCATCTGAAGTCTGGTGCCTAAGTTGTCTACGACCTGATCAATCCCTTTCCCATGTAGGAAATGGATTTTTTGTTTTTCTGGTTGCTTGCTGCATATGTCTGCATAGCACCATCACCTTCAATTCTTTGGTTCTTTCCTAGTTGTTTATCTTGTATGTTTCCGTCACATGTGTTGTCCCCCAAAGTGTCACTGACCTGCATAATCCTCAGTGACTTCCATAAACTCACAGTCTCATAAGTGTGAATTCTACCTTTCTTCATTTTCATGTATTGTGCGTAGGGGTAGAAATTCTTACTATTCTCTCCAGTCATGACAGTTGTTTTTTGGGTATAATTTTGATGTCACTGGCTTGTCCAATATACTCTCTCACACATGAGCAGAAGTTCAGCAACAGCAGTGTTAATTTGCAGTACCTCATTCAGTGTATACCACATTTCTTAGATAGGCTAAATTTCCTTAAATAGCTTCATTGCTGCAAGGTTTTTTTGTCCGTGTATGTACAGTAGCTCTATATTGGTATACTGGTGCTTACTATCTTCCGTTTGAGCTTCTAGTTTCAGGTTTAGTTTCTAGTTTCACCTTACACTTATGCCAAGAGCTATTTGAATTTGAATTTTACAGATAGCGATCTTCTAGTGATGTTAGTGAACTAAATCACTAAGTTTCCCAGAGTTGTATTTTTCTCTGACACAACTACAAGTGTTGATTTCTTCATCTCTCACATAGCATTTCCAGATGGTTTTAGATGATTCTGGAAAGGTCTGTGTTGTTTGTAATGATAACTTCATCTGCAGAGATTTCTTTTCTTTTTTTTTTTTTTTTTTTCACTGTGAGATCTCTTTTGGATTAAGATGTTAGACCATTCAGGGGTTCATGCTTTATCTCGATTAAGGATTTCAGTCCTAGTCATCTGCCTACCAGAACCATAAGACTCAGTTTGGTTCTGGTGTTCTTGGTTTGTTTGTTTTTCTTTTTTACTTAAGCAGTAATAGTTGGTATTCTTGTCTTGTAATCAGGGAATCCTTTCTTCTTTTTTTGTATGTGCATGCTTGCAATTTACAAAGTAAGGACTTATGCAGCCCTTACCTGAGCTATTTTCATTAGTCTGCTTGCTATTACACACTAATTAAAGGACAGGCATGAAAAAATAGCATCGAGTATATGCACAAGCAGACATTACAAAGACTTGTGTGCTGTGAAAAAAATGCAACATAGTTATTCAGCTGGAATGATTTTGAGAACAGTTCTGGGGAATTCACAGTGTCTCTATGAATTTTGCTGAGAAGAAAAGGGTGGAATTGATGGCATACAGACTCTAAACAAAGGTTTGGGTGGAACCTAAACTTAAATGGAGATGGGAAGTGATTTCAAGTGAGTAATTAACAGTTAAAAAATAGAGACATATGAAACATACGTGGAGTTTTGGATTCCTTTGACAGCAACTGAACATTGCTTTGCAAAAGCTATTTTAGAGGCAGAAATCATGGTGAAGGGGAGAAAAGAGGGAGGAAAATCATTTAAAAAGACAGATAAATTACAATTCTATCTCTGATGAAAGAGGAAAAAGAGAGGTCATGAAGGAAATAGGAGCAGAGAAGCTGTAAGGGACAATGCATTCTCTGAGGGGAAAATCGGGGAGAGTCTGATTTTAGTGAGAAAATACCTATTTCTTTGTTTGAATAAATTGCCAATTTGAGTTGAGGAGGCAGAGAGAGAAGACTTGGCAGTACTTCCAAGGAGGAAATCAGTTAAGAATTTCTCATGGTAGAGATGCGAACAGTGGTGAAAAAGTAAAATTGTGGTATTCAAGCAAGAAAACAGTCTAAGAGATGTTAGAGATAAAGGCTGAAAAAGATTAAAAGGCAGCATTTTTTTCTATTGAAAAATCAGAAAAGTTACTGGAAAGAAAAACCAGTCATGAGGAAGAGAAGAGGAAAGGAGCAGCGGATAAGGAGAGCAAAGAAATTTCAGAATGTAGTTTGTTTAAAGGGTGAATCAATGCAAATGGCCAGGGAGAGTGAGTGATGGAAAGATGGTGCTTTGAAGAGGGGTCTGCCGAGCCTGAAAATCGAAGGAGGTATTGTCAAACAAGAACCGTGCCAATGAATTACGAAATTCCTAGTGAGATGATCCATCCAGCATGGAATCCAAAGAATGAAGATCACAGAGGTTCTGTAGTAAAATGGGTGATGCTGAGTAGAGCTGACATTTCACAGACTGATATTGACAGGAAAAGGAAGAGAAAAAGAAGAGCATGAAGATGAGAGGAAAATATAAGTTACTGTAGTGAGCAAATCCTAGAGACCACACAGGTACTGATGTGACGGTAGACTACATGCTCACCGGCGCTTGAATTTGCCAGTTATTGAGTAAAAGGGCTAAAATGTATTGGAAGGTGTAATTAGCTTTACTTGGCTATACCTGAAAACCAGGAATATCCTTATTTTTGGGTGCTGTGTTACTAAGCTTGTGCATAACCTTACCTTGGTTAACAGGTTCATGCGTAGTCCTGTCCACCATATCAAATCTCTATGAACGATATTTCACTTGACCCGGTCAAGGTCTGTTAATCAGTTTTCCTTAATTCTGTATAACCAGGAAATCCAGTCCTTCTATACAAGGAACATTGGAGGTCCCAAGACTAATTCTAAATGGTCTCATCCTGGTATAAGAACACAGCCACTTTAGGATAGCACTGTGCTTGATATAATTTACAGTAGAATTGTGCCACAGGGAAATGCTGAGAATACTGACAGCTACACAAACACTAGTTGTGCTACCTCATACGTACAACAGTTTCTGGCCTTCAGAAGTTTAGTCAATGCCTAATCTTTTTCTTCTTTATCTGGAACAACATCTAATACTGGATTATGCAATTTCAAGTGAAAGAGTTGATGTTGTCTTGACCTTCTGGTCAACTGTAAAACCCTCCTGCATGTATTCCCTTGGATGCCACAAAAGATGCTGCTTCTTTCCTTTCCATTCTGGTTTTCTATTAGAAATTCTATCTGCTTTAGGCCAGAATCCCAACCACTGTCGGCTGGTATCTAACCCTGAGATGTTTTTCAGCCTTCAGATAAACCAGTTCCATGGTTAAGAAGGTGATTCAGTGCTTCTCCTCTCTTCTTCTTCTTCTATTCCCCTGAGTATACTGTAACCTCTTTTCTTAGGTTCAGTTTGTCATTTTATCATCAGGCAAGGCACAGAAGCCTGAATCAGCTTTAGTTATGTGACTTTGAAGATGAAACTAGGAAGGAAGAAACAAAAAGAAAATTATTGTGGGTAGAGAGCAGAACAAAGATGGTAACTGATTACAAATGCTGGAAGGCTAACAAAAGGCAGGCTACAGTGCTGCTAAGGAAAAAGGTTCAGAGAAACAAAGAGGCTGCCCAAAGGGCCATGAAAACTGATAAAAGGGGGAGCAAGGTAAATATATCAAAGAGGAGAAAAATCACCCTCAGAAAATAGTGCAAGTCCACTGATTAATAATAAAAAAATGTATTTTACAAACAAAATAAAGTCATATTTGAGGAATGCAGTGCACACATGACCAGTAGAGGGAGAGTATGCGTAAATGATATAGGGAACCAAAGAAGGATGACAAGAAGCCTAGAAATATCAAAATCAGGGTGAAAAGGCTTTCTTTTTAACTCCTCCCCATCATCACAAAAGATAAAAAAGGGAGGGGGCAAAGAAAACAGATACTGCCACAGTTGCAAACACTTTCCTAGGAGGAAAGTCAGCTTTCTCTAGCCATGCAGTGTTCTGTTGGAGGATATGGTTGATGGGCTGCCAGAAGTGAAGATAAAGTTCTGGAATCAAAGTGTTTTCATTATACCCACATCATGAATTCATTTCCATATTAATTCAGGTATATTGAATGAGGCACACCAAGGATTTAATGTACTTGTAAGGCTGGCCAGCCTTTCAGAAGCCTTCTGAAAACTGGCAAAAGTGACAGCCAACAAGTAGAAGCATCCTGAACCAGGTCTTTCTATTTGAATCACTACTGATGAAATAGAAAAGAGAAAGAGAAAGGAAAGTATTTTCATGCAATAGTGTGCTTGGCAGACTTTGAAAAATGGAATTAGATCCTACATTGCTGAAAAACAAAAGTCTCAGTATATACAGTCATAAAAAGGAGAAATATTTAGGAGATTAATTTTCTCAACACAGGGGGAGTTTTCAAGATTTACTAAAGCATTTTGTGAAGTACTTCACTTTAGACAATGGCACAAATTAAATGTTGTAAAAATGTTTATGTAAATATGACTGGAGACCTTGCTTAAGAAGAAGGGGAAATTGCTGCATGTTGTAGTTTGAGATGTTCTGAGACACAGACACCGTGTCCTATGAAACACAGCACAACTTCTCAAATCTTACCAAAAAAACAGAGTAACTTATGACAAGGGGAATGCCCTACTAATTAGTTGCTTTCTCTCGTGACAATAGTTAAAGAAAAGTTATCTTAGATATTCATCTCAGTACTGCATGAGCATAAGGTCTTTTATTTTTCAAGCGATTTCAAAATGCCTAACCAAGTTGGGTAATGTTGCCTCTACCAATTCAACATCTCAGAATTTTGAGATGAAAAACAGGTTTACATGCTTACCGTAAGATAACATCCTGAATGCATACTCAAGCTTTATCTGTTGCTACCTGTCTGGATTCAGTTCATCTGTGTATTGTCTTGCTGGCAAGTTTGAAGTTCAAGTGAGCTCTACCAATGCTGGATGTTTATCAAGATATGTTATCAAATTTAGGTTGCTTGTGCGAGTAGAGAAAAAAACAGAGGTGGAGGGGGTGGGAAGTGTGAGTGGCAAGGTCTTTTCCATGTGAGAGAGCACCAACATTAATCTGTGACACAAAAGTATATTGACTTCAACTAAAATTGTTAATTTTTTTTAAGTACCCCATGCTTTCAACCCCCTGCCTTGCTCTGAGAGCAGCAGTGTCCCAGGGAAGTTCTCCTGACTTCTGATACCTTGAGGAGGACAAGAAAGTACCATGGTTAACCTATGATGTGTTAAACTATGTCCATCAAAGAACAACCAACTCCAGATATTGCAGGGGGACAGGACTTTTCCCATCTTGTTTGCAGTGGTGAGGACTGTCACTGTTCTTGATTTTTGCATTTGAAAAACACCAGGGTAGAGCACTGACTGCATCCAGTGACACTAAAAAAACCCACAGCGAGTAGCACTCAGACCCTGCTAAGCTAAGCAAGAGAAGAGTGACAGCAGTTTCTAATACGTTAAAAGGACACATCTCCATGGAAATCGGGGGCGGCTTGTGGATCCCAATTTCACTGTGGCACTCAGCAACATACAATTCAGTGGCAGAAGCACTTCGCTGGGGGTCGGTCTCTTCTCACCGGTAACAAGTGGCAGGATTAGAGGAACCAGCCACAAGGTGAACCAGGGGAGGTTTAGACTGGATATTGGGAAAAATTTCTTGATTGAAAGGGTAGTCAGGCATTGGAAAAGGCTGCCCAGGGAAGTAGGGGAATCACCATCCTTGGAAGTATTCAAAACGTGTGTGGATGTGGCACTTGCAGATATGGTTTATTGGTGAACACCGTAGTGCTGAGTTAACAGTTGGACTCAATGATCTTAGAGGTCTTTCCCAACTTCTATGATTCTCAGATTCACTGTTGGTGATAATGGTATGGTGTACATAATGGGGGATCAGTCTGCCTAGGGAGTGAATTACTAAGTTTTCTTCTATAAAATCTATTTCAAAGGTCAGACCAGGATAAATATTTACCAGGTTCAATGCAGAAAAAAATTTACTTACAATTTTCCTGCTATTTGCCCCAAAAAACTATCCCATCCTTTTTGTGTCCTGTATTTAATCATCAAACAAGATAAAGTTCTTGACTGTTATGAACTAATAGAACTTGGTTTACATTAAGTAAGGATGCAAAGGATTTTCCATGAAACTTCACCTTTCTCCCAAACACAAATGTAGATATTCATAGCATATGTTGACGTTTGCATATACTGATATGAGTTCCTCTTGCTGTCACTGCTTCCTAACTAGATAAATTCACAATTAATTGGGTTGCTGATATCTTTAGAAAGTTGTGTTGTATTTTACTTAAGTTTTTCAGTTAATACTGGTTTTTATGTATTAGTTCCTGTCTTCGCAGTCATTTTACCAAGATTTCTCTGTAATGGATTCAAGCATATATAGGCATGCTTAAGCCGTCCAAGTTGCATTCCAGTAAACAGCACACTCCTTTGGCCCTTTCTGCACACTCCTCAGGTGGCTCATCCCTGGCTCTCAGGGCTACCCTTTGGCAAATTTCTCCTTGCTTTTGTTTAAGTGAGGTTGACAAAAGTAATTTGATTTCCAGGGTCTTTGGCAGTGCTAGTGACAGCGATGGCTTATACAGAGATACCTTAGCCTGTTCCTGAAACAGAGTTAGTGTGTTGTATTCAAGGCCATAACACTACCCCAACTTGTGATTAAGTGCTTAGTGAGTTCCATTTCCTTATAAGAACATGTGTAAGAACCCAAGAATGTATGCCACAAGTGAACTAAGCATTAATCTGTCAGCAGCTTAAGTGTGTTTGGGATAGTGCAATGGAAATATGTGGTATAGTGACACAGTGTTTGTTCTCTGGGAAGCACTTAAGAGCAGATGGAACCTGTAAAACAGATTGGTTTGTGAAAGTGTGCAGCTTCTATCAGATTTCCTTGATGCTTACTTGTTTTAACCCAAATAAACACAGGCCACATGTGCTTGAATTTTCAGTAAGGTGATGGTAGCTACATGTGGGGAACCCAACATTAATAAGTGCACAGAAACTCATCAGGAAGGGACTTCTGTTTAAAAGGCGTGCTTCTCCTCTAAAATAATGAGATGGGTAAAAATTACCATATCATTGAGGATATATCCTAAGGAATTGAAAAAAAAAAAGATTAAGGATTCTACAACAACATAAAGAATACAGTGCTGGAGTCTCATTACAGTTAAATGGAAAATTAAGTCCATAGCAGGCATGTCTTAAAATTCTAGTAGAAATCAATAGCGTCTATAAAAATGAGGTAGGGTTGTATGGAAATTACATAAAAATCTGTAACATTTTTAAATTAAATATTAAGCATCCTACAGAGCTGTTGAAGCATACTGTAAAACGCTGCAGACAATGGTTATGGCTGCAAGTTGGGTTCCACTAAAGTATGTGTGTAAGGAAGGCATTACATTTGCATCCTTAAAGGTGACTTTTTGGTTTCTTCCACTGGTTAATCTGAAGAAATAATAAATCCTACATCAAGATCTGGATGGCTCTTATATTTGTTGAAAGCTTCACCACCACTTTAAGGATACTGAGTTGTGTGCCATTGTGGCAGTGACAAATTAGTTTTTCTGTTTCAGAATTTGGACCAAGTTGAACCTTGGCATGGAATTTGCAGATAGCCTACATTGACATTTATCTTATTGTTTTATACTGAGCTAAATCAGTTTAATTAGTGAATCAAAAGAAAGGCTAGATTTTCAGAAGCTTGGGTTTTTTTCATTTTTTGTAAGCAAGCATATCAATGCATCTCCCAAAATTAAAAAGAGTATGTGGATTTCTGCCATCTTGCCTTCTGTGTAGGGCAGAATTTCTGTACCTGCAGCACAGATCTTGTTTCAGCTGATTGCAAGAAATTTGCCTGGAGTGAACAAAGTAAGAAATAATATTTAAAATGTGTCTCTGGAAATATAATTCTACTCCTGTGAATTGTGTGTGCTGCAGTCTTCTGTTAACTTTAAAACTACATTTTATATGTTCTTCAGGGTAGAGTATATAATACTCTATTAAGCTATTTTGCATGTGGTGTTGGTAAAATACATCCTTAGCATGATTTTGAAAGGCTCAGTAAATGTCACACCTCTTCAAACCTAAGGGAATCTTGACTATGCAAAATGTGGCAAGATGTGTATAGCTGCACAAAAAAAACGCAGACCCAAACCCTCAGTTGTTCCCAAAGCAATAGTGGGATGCATATTCTTTCTACCCAGAGCACTGAAGACTAGAACAGCAAGGTTCAGGGACATGCCATAAAAGAAAGACTGCCATACATTGTCCCAGTAAGAGCTCAGTCTTTCAGCAACCACTTAGAAATTAAAGACATTTTAGTGTCAGTGAGGCTTCTATGATTGTGTTATCTGTGTGTGTACCTTTGCTTGTTAGTGCTACCTAGCAACTTGCATAAAGACAGACACATCAAGCATGTGAGGTTCCTACAAGTCAGTAGAAAATAAGAGGTCACGTATAGAGTGCCTATAAAGAGAGATGTTTAAGCTCATGTTTGAATGTATTAGTAGACACCAAAATGTTCACATAGCAAAAAGAAGTTTTAATATCCTGGTGGAGGGGAAGAAGCTCCAGACCTGTCTTTTGGTAGCATAAAGCAACCATGAGTCACAATGTGTTTGGTAAATTTAGGTGCTCCTACAACTAGTTGAAAGCTGTCATTCTGCTGCTCACCTCAGTGGCACAGCTATAGGCAGAAGCTAAACCTGTCTCACCCTTCTTGAGGAAAGGGAGAAGGTACAAAGGACATGAAACAGAGCCATAAATAGCAGCCAATATATTTCTTTATTCTGAGGCCCATATTTTCTCTTAGAAGTTATGTCATCAGAGCTCAACGTCTGCATTTTATACGCATAGTGCTCTGTGGTATTACATCTCAATGAATGCTTTAGATTAACAGAATTTACAGAGTATCAGTGAAAACACTTGCTTTCCTGTCTGCTTTTTGTGCTATGGAATTGTGGATTTGGTATGTTTTAATTATTTTTGTTATATTTTTAATGTATGGAGAAAAAAAATACCATTATAAAAATCAGTAAAAATTTTAAAACCAAGGAAAATCTTAAATTGTGTCTGCAGTTTCAGTGTTACTTGAAGATCATGTGGAAGAAAAAGTCATTGCATACACAGCAGTTCTTCCTTTATGTGGAAGAAAAAGTCATTGCATACACAGCACTTCTTAGTACACTGCCTGGACGAGGTTGAGAGGTTTTGTTGAGTCTGCATTCTTTCATATATCAAAGTCAACACAGTCTTTGGCTAATGTTTTTGGAAAAAGTTCAAGGCCATCAGGTGGAATACTTGGCACTGTTGTAGTTATTGGCAAAGTTCTCTTGGCTTCCTTAAGGCTTGAGTTTCACCTCTTGTGCTGGTTCTAGATCAGTCAGCTATAGATGGCTTATGGATGAGTCATAGAGAAGTGTCCCCAGTATTTTCAGAGCTGCCAAGTCTCACCTGCCGGGTAGGAAACTTGATCTTCTGGCCTCTCCTTTGTACTCCCCACTCCTGCTAGAGTGGCTGTTGCTTGTCTTCTCTGTATCTGTCACATCTGACAAAAAGGATCCCTGTGAAAAGTTAGCTGGAATAATTATCTCTAGGTAATTGGTTATCCAGGAGCAATGCTGCAACAGGTCCTTCTCTCTTGTGTGCCTGGAAGTGCAATCAGTCACACACCCGTGCACTTGTCATCCAATGCATGAATCTCATGTGTGTGGTTCCTGTAGTGTGTTACTCTTCCTCAGATCTTTATGGGAAAGTGCACTTTCATAAATTAAAGACCTGACTCCTTTCACATACGTAATTTTTAAATTGGCTAACTTTTCTGTAAGTGAGCTACCCTTATGACTTTGATCACTGAGGGAGTTTTTGTTACAATATGTTGACAGATGTTTCTATTTCTCCCTGAGTTCAATGAATCTGCTCTTTAATTTTATCATAGCCATATTTTGCAATTTTACTCTATTCTCAGTAGTTGAAGATACCTGCTTTTCACAGCCTGATGGAGGTTACAGATTATTTTATCATGTAACCCAGAAAAGCAGTTACTTAGCTGAGAAGATTTTTTGAGCCATCACTAAAACACTCTTCATTGTGTAATGCATCTTCTTATGCTAAGTGAAAGGATTTTGGATAATTAAAAAAAAAAAAAGAACCCAACATTATCAAGCTTTTTTTTTAGTTATGAACCTGTAACTTAACATCAGTTACAAAAAATACTGAATGAGTTCATAGAAATAAAAAGTGAATTTACAATTTAAAATTTTGAAGCTGTCCAACTAAAATGCTTTCCTTTTGAAAAGCACTCTGTGCAGTGTAAGAGTTTGTCACAAACTATGACAGTCCTTAATGAGCTGGTATTTGTGTACTTGACATTTCTCAGAAACTTTTTTTACGTAGGGATTATACTGGGCCGGAAGCATCCTAACATTGTGTATCCATTGTTGTGAAGATTGATACTTGCATCACTGCCAACTCCTCTTTACTCTTTCACAGCTTTGGGTTTCAGTGGCTTGAGTGCAGTGATTTTATTTCAAAATATTTTTTAAAAGCAGACAAAGAGAGGTCGGTGGATCTGAGGGACCAGAGGTAATGATACTATTTAACTTGGAGTAGTAGAAAAATGAAGCCAGTGTGTCCTTAGTGAGAATAAATCCAGCCTCTGACTGATGTGCTGGTAATATGTTGTTTGTGGAAGTGTTTGGGATGGCTCATCACAGTCTGAATGAGCAAGCCCTGATTTATGTGCTGCTTTGTTTTTAATAGCTGCCACCATTGTTCCTTCTCTAGTGTGAAAATATCTCCAGTTTTGTACTCTGTCTGCCTTGTGTCACTGCACATTGCCCTGTTTCATCCCTAATGCCAATCTCTGTGTGCCCTTTGTCCAAGCTATCACTGACCTTTAAGTTTCTGCTGATACAAATCATACCAGACCAGAGTCAAGTGATACTTGTGTAAGATATATCCAGCCTTCTGTGTCTAATAATACTACATTATTTCAGAAAAAAAAAAATTAAATAGGCATACTTTAAAGAATGTTGTCTGGTTTATTCTCCTCCTGAAGACAGCTTGCTAACAACAGTCACTCAGGAGATCTGTTTTTCTTCTTTACATTTAAATGTTTGCCTTTTGTAAGCCACAGATTTTCCTGAAGTGCTACCCATAAATGTACAAGCATACGGAAAAGTTGGCTGCAGACATGTGCAATGAGCATATTGGAAATTTGCATTTTGTGGACTCCTCAAATCACAGGATTTCAGAGACCAACTCGGTATGCTCCTTTTAGCCCTTCACTGCTTGTTAATGCACAGGTACTTCATGATAGCTGTGGTCAACAGCAGGGTAACTTCTGGCTGTAAAATGCTCCAGGCATATGAGCTGGAAAGGAAAAAATACCACCACGCCAGTGCTGAACAACTGAGTTGTTCACTGGCCTCCTGAGCTAAGGGAGCTATTTTTCCGTTAGATTTTTGCCTCTGATTGACTGACTTTTTATGCTGGTTCACTGAATTATAGCTATACTGCAGTGTTTATGCAGTGCCTGTTACACATCAGAGAATTCACTGGAATTCTCTAGAATTTTAGATGGGCATAATGGATTTTATAGTGCAGAAACCAGAGTTTCCCAGGAGTGGGGAATTTATAACATTTCTCCTGCATGCATCCCATGATATCTGTCTCAGGGCAAAGCTCACACTGTGTTCTTTACCCTGGGGAATGTACTACTGGTATCTTTATCTTCTGTTATCTTGGTGTTTAAAATTACCAGAACATCTCTGAGATTTCTACTTCAGTGCTAAATTTAACTAAAATTGACCAATGGCTTCCAAAATTACTAGAGAAGAACAGGCAGACAGATGATGGCCCCATAAATCTTGTTATCAGGCTAAAAAAGGGATTTTTTTCCTTAGATGTCACAGAAGATAAAGGCAGCAGGTCAGGGAAGGACAGGCTAACAGTAAGATAGAGTGTGACCAGAACATCAGTTCTTTCTAGCCTTAGACAGTCTGAGTCTGACTGCTGGTGTGCGTGGATGACAGGTCACCAATTCCTACATGATCTAGGCATTATCTGTGAACAGTGACAAGGAGAAGTTTTAATGGGGGATTTGTTGAAATCTAACAAAGTAGTTTTATGGATGCATATAGGAGGCTTCTTCCAGGTATGAAGGGCAGGTTGAGCTGCAGCAGGGTAAAATTGAAAGTTTGAAATTGGTGGAGGGTTTTCCCTATTAGTGGGACTGAGCAATGACAACTGAACATCTCAGTTTGTTAGGTACACTAGCACTGATTCGGTAGCTTTAGCTAATCAGTCTATTGACTGCAGTGGGGCATCAACTTCTTTTTGAAAAGGCAATTTTGGCAGCTCCCAAATCTCTGAGAGTTACTTGCTTTCCCATATGGCATTGGACTCACATTACCCTAACTCACATAACACCAAATATTGTCTTCCTATTTCCCCACATTCCTGCCCATCTCAGGACACCTTCCCAGCTATAGGCATGTATTTTCTTTTCCAAATGTCATCTTTTTTTTCTAAGAACACAAGCTACAAATGACAAGCAGCAGCACAGGATTTTCCTGCCTGCTTGTGTTTGCCCACAAATATTATCACCACTTCCACTACCCAGATGGTGTCCTGCTCTAGATAATACTCACCTTTGGATGCTGTCCCAACATTTAAAATTGAGATATTTAAATCAAGGGGAGACCCTTGCATAACCCAAAGCAATCCTCAAGAGAACATATCCTGGGAATTGCTATATTAGGATAAACCATCATCTTGCATTTTGTAGTTCCCAGTAATGATTTTTCAGAAGCTGAATGTGCCACTTCCACACCACATGATTCAACTCAGCCAGAGGTCACTGGCCTCCATCAGTGTTATTAAAATTGGGCCTGTAAAGAGCAAATTATTAACAGAGCTGAGAAAGGAATGAATAACAACAAATTTATTTCCCAAAATTACTTCCTCCTTTGCCTTCAGAACAGCCATGAGAATATGTGCAGCTTTCTCGGATTTATTTTTAGTGGAGTTCTTTAAATGAGTGTATTTTAGAATATTTTACTATGTGACTGTATTGTGAGCCTTTAAAACTCAAAGCTCAGTTTTCATCCCTCAGGTAAAAATGCTTGCTACAATACTAGGTGAGCATTGAGACGCTTCCAGCCAAATGCTGGTGTTAAAAAGTGGAGATAATTCTTCTGCAAGTTTCTACACAAGAACAAAGTCACCTTGGAATCCTTACTAATGGCTTTAATTATGAGAACCAAGCTTTAACTTTACTAATTCACACATATGACTGGATTATGCATGCTATGAATATTTATTATAGTAGAATTCAAGTTGTCATTGACTGTGAAACAAAATCAAGTACCTGATAAATTCAGTTAAAATGCAGACAAGTATGTTCCACTTCATTGCAAAGTACAGGATATTTTGTGGTGCTTCTAGCACTCTTCTGAAATGAGGAGGAAAAAAAGTAACATATACATTTCCAGATGCTGTTCATATGGTCAAATGCTTTAAAATATTTGCAAAGGGTTCATTTTTTCTATATGTAGATTTTTTTTAACCATATGGTCTAACTTGCTGTATGGTCTAGTTTACGGTTCTAGTTTACCTCTCTTCTGTGTTCCCAGTCCTGGTATTTCACACTTTCTGGGTGGTTCCTGACTTCTCAGGGGTACCCAAAATACTCCATCAAAGCTATTCATTCTGAAACGGGGAAAAAAGGGAAAGCGTAATGCGGTGTGTTTGTGCTGGATCCAGTGGTACCCCTAGCAACAGAGATTAAAGTAGCAATCCAGATGTTCAAAATCTCTTAGCTAACTTCTGGGTGAGATCGGGACAGTAAACAAATCTTCTGTTGAGGGTGAAAAACCTGGTATTGGAGATGAGAATGTTGATTCAGTGACTGCACACACTACCATGCAAGATCACTGATTCAAGGAGTATTTTCTTAGCCTGTCTGCCCAAGAAGAGGGAAGTGGACCTGTGCAAGTGAATTCATGACTCTGTCGAGGAGACCTGACAATGTTCACTGTCTGCTCAGTAAAAAAGGCAGGGGGACATAGTAAATGTTTCAGGAAAGACCGTGTTGCATTTTTATTCTGCAGTTTAAAGATCTGTGAATTTTTGGTGTTAGAGGCAGTATGGGTCTTCTAGAATCCCTCAGTTTGGGTTCTTCTTTTTCTCTTTGTCTTGGTACTTAACTGCAATACACGGAGGTGTTTTAGATCATGTTCTTTTCTCTCTCAAACCCTTTTTATACTCCTTACTGCTTCTTTGACTCCGAACTATTCATCTTCATTTCTTTGACTCCTCTCTCTGTTCCTTGGTGAAGAGTGAGTTAAGCGGCGTGTGTGTGGGTGCATGGGGGGTGTATTTCTGTAATTTCTTCTCCTTTATCCCCCTTTCCTGTGCAACTTCAGAGAACAAATGTGTGTCATCACCGATGGCCTCTCCTTTTACTACAGGAGACAGAAAACCAGTCCTCTTTCCAGCAGCTCCCATGGGAAAAGGATGAAGACCCTAGAACTTAACTTTTCCTTTGTTCAATGAAAAGGTTGCCCCTGTCACACAAAGTCCTCCCTCCATAAACTGTCATTCCTCAAACCAAGGTGTCAGAGGATCTTTTTCATCTTCCAAGCATGGAGAGGGGAACTATGTCCCGTGGTCAGGCAGTACAGGAAAGAGAAAAATAATCAGCTCACGGGAGCTTGGCTGCTCTGTTCCAAATGGACAGATGAGCACCTTGACACCTGGTTTAGGGGAGTGAAACTGCAAGGACGTTGTCAGAATGTCATTAATTTCTATGGGGTTTGGAAGTGGTTGTCAGAAGGTAGACTTTCACTGTGGCCCAAGCATTCTCTACACAAAGTGTCTGCAGACTGTCATGAACTAGAAGAGCCGTTTCAAGAAGGACCTTTTCTTTTGAGAATAGTTTTACCTTTGTTACCCATCACATTACCTTCCCTAGGTTTACCTGCTGTCTTGGAAAAAACAAAAAAAAAATTTAAAAATAAAAGCTGAGTGTAGAAAGGGATTTACATACTATAACTAGTTAGTCTGTCAAGTCAATTTTTTACCTATACTAATATTCCTGTGGATTCTATATAACTTTCCCTTTTACCTACATTTAAAAGGACCAGCAGCACCCATGGAGCTACACTCTCTGGTTACCATTTACTGGGCAAACTCACCATGTGGATGGTGCAACAAATGCTCCCCCAGTGCTGCTGTTGAGTTGCTGCAATTGTGTGGTCAATGGAGGGTTAAACACATTCCGTTGCAGTACGTGCTTTCTTATGAGTTTTCAGAGGTTTTTTATAGAGCTATTTTCTTTTCACCCCTTTCATCTATTTGTTGTGGATGCCCACATGACCTCCTGAAAATACAAACACACTCTTTTATTTGCAGAGCCTATTATCAGCCTTGTCTTTAGCCTCATGATAAAGGTCAAGTAGATTAGTTAGGGAGGCTCTTGCTTTTCTAAATCCGCATTGGTTATCTCCTTTTAGATAATTACTATCCATGTATTTCTCTAATGTGCCCCAGGGTATAGTTTCCATTCCTTGAATACTGCAAGGTTAAATTCATCTACTTGTGACACATTTTGCTGGGTTAGCTCTGCTAACTGGTTTAATACCAGTGCTTTTGTGATTAGTCATCCTGGAGAGTGGAAATAGAGCAAGTGCTCCAGAAGAATATTATTTTCCAATGCAAATCCTCTTAAGAAACACTCGTGTTCTAAGAAACACCAGCTAATGTTTCTGGCTTTTCATGTAGCAGTTTTTCAGCTATCCATGTTCTAATCTCTTTCTTCAATGCTGTATTGCCTATGCAAATTCATGCTGTTCATAGAAAACCTATGGGAATAAAAGAGCACAACAGTAAGAAAGCGATGACTAATATTAACCTCCCTGTAACCTCTAGTCAGATTTTAAAATGCCACTGAAACATCAAGGCATTCCAGGTGCTTATTTTAAAAAACATTATTCTAATATTAAAAAGCTTACATTTCACACTTGTCAGAAAAAAGATATCATAGCCAATTTCTTTTATTTTGTGCTCTGTCATCATGATAATATTTGCAAGAGAAACTAGAGGGCTTTAAACATATATATGCAAGATGTCACTCAAAATTACTTATTTCCAATGAATATTCCTTATCTATGTATTATCAATTTGGAAAACTCTATTTTAATAGGTGCTTTATCCATAGTTAGCATGTGCTATTTTCCTGGGTTTCATACTGCTCCTCATCAAAACAGGATGTTTAAAACACTGCATAGTATAATATAGAATAAGGAATATGGAGAAAAAATTTCATGATCCTTTCCTCTGAAAGGATCCTTTCAAGATCTTTCCTCTGAAATTTGCTAATGAAAATACCTGGTTCTGCCTCATTTAGACTTTCAGTATAATATTAATTCCTGATGTGACAACAAGTGAGAGCATTTTGATATTTCAGTTTTGACAGTACTGGATCTTTAGAGGCCAAACCTTTTATCGTGAGATGTACCTTTCCAGCAAAGCAGCAGTAAGGATTTATCACAGTGAGTAGCACTGGTTCTTCCAATCATTTGTATCACTATTTAATTCATCCTTTAAAAATAGAAAGCGTAATAATAATGACAATAACGATAATAATAATAACAATAACAATAATAATAATAATAATAATAATAGTAGTAGTAGTAGTAGTAATAATGTTGTCACATTGCTATGCCTGATGCACATTTACCAAAGATAAAATTTCCTCACTCACAGAGGTATATTTACATTTGTAATGTTCATTTGTAACTAATGTGTATGTTCTGTCATCAAACGTGTTATCATGGTAAGGAGCACAGAGCTTTGCACATACATTTTCCTTCCATCCTCTTTCTAGGAGCTTGGGTAGACAAAACAATTTCTCCCTGTCACACTCTTCCTGTTCTTGCTAATTCCTCAGTGGTATGTACTAAATATAACAGTATATATTCAGTTAAATAATTCAGCCGTACTTTGATACTTAGGAATTCTCCTGTGCTGGAGGTCAGCATGAGTGAAAGCCATTGAGACCCAAATGAAGACATACTGGTTTGCCCATTTCCTCATAATTCTTAACAGACACTCTTTTTAAATGTAAGTTGGTTTTCAGTTATGAGAAGATTTAAGAATTACAGAGACTTTGCCAATGTGATGCCAATTTTTCTGCTACTCAGATGCCACTGTATGTATGTGGGGTGTGGTATAAAACCCAGCCTAGTCTGTACTGTACCCAGCTTAATATTTTCATTAGCTATATACCAATTTAATTAAATTCTTCAAAATGCTGAAATGTTTTTATTCATAAGGGTTTCTCTTATATGTGCTATATGCTTTGCTATTCCTGAATTATTACAACAGCTCTGTAGAAGGAAATGAGGTAAATATTGCAAAATACAAAATATTTTTCAAACGCTAGAGCTCTGACCTTATAAAACAAAGATGCGACCTTGAGTCAGACAGCCAAGAGCTTTTTAGCAGTTTAATGTAGCAGAACTCAACCAAAGGGGCAAATTTTTGCATTACTTTGCAATTGATGTGAATGCTGCAGCTGCGTTTGTGTATCCATATTCATTATTGCTAGTGTTCCTCCTGGACTATGACTGATCCAAAAGAATTTGAATCTTCATTTTGAGGGTTTTTTTTCTACTTTTTTTCACTTTGGTAGAAATAGACAGGAAGAATACTCAAGGCATCCATTATTTCTTTCCACAGTTTGCTGGAAATGGCAGAAAGTATTAAAAAATTAAGGCAAGCATATCTCATGGTATTCAACTGAGTGATAATTAAAGTACCATTAAATTTTTCATGGTAGATTGTGTTTGTTTTCCAAAGAAATGAAAAACTGTGGCCCTTCGAGAATTGTGCTTTTAGTCTCTAGACATTTATTGCTACAGCATTCTGTAAATGTGATCATTGATGAAGTTTGCTAATCCCATGTACTTATATGAGGAGGTTTATAGTGTAGGTGGCTTTTCTCTTTGCAAGTGTGTTGCTCCTGTAGAATTGCACTGTACTGAAGCTTTCCATATTTATCAAAGATTAGTAAATGACAAGCAAAATCAACCATTCTGTATCCTCATTTCAATTTGAAGAATCAAAGTGTGGCACAATTTATGCCACAGTTAGGAGTCTGAGCCAATGTGACAGAAAACTGAGCTCGTAAGGTAATCTTGAATTATTAATGCTGAGGAGTATTCAGCAGAGGGAGTTGGATATTCTGAATTTCCTTCTCATGGAGTCCTTGACTGTGCACTGCCTGTACTGGGAAACTGAGAAGATTAAGCTTCCTATCCTGGCATCTGAAGTTAGATGCCTGTGAGCTCTCAGCACAAATACACTGTTGAGATAAATCCTACACTTGCTGTCGTGTAAAAGTTTTCTGAAGTCGTGTTCAAGTATAGTTATTGATCTGATTATTTATTAACTCTTTAGAACAAACTGCAGGAAGCTCTTGAAAGGATTTGGACGCGTGATTAAAGGGTGGGAAAAGTTACAAATTCTGCTTTTTTTAGACACTGTAGAATATGTTGTTTCTCAAGAGGCAGTGGTGATATTTTGGCAATTTGGCATGAAGTGAAAAATCAGGAGATATAGAGAAAAATGCCCAGAAATGAAATTGGTAAAAATAAAAAGTTTTCTCAAATCTGGTATCATTGATAGATCAGATAGGATCTTATATGAGAAATTCCAACAGAATGCAAAGCCTGAATGTGTGTTTCCTGTGTGTTTTCAGAGCAAATTTCACATATGAAGTATCTGACTTTTCTCCAGGAGTTATGAACACAATTATTCCTGTAGTTTTTCCTCTATTTCATAATTTAGCATGGATCCAAGTAGTTGATTACTTGTCAAAATGTTTCATGTCTCAAATAAAAAATAATAAAATTCTGGAGGTAAGTAGAGGTTCCAGATTTCAGGATTCTACCTTCCTTAGAAATGATGACTAATGCAGAAATGTAAAGGAATGGAGAAACATGTCATTACTGAGAATCCATGAATCCTGAATAATTGCTTATCAGGGATTAAATTCCAATTCCACATATAATGAAATTTAATCATGCATCTTAAGTCTTATATTTATGTGAACAAAACAAATTGGCTTGTGGATCTTGTGAGCTTGGTGCAGTATCTGTTGTTCCCTGCATTTCCTGACACAGAAATTCATTTTATGGAGTACAACTAAAACCTCTTCCTTTAAAAGAGCAAGACAGAGAAACAATCTTTTTCTTCAGAGAGTACCATCCATCTTCCTCTTAAGGACAGCTTAAATGAGAAAATTTAGTACTGTGGTCACTGTTTCTTGCACTTGCTTTGTGCTTGTAGCCACTTTGTTTTGCTGTGAGAAAGGGAAGAGACAAATACAATTGAGGTGACAGTGTCTGCAAATTTAGATTTTGATTTGCTAACAACCTCCTTAATGTTCAGATTTCAGCTATCTTGACAGGTATATTCATAGGGGATGATATTCACATGCAGACAGCCCCAGGCTTATGCACCATATAAATCTTCTCTAAGCCTTTAAAATGTGCATTAAGTGGGCCTAATTGATGTACAGGACCTGTACTGGCCTTTATACACAAGGGAGAATTGCTTCCAGTTTTTAGGCTTGAAATAATTAACTATTGTACTTTCCTTGTATTCTTTTTGATCTGATTCCTAGCAAACTGCTTTCATGCTGCCTGCAGTTTAAAAACAAGCAGAGTGGAATATTTGAGGTCATTATATATATATTAGATGTAAACACAAATTAAATGTATATTGGAAAGGTCAGTGTTCCATAAAAATTCAAATCAGATATTTGGATCTGATAAGGCACTGTGTGATCTGTGCAGTATGCACATGGGGATTGTGCAGAAAATCCACTAAACACGATTATAGGAAAGTACACATTTTGTAAAGGACAGAATTCATCACATCCCTTAACAATTCTTAGGCATAGGTGGAGATTAGAATTACTATAGCAACTGATTATGTGTTTGCTGGTGGGTTAGTATTTACTAGTACATTAGGCACAATATGCCATTTCTAACTAATACTTCATAATTTATGGTTATTGTACCATCAATTTTGGATCAAAATGTAGCACAACCAGTTTATTAACCTAAGAATGCAAAATACAGTCTTATATCTAGTTTGACTCTTGCCCCATTTTGTCTAGTAGCTTATAAAATCAATCTTTTTTTTTTTCCCTCCAGATTAGCCAGTTTCCTAGCTACCTCCTGTTTGTTTGGAACAAGTCATATAAAAAACATCCAATTTTGCTTTGACGAGAGGACAATTACATGATCTTCATGATAGGATTTTATCTTTACATATGTTTTGGACCAATTTTCACAAGAGAGAAGGGCTTTTGTTTTTTAAGCATACCATTTTTATTTGACCAAAGCTTCTGCCTCAAGGGTAAATAACCCAAATAGATTTTAGAGTGCTTTAATTAATCTTTTCAAATACCTGTGTTTTTCTCAATTTACTGCAGTCTGGCCTAGTTTGCTTTGGAAATGAATCAACCTAAATATGAAATAACTCAGTGTTAATTTTCAGTGACAGAATCTACAACATGGCTGAAGTGATTATTTTAAATTCACACCATTAATGAATTCAAATTAACCTTGAAAGTCTATAGGTAGACAAGCTGTCTAACTCTGCTATTATGCAGAAGAGTTATGTCTACCAAGAATCGCAGTTATTTCCAAACTCCTCCTGAAAATCAGTGTGCTTGCCCCCATATTATAAATGCTGAAAATTTGAAATTTTAATTTGAGAACTGTTTCATATTGCAGTCAAAATTTTTAATGAAGTGTGATGGTCTTGTGCACTGGCAGGTATAGAGCTGAGCTTTGTCCAAGAACTCTTTCTTCAGAGTATGTATAAATTGTCTTTAACCTATTTGGAGTTGTTGAATCTCTGTCTGTAAGGTAGGGAGAGAAAGAAGAGGTGAGTGTATGCGCTCTGGCATGGAGACAACACAAGGCATTCCAGTACTCTCTAACCCAGTAATTTCTAAATTTATGGCTTCTCTGTTGAGGGGAAGATAGGCTCATTCAGTGGTTGTTTTCTGCTATAAGTATTTCTTCACATGAAACTGGCTTGAACTGTTACGTCTTGTGTGTTGTATACTATTGTATGACATACTGTATGAAATTACTTGATCTGCACTCTATCACGCAGGAATCAAAAAAATTTGTGGCATGCGTATATTTAATCAGTCTGGGCTCATCTTTTAGGCAATCTGCATATCTGCACGCGTTCATTTTAAATCTACTTGTGTCATGATGGAAAAACTTTTACTACACAGTAGTATTCATGCTGTCAATGTACATCCATGCACAGAAAAATTTCCCTCTTGTCTCATCTCTATTCATAAACAAATGTCAGAAAGCAGTGAATACTCTGCAGTTTTGTAGAAACTACTGTATCGTGGCTCAAACCAGCATTGGCAAAAGGTATGTATTTTGCAAAACTCATTTGCATGGTTAGCATTATTTGTACTTCATATTAACTTATAAAAACTTGTCAGAATGTTTTATATGAAGGTACAGCTCCCATCAGCTGTCCTTGATAATGGACAGTGTAAATAACTAAATATCAAGGACTCTGATAAGGTGTATCATTGTTTTTGCTCAAAAAAAGTCTGCTGAAAGCCATTAAGAAATTAGTAGATCCCTTTCCAAGAAGTGTCTTTCCTGAAAAAGAGGAGGACGTGGACCAAGAACATTACTTGATGTACCAGCATAAGCAGAGAAAGGAAGAAGATACAGATCAGAGGGGCAGCATAAAATCCATTTTATTACAAAAGCTTGTGGTGCCTTGATGTGCATTTGCAGGGTAATTCCAGAAAAGATCTCCATTTTTCTGGGAGAGAAGCTGTCACCTCGCAGAGGCCTTTTTCTGCACTCTATTAAGATACATCTGGTCCAGCATGAAATACAACCTGGAAGTGATACAAAAATCCTCAGAATGGATGCCATGGAAGCCAAGAGATATCTAAGCCATATTTCAGACAAATCACAAATTGACAATCAAATTGTGGTACTTTGCAAAATCAGAAGGAGCCATGACATTTTATTTTTGCTTGAGGCAAGTAAATGCCATTTTAGATTTTGATGACTGCCTCATTCTATGGATTCACATTTAGTAGCAAAGACTCAGTATGTGGTTTTTCCTGTGCCTCACAAAAGTGTATTGACAGATTTCTTCTCATGCCTGGCTCCTGTACCAATTTAGAAAGATGCCCTTTAGGCTGCAGAGATTAATGGACGTATCATAGATCAATGGGTGGTTTCCTGAGGCTTTATGCACAGTACACCATTGCATGTCTTAACATGTAATTTGCAGTGCATAAAGGGAGTTTACTTTGAAACAGCTGTTAGTGGTCTAGCAGTTCCTCCAAAGATGGATATCTTGCATGTTGCACATCCAAATGAGCAATCAGCCTATACAGGACTTACCACTTTGGTTATATGTAGGTAGAGAGGACCCTGGAGTAAAAAAAAAAAAAAAAGAAATTACTAAAAATGCAATAAGAGTTGGTTAGAGTGGAAAAAAGGCAGCTTGCTAGGGCAGAGAATGCTGAAAGAAGAAAATATAAGGGTAAGGACAGAGAAACTATGAAAGAAAGATGCAAAGACTAGAAGAAGAAAACAGAGAAGAAAATAGAAGTATCTGGGAAGAAGGAGAAAAGGGAATTTCATCTTACTGTTTGAAACAATGAGTTGTGAGACAGACTGGAGTTCTGCCACAAACACAGCTGGTATATGTAATGGGAAACCAAAAGTAAATATTATGCCAGAGAGCTTTAGCCAACAAAGGGGTCTAACCTGGGACACGAGATGCAATAATAGTCCAAGACCCACAGATTGATTACCCTGACAGCTCTGCTGCACTTGCACAGCAGCTTGCTGGAGCTCTTCCCCGTGTGCTGGCTAGTATTTGGGCTAGAACTGTGAAGCTGGTCTCATCGCACAGAGATCCACTGCTGGGAACTGTGGGCCAAGTGTTACAGTCTTTCTTTAGCTCAGTGGGACCCAACTAACATTTGATAGAAAAAAATAGTACCCAGAGCCCACATATGGCTTTTTTGCTCATTTCCCCTCCTCCATCACCACTCATCCATAAATCAATGTGGTAATTGCCTCCATACAATCAGCTGAGAGAGAATGTGGTTGCTCACTGTTTCGTAATTTTAGACTGTTACAAGCCATTTACTCACGTGCTTTAGGCATGATAGTGCAGTTGTAGCTCTTCTTTTGTGCCTGTATTGCCCTCAGTGAGTGGGGTGCAGGGTAAACATTTACCAGATTCTTTCAGAGGATTCTTGTCCAAAGTGTGCTCCCCAATGGGATACCTACCCACAGCCTCTAGGGAAAGGAGGCTGGACACAAAATGTCTGTGCCTCCACTGGTGCCTGGGCAAATATCATTGTAAGGGCTGGACTAAGCAGGTCTCTGTCAAGTAAATCTAAAGGATTTCTTGTGCAACTTCCAGGAGACTTTTTGGTGGTTGGTTGGGTTTCTTTGGTTTTGGCTTGTTCGTTTGCTTGGGTTTTGGTTTGGTTTTGTCCTTCTGGTGGGCTCAAGGCCATATGCTTCAGTGTCATGTTCGGCCACTGCACTTGTGGTCTGGCCCAGAGAGGTGGCTGCCCTTCCATGGCTCTCCTTACAAAGGGCTGGAGTTCTCATGATTGGAGAAAACATCCTTCCAACAGACCCATTATGTATTTTTATGTAGTTGATACTAAGCAGAAGAAAAACCAGCTAATTCTTTGGAAACTGGATTTCTGTGTATTGTGTCCTTTATTTTCAGTCTGGCAACTCTTTGTTTCTGTTTTTATACAGGAGATTTATTCAGAAGGTCCCTGAATGCATTTCACTTCAGCTTAAATGAATTGTTCATCCATTATCTTGCCTATAGAAATACATCCTCATCATGTAAAAACATGGACCTCTAAAGACCTAATCTAGAAATGCAATCCAAAACCTCTTACTGAGGAAATTTGGTGCAAAGTGCCTATTGGAGAGTATCTTTCATACTCTCATATGTCTCTAAACAAGCTCTGAGTGGCTGGGCTTATATAACTATTATAACTATAGCTAGGTATAATTTTGAAAATCCTCAGAATCTTTTGGGACAATAATATATAATTATGAAATGGTGGCTTGAGATTTTCCCTTTAAAAATTTTTACCTCGTGCCTGTATTGCCAAGGTACAAACATACCCATTATTCAAGGTGTACCACAAACCTGTCTTTCCTTGAAAAATGCTTGCTCAGTGAACATGCTACTTTCAATTACAAACAGAGTTCAAGCATGCCTTGGTCATTTGAAGTATTGCACAGTGTTTTCCATGCTGTGAAGACACATTGTGGTGTGCTACCTGAAAAAAATCTCTCCTTTATATTCAGCTGGCATTACAGGCAGTGTTTTGGAGCCTATGAGAGATTATTGCTCATGATTGCTGTTCATAAAGTTCATAGCTGGTCTCCTTTTTTCTGTAAAGAACGCTATTTTCCCCCTTCCATATCTTCCAGATTGTTTTATTTCCTAGGAAGCTCTGGAGCAATTTACATGCCTTTTGGGTCATGCAAGAAATTTTCTAGCCAGCTAAGCAACTGGATGGAAGTTACTAGTTCTCCAGCTCAGACAGATGGTCTTGTTTAGCTGTCACATTTTAACTCTGTAGCCTACCAAGGATTTGGCATCCTTTTCAGAACTATTGCTAGTATTTTGAACTCCTACAGAATTTTCCTATTAAACTCTCGAAGCTCTTCACAAACATGATAGAATTTAGCCCTCATATTAGTCCACTGAATAAAAAGATCAGTTCTCATTTTACAGATGGGAAAGCTGAGACATGAGGAGGAATAAGGCTAGTTGTCTACAAATTACAATGAATGAAATAAGATATCTGACATCAGGTAATAGAGTTCTTGTTCAGACACGCTGGTAACAAGTTATGCATGAGAATGTCACTAAATTTTGCAAATGCTAATTCAGCAGTTATTGTTGCTATTATTTTTGACAACAAGAGTCGTATCCAACAAGATAGACAAACTGAAATGGCAACTGGTAAAGCACGGGCCTGACAAATTTTGAAAGGTGACAACATGGTGGGAGAAAGGAAAAAAAAAGCATTAGAGAGGTGAGCCTGTAAGGCACCTGTCTGGTCAAAAATGGGCAGGTGAACCATCCAGATATTGGATTAGTATCACTAGGTTTAACAGCTATCCAGTCAAATCAGGAGCCTGTACACATTGAACTCTATCAGATATCTGGTGTTGGAATGACAGAGAAACGACATCTTCCTGGTGTGAGGATTGTGGGGCAAAGGAAAGGTCCCTGGTCTCACTTTTTCCATAACCTCATGTTGGTACTAACATGGAATTCTGTTGGAAGACATGATGTCACTGTGGTAGTTAGTGCAGACAAGGAGGTGTTTACTCAGGGAACAACAATGGCACAAAGACATCACAAAGCAAAAAGGACCATCTTGTTAATTGTATGCAGAGTAAATTAATTTCTTCATTCAAATAACTTTACTATTAGCTATGGACATGATACACTGCAGTTCTAAAGCAAAAGGGATGCTCAAAGAACATCCTCACATCAGAGGTGACAGTAAACAATTGAAGAAAAAGATCCATAGTACCTTAGAAGAGGGAGCTAGAGGGCCATCACCTCAAAGATTTAGGGCAAGTTATGAAGGGAGAAAAAAATGAAAAGAATGGAAGGTCCAAAAAAAAAAACCAAAACTGTATAGATTTGCTAAAAATGGATCATGGAAGACTATTTTTGATAAGACAGTATAATCTAAATGAAAGGAAATAACATAGAGCTACTCTTCAATGAAGAATTAAATGGAGCATTACGGAGTTACCATTGTTCTGGTAGGTCATTTGCACAAAAATTACAAGGTGGATAAGAAACTGGGTAAGAAAGTGGTAGGTTTGGAGGGATATCAAAATGAAAGGGATATTCCTGGGTCCTTTAAGAGTTCCAAGATGGAAGCTTGTCTTCTTAAAGTATAAAACAGGGATTTGATGATCACAGCATGACTGTAACATGCCAAGTGATGAAGTAGTAAGAATATGAGCCTGACTTGGTTATCCATTTTTGGTCAGAAATCAACTGCACCTTGACGTACTGGGTTGGTAATTCAACCAGTCTCTGAATGAGACAGAACACCTTCTTATTTGTTCTGAATGTGCCAGTTGTTGATTTTGTCTGATATTTTTGGGGTATTATGAGAGAAATATGCCTTTTCCATGCTGTGATTTTTTTAGATCCATCCAACCCTTCCATAATAATTTCTTTTTCCAGATTTTTCCTGGACTCATTATTTACTCTTCAAATCCACTGCCTCTGTCACCTCTGTCTATCCCTTTCTTCTGAACTCTTTTGAGAAGACAGGATCAGAACTGCATACAACACCCAAGATGTAGGAGCAGGATGAATTTTAACAGCAGTTCTCTCCTGGCTTTTCCTAAAAAGATCCTGATATTTGTTTTGCTCTTCTGAGCATAATGTTCACAGAGATAATGTTTTTACAGAAATACCCATTCTGTAGCCAAGATCCATTTCCCAGATTATACAGGGTACTTCAGAAACCATCACTCTTGCTTAAATCAGTGATCTAACTTGCATGTTATCACTTTTGTATTACAACAGACTTCTGAGGTGATCTGAGATACTGGTGAGTGGAGAGAAGACGTTTTGCACTGAAGATGTTAGTGCTACCGGCTCTGTCCTTCCTTCTGCAGTTTGTGCACACTCACGCTCACCTGACTTCTCCAAGCTTTGTGGACACCGGCAGTATTTAGATTTGTGGGGCTCAGATACTGGGGGACTTGTGTCATGGCAGAGGGAATCAATTAGAAGAAAGTCACATGTGACTTGTATAGAGATCCATTAGTGCTTTACATTTTCCTGTCACTCTCTGGTTCTGTGGATGAAGGAGAGAGATCATGCAAACCTGTAGATCTGTGATTAAGACCAGAGTCTAAACTTGCATTTCTTGTGCCTGCAGTCTTGTATCCTCAGCTGCGTGAGATAGGGAAAGCGAGTCATTTTTCATACCATCAACAGCTGGTCAGAGGTTCATTGCTGGAGGAGAAGGTGATGCCAAGATCTTTGTCACAAATTACAGTGTCTCTAGTGTACGATTTTCTTCAGTTTCTTGCTGCTCTTCCCATGCATGTTCTCTTTAATTAGCTTTCCTTTTGTTCCTTTGCTGCATTTCTTACCCTTCTTGTGTTTTCTGGCATTCTCCCAATGTAATCTATATGGCTTTTAAAATCTTTTTATAAATCCTTTGAACTAAACTGTTGATCTTAATCTCTTATTCTCCTGGTTATGCAAGGGTGGAGAAAGTGTGTTCCTATCTGCAGTGACAGTCCATGCTGCCGTCTTTATCTCTAAAGGTGGTGAACTTACGACAAAAAACCTAAGAGCTACAAGATGTTTTGAAGCTCAGCCAGAACACAGAGGCAATATATAAAAAATCTTTTCCTACTTCCATTCCAGATTAAGCACCCTTTATTTCCTTAACATCTCATAATAACAGAAGAGGAGAGAACATTGAAGTGGACAGTTCAAACTGATAGAGTTAGCATTTTAAGCGGATGAGTTAGACAGATCAAGAGCCAAGATGAAAATTGCAGTTTATCACATTTTTTCATTTTATTGAAGTTACCATTCAAATCTTGGCAGAGACGACATCTGGAACAATATTCATTTTAATGTGACATAAATTATCATCATAAGGAATATGGCAGAATGATCAGCAACCAGAGAGAAATAATTTGAGATGGATAGCTAACATTTCTTGAGAATTCAGTCAATTAAGAAGTATGATTGCTTATTTGATCACATCAGCTAAATTACTGAAACAAATAGTAATAGAACAGTATGAGATGCAGATGTGATGAAAAATATTTTGAAGCGTTATTTCACAGATCTAAATCCTGAACCATTTCCAGAGGCAGTTGTTCCACAGAAATAACAGACATTTCTTGAGTGACAGCAGAATAGAAAAAAAAGAAACAGAAAAATAAGTTTTCAGCCTGCACAAAAATTTCTTAACTATGGTTACTGTGTCTACATTTTGTTTACAAAATCCAGCAAGCCTGTTAAGCCTATAAAACTACGTTTACTTTCCTTTGATTGTTAGAGCCCGAAAGGTAGGTAAGACAGCACAGACACAAGACTCAGACTCTGCATGAACCAAAAACCATCCTAGAGCTACAATGAGATCTAGGTTTAACTTTCCCAGAGATTTGATCTTGTAACATTGGACAAACCATCTCATTTGCCTGAGCCTCTGTATTTTATCTGTGCAGAACAAAGACCGTCTTGCCATGCGCTTTGCTGCTTAGAAGGATGAGGCTCATACATGAGTTGAGGGCATTGGTGAAAATCTCAATATTTGGGGGTAACCAAGAGTTTTGCCAATACAAAACAATCCAGAGAGAGAGAGCACATGTAAATTGGACTGCAAAAATGTACAGCCAGGATATATTTATAAGAGTATGGAGACTTCCAAATGAACTCTGATCAGAGGTATTAGGTCTTCACATCTGTACTGATATCGCCCCAGCTGGCTCAGAAAATGGTGCCAATTTTCTGCTATTATTTGGTTAAACCAGAAGAAGTCTCTTAGAGATAATTAGTAGTTTTGCATAGTAATCACAGAAAGTAATTTCTCCTGCTTTAGTTTGTAAGAGACTTCCCAGCATAAAACTTCTTCTAATAATGTTTTCTCATTGCTGGCAAAGCATTTTTATAATGCTTTAGGGATGTGCACTAGTGGTTTCCTCCAGGAAAACCTCCCTGCTTGTGCTGAGGAGCTGACCCCAAAATCCAAGTGAGAGAGGTCAAATCTGGAAAAAAATAGAAAAGACTGATACCAGAATTAAACTGTTCACTGATGCTTTAATCATCTCCATGAGACACTGTGATGGGGAGATAAAATGGACAATAAACATTCCAGGGCAGCTGGAGTATATCAGGTCTGCCACAGGTAAAGGATTTAGTCTTCTACTCAAAAAATGGCATGGCTGCAGAAGGTATAAGGGGAGTTGTGAAGTACTGAACTGATTTAAACTTACCTGGTAATCCATGATAGATAGGAAGTTGTTAAGAAAGAGAGAGAGAAAGACAGAGAAAGACAAAGCAGAAAGAATAACATGTTAACATAATTATTGTTCCAATAAAAAATACAATATTAGCATGAAAGCCAGGCCAGTTTGGGGTTTTTTTGAAGGTTTTCACAGGGACCTCTGAATATTTTGCACAGGTTAATATAGATATGTTTCCCTTAAAAATGTCAAAGTTCCAACCAGACTTCTAATGCTTAGCATTCAAAGCAGTCACCTAGTCCAGTATCAATGACACATTCCCACTTTCTCCAGAAATAACCCCGCAGCCTTGTTCATTCCAGGCAAAACTCTTGCAGAGGGCTCATGCTCATTAAAAAATGAAATATTGACCAAATAATGTATAAAGCTGCTTGAGATTATTTTCTATAAATAGAGCATTTCATCTTAAGCACTACTTTAGCCTCAAATTGCTGGATTTGGAGCAGGATTTGCTAGGTGAAATTCTGTGCAGGAGATCAGACTGAACAGTACCTTTGACTTTAAGATCTGTAAAGTCCTAAATGAGTATAGTTAGTTTACCTGTCTTATGTTCCTGATGCATGTATTTTCTTTGACTATTTCATACTTTTTAGCACAAATAAAATTTTTTCCTTAAACTTTTCCTAAAAATATTTATCATAATTCCCATGTTTAGAACCCATTGATCATCCCAGCCAAGGAGTAGAAATAATATGTGAATTGGTTGACCAGTTTCACATCACTGACTAAAGGAAAAAACAAGTAACTTGACAATATAAAACCAATTCCTAGGCTTCAGTTCAGTGAACAGCTTTAATGAATGTACTAAAATACTGAGGAATTCAGAAATCAAGAACAATTCAGAGAAAGAAGAGAGGGTTGAACTTACAGGGTGCTGTATTTGTGGTGTACATTTCTGTTGTGAGGCTGATGCTGTCCTCTTTGCATTCTTCTCACCACCGTTGCTGAAGCCCTGGAGCCTCTTAATCCCTTCTGTGTTGTTGGGGCTCCTGAAACTGCTTTATGTCTTTCATGCTGTCATATTTACTTGCACTAAAAGGTACCGCAAATCAATTTACAGTTATGTATAGCATCACCTTTTACATGTCAAACCTTTATTTCAGGTTTTATAAATCCTCCTGCTTCTAATTATGTCAGGCTGAAGACAGCAATATAAATGTTAGCCCCACAGACTGATTTGCAAGGAATGATAGACATTTATCTTAAAATATGAGTCATCAGAAAAGGCAGTGATTTTGCGTAATCTCTTTTTTGTAATATTAGGCTTTAATTCACAAGAGAATACAAAAGCTCTGACTCTTTACCCTGTTATTGGAGGTAAGTTGAGTGGAATTAATGGAACTATATTATTAAGAAATAGAAGGAATTGCCTAAATTTTGTCAAGGGTTATGGTTTTTACACTGTCCCTTACATGAAACACAAGAGATTGCTTGGAGACATTCAGGGCTAATACAGGAAGTATATGATTACTGACTGCTCTGGGGGTTAATCAAGGCAAACCTTGAGGCTGAGTTACAAAGACGAGCAGTCAATTTCATTAGAAGCACCTACTCTTTTATGGGCCATTTCTTTGCTTAGTGAAAATTCGTATCCTTGTATTTTGTGAATGAAATGCAGGAACTGCTGGTGCTTGGAACAGTGAAGCACTGGTGCAAGCTACCTGAAGACTGGGAAATAGCTTTCCTTTGTGGTTTCGAATAGTAAGCTGGGGGGTGCCTTCTTTGCCTCACTGATCACTTACTGGAAGTCTCCCAGGCATATGCCAGAATAAGGGTTGAGCCAGGGATTATCTGAGAGCGTGTGACCTCTACAGTTCCATCAGACCTGATGGCTGCCTCCAAAAAAGGCACTGAGAGCTGGCCAGCGTGCTCACTATTGTCTTTGCAAGGCTGAGATGATCAGGGAGCTGGCATGCAGCTTAGAGTGTTATGGCTCAGGTGAGCAGAGAGCTAGACAGGTAAAATCCTGGCTGAGTGGTGGGGTGAGAGGACATGGTGTTTGGGTTGTCCCCTGTTTGGATGCCAGTAACAGTGGGGGTACCACAGGGGTTTGTCCTGGGATTCATCCTGTTTAACACCATTTTCAATGACCTGGAGGAGGCAACAGAAGGCGCTTCTGTGGGGTTTGCAGATGACACCATACTGGGGGGACCAGCTGATAGGAAGGAGGGCAGGCTGGAGGAACAGGCCAGCATGGGTGCTGTTGGGCATAGATGGGAACGAAGCTGTGCTGCCTCACAAAAGCAGGGGATTTGATACAAAATGTACAGCTCTTTCTCAGCCTCCTCTGGCTGTCTTGTTTACAGTGCAGCTCTACTTGTTAGTTGTATTTTGTTTAATCTCTCTTTGCAAGTGATCTACTGGGCATTGACCAGTGCCAAGGGCAAGGAAGCATCACTCCACAGATCTATCCTTACTTCAGCTTTCAGTATGTTACTGTTCCTCTTCTTGTCCCTCAGGCCCTCGTAAATCTCATAAAACCCTTTTCTGATTGAAATCCTACTCCTCCCAAGCTGTAACGTGTTTTACAGCATGTATTTTTCTATAGCGATCTTGGTCTCTTGTTGACAGTCTTGAGGTATCAGTTCCTTGGCTGGTAAATATCTTCCTTATTCTTAAATCTGTCCACTTGGTTTTGTTCAGAGTAATGCATGGGGATAATAAATTGGCTCACAAGTTCTTTCTGTCATGCCAGTGTTTCATAATACTGAATCCTGGGGATGTCTGGAAGAAGCCAGCAGCCTTTTCCCCACTTGCACATCTCCCAGAAGAGCTGCAAGCTGCCTGGATTTCTCTAGCAAACTCACTCAATGGATGTCCTTCCATAAAGGGTGTTCCAATAGTTTAATAGATTTATTCCAGAATATGAAAATAAACAGTTCTTTCAAATGCCAGTTTTAGGACTTGCAGAATGGAACTATGTACATGCATAAGAAGAGAGCATAAATCAGCTCAGTAGAACAGCTTTGTAAATATTTATGAGCACAGGGCTCTTCATTTCACACATTTTACTCCTCCTCTGTCCTCATCTTAAGTTTTCACTCGCTTTAGTTTATGGCTGTTAGTTTGGGCCAAGTATCTGACATTGCTAAATTGCTGCCTGTTTTCCTTGGTACTGCATATACCACAAATCTAGACCTTTAGTGACTGCAGGTGATTGTATGATCTATAGAAAGAAACATGTTTGCATGGAGGGGCATATTCTGAATTCTGATGGACCCACATATTGTGGTGTGAAGTTTAGCAGGTGCCACACTGATGAACTAAAGCACAGCCTGGATTTTCCTCCTTGAGCTGCTACCCCTCATTTGGGTGCAGGTGAGGCAGGACCCACATTTCCTCTTTGTGTTGGTATTAGAATGGGGCTGGTTGTTCAGAAGGGTGAGGAAAGGAATATTAAAAAGATGGTTGAGATGATGAAAGATAAAGGTGTGGAATGAAAGAGATGTGAAGCGGCTGTGAAAGAACAGTTGCAAAAGAATCAGAGCTGTCAGGATACAGCAGAAAGTCTAATGGGGCCTACAATGATGGGTTATTATCTCATGCAAAAGACTTTGTCTCCCTGGCACCTTCTCCTGAGGCCATGATCCTTGTCCAAGCATCCTGGCATTTTGGTGGCCCAGAGGAGAGAAAATGACCTTTTTACTCCTTCCTTTGCAGCAGTCACAGAGGAGGGCAAAAGGATGCAATCACATAGACTTTTTTTTTTCAATTTTTACAAAGTTGTGCATGTGCTCATTATTTCCATTTGTGTCCGTGTTTGTACTGGAATTTCTATTACTCTTCACTAATTCACAGCAAAATCTCTGTGTTTTCTCCCTATTTCACTAGTAGCAGGTTGCACAATGTTGATATAATAACCAGAAACAAAATCTAAAAATAAACCTACTGATAATTTCCTAGTGTTTGTTTGACCAGACCCTTGAAGTTCCTGAGTGGTCAGTTTGGACTGAGATAAGTGCTATCATTTTTCTTTGCTCTTGTCTGCGGGCTCTTCAGCCTTTTTGAACTGCAACCCACAGGGGGGCTGAGCAGGAGATGCTTGTGGCAATTCAGGATGGATTATTCTCGTTGAGGAATTGGCTTCTGCTGCTTCATGAGAGGCTTTGGCAGATCAAAAGCTGTTGCTGCTGAGATCCTGCCAGGCATGCTTTCCATGTATTTCTCTATGTCTTCACTGAAACTGCGTGGGATCAGTGGAATAGGGGAAGTTGGGTATGAAAACATTTTTCATTATGTTTACACATCTCAATTAGAGATTTATAAGGACAGCCAGATATGCTGCCGTTTAGACAATTACTTCTATTTAATTGTGTTTGCATTTTCAGTAGTGAAATATAACAGAGAAAGATAACTTATTAATTTGCATGCAGATTTATCAGAAGATTTCTGTACATTGTACAAATTTCTATCATTTAATGTCTTAGCATGCATTTAATCATACTCATGCAGATTTAAGTGTCTTCCTGACTGCAGTGGTATCATTCATTAACAATTACCCTGAACTCTGATGATCATAGGTTTGGCATAAACACAAAAAAATATATTCTTCAAAAAGTAGATTTTGGAAAGCTTATTGGCTCTTCTTCCTGAGGTTGTGACACATTTTGGTTTTTTAGACACTGCTCAAGCACACTGCTGGTGTACTTGAGGAAATAAAATGTTCTTTGATCAAGTAGGATGTTTGTCTTTGGTGAGTTGTGCTTAAGGCTTTTATTCTTTCATTTGCATAGTCCGTAGTCACTGGCATTCCCCAGGGACCAATGCTGGGTCGAGTCTTATTCAACTTGTTTATCAGTGGGATAGGAGGCTCCTCAGCCAGTTTGCTGATGACATTAAACTGGGGGAGTGGCTGAAACACCTGAAGGCTCTGCTGCCATTCAGTGGGACCTTGACAGGCTGGAGAATTGAAACCTGGTGGGGTACAACAAGGGCAAGTGCAGGGTCCTGCACCTGGGGAGGAATAACCCCAAGTGCCAGCACAGACTGGGGACTGACCTACAGGAGAGCAGCTCTGTGGAGAAGGACCTGGGGGTCCTGGTGGATGACAACTTGTCCATGAGCCAACAGTGTCCTTGTGTCCAGGAGGGCCAATGGTGTCCTGGGGTGCATCAGGAAGAGTGTGGCCAGCAGATCAAGAGAGGTGATCCTGCCCCTCTACTCAGCCCTGATGAGGCCACCTCTGGAATGCTGTATCCAGGTCTGGGCTCCTCAGGACAGGAAAGACAAGGAGCTCTTGGAGAGGGTGCAGCAGAGGCCACAAAGATGATGAGGGGCCTGGAGCATTTGTCTTATGAGGAGAGACTGTGAGAGCTGGGCCTGTTCAGTCTGGAGAAGAGAAGACTGAGAGGGGATCTCATTAATACACATAAATTTCTCAAAGGGAGGTGCCAAGAGGTTGGTGCCAGACTCTTTTCAGTGGTGCCTAGCGACAGGACAAGGAGCACTGGCCAGAAACTGAAACATTAAGAAGAACTTCTTTCCACTGAAGGTGGCAGAGCACTGGAACAGGCTGCCCAGGGAAGTCATGGATTCTCCTTCTGGAGACATTCAAACCTCACCTGGATGAGTTCCTTTGTAACCTGCTCTAGGTGACCCTGCCTTGACAGAGGGTCACCAGAGATGATCTCCAGAGGTCTCTTCCAACCCTAACTATTCTGTGATTCTGGGATAGTTAGTCAAAAAATATATAAGGTCTTTTGCAAGTGACTTAACTTCCAAGTGTGTCCCTTCACCTCATGTTTCCTAATGGCCGGTTCCAGGCACGATACATCCATGGCTTTCTCCAGCCTCCAAGCTGCTTTTTCAACATACCATGATCTCCACATCCAGAATGTGGGGCTGGGATGTAATCCATATATGATGAGCCAAGGGCCAGTGGAATTTGAAAATGTGGAGCAGTCACCATGAAAGCATGAACATTTCAAGAGCATCTTGAGAGCGATTAATGATGATACCACTCTCCATCTACTTCTTAGGAAAAAAAAGAAACCATTGTTCTGGTTTCTTTAACAGAACCTCTGCTTCTGTGAAATTAATTAAGAACAGGAATGTATCCTCATGCTAGCAGATACCTTGTCTAGATGAACAAGCCAAGTCTGAGATGTTTCCTTGCATGGGCAGAACCAGTTCTTTTTATGAAACAAGGAGCAGCAAAAAAACCCTCAGAAGCAGTGGCCACAATGTTATATACCTGCTTTCACTGCAGTCCCACTCCTTCATCTTAGAGGATCCAGGACTGGGTTCCCTGATGAAGCTTCCTCTTAAAATTATGCCTCTCCAGAGACCTGAGATTGTCAAGGACCTCTGTTTCAACACTAAGTACAGTAAATGCTATTGTATTATCCAACAGTAGCAAATTAAATAATCCCACTCCCGTCACTTTCTAACAGGATAATGTTAAAGGCATTCCTCTGGGATGGAGAGTAATAATTTGCTAATTCCCCTCAGTATTTCATGCTTCTCAGTATTGCAGCTAATTTTCTCTGAGTACCTTATTAACATTCACAATGACTTTGCAGTCCCACCCTAACAGCTCTCCGCAGAGGCAGTGACTGTGAAGGTGAGAGCCGACAGTGACACATATTCCTCCTTTTTCTCTCCAGACTGTATTATCCTGGTTTCCATCCACTGAGGGCTGTCCAGCTGATGCGAGTGGGCAAACTGCAGTACAGTCAAGGCATGTTTCTTCAGGCATTGGAAACCTTGAAACAGGTCAGTATGGTGAAATATTTTTCTCTATCCTCCTTCCTTGCTTCCCCCAAAACTGCTGTGTGAGCCCCCCCGCCTCGTGCCTTTGGATACATCTCACCACTTCTTCCATCAGTGGTGTTTCCCCAGGCTGCAGCTGGGTGTGGTGATGGGTCACTGTTGCTCACCGTTTCAGGCACTGACATTCTCCAGTATCAGCCACGGCTAATTACAGTTTGATAGCTCAGAGGTGCCTGAATGAAAAATTACTATTAGGTCTGAAGAGATAAAATTATCTCGGTGCTTCATATGTTCCTTATTCCCATAGCAAAGTGATTCTGAGAACAATGAAATTATAGGAACAGGAGCAGAGCTGCAGTTTCTACGCTCCTTATTCCCAATCGGGTTCTGTGGTTTCAGATTGGAGAATTTTGTCTTTAACGTGTGTATTTTATTGTGAGCTACACTCAAATCAACAGTCATGTTTCTTGATCCCTCGTATTTCTTATCATTTATCATCTTTGATCTGGTTTTGCAGCTGTGCTTTGTTAGTTCCATTTCAGCTGTAAGCCATCCTTCTTGTACCTGAGCTGACTTTCATATTCATTTCCTAGTACCTCAGGCTCTTATTTATCCTGCTGTTATATTGCTGTTAGTATCATCTTAAATATATTAAATAATCCCTTTCCATGGGGGATATTGCAGCATGTCCTCAGGATGTAGACTCTTGCCTCCCATCTAAAGTCCTCAATCACTGCTGGGGTGCTTTGCTTCCCCTGGGACATGTGCTGCCTCCAGTTTCCCCTGAAAAGGTCTTATACTTATTCTGTGATGGTATTGATTGTCCTGTGGTCAGCTTGCCCTGAAGACACTACATGCTTCATGTGGTTCCCTGTCCTGGCTCCCCGCCCACCTCCAGTTCCTGACACAGCTCCTCGTTGCCTTTGCTGGGTGCTGCCAAAAGCCACCTGGCCCAGCTACTTGCCTGTATCTGCAGGGCAGGACCAGGCCCAGTGCTGGCACCAGTGTTTGAAAGAAGTGAAGAATTTTGCTCTACATTCCCTTTTATTAATGTCCACGCTATATGAAGAGCTAGTCTTGTTGCAAAGAGTTAGGGCAACTGCTTGGGATAGAAGGGGATGGGTGTCTGTACTGGAGGTGGGGGAGAGGTGCTTTTCACTCCTGCCCAGATCCCTTATGAAGGTAATATCAGTCATGACTCTCTGGGTGTTAGTATTTTGTACTTACCTTTTCTTCAAGCCCCGTATCTCTTTGGTTTTAACATCTGATTAATGATGCAAGCTGAATAACTGATAATTCTCACATGTTGAAGTAATAAATTAGTATTTAATATGATGCCACTCTTGCTAAGTCTTGGAATAACTTAAATCTTCACTTGATATATTTTACTTAAATTATAGCCAGTTCTATCATTATAAAGCAGACAGAAGAGTAATAAATTCTATTTTTTATGCATTATTCAGAAGTATGTCATATGTCTGTCATGTGCCAGGTAATCTGCTCTGCTCTTTCCCCCAAAATATTTATAATTTCCAAAAATTCAGAGTTTCCCTTTTAGCAGTGGAATGAGACTCTAGTCAGAGGAGCTTCTGTTTTCATTGATACTGCTACAATATATCAACAGGCATTGTTCTAATTGCATTTCTAATGTGATACTGCATTAGATTAAACTGGAGCCAATTCCCCTAGAGACAACTGAATGCTGCTGGTCAGTGAAGGTGGACATTGCAATGGGGATTTATATGTTTTTGGTGAAGAAGTTACCTATTGCAAGCCAGATTGCTGTTCTGTGATCCTTTGGAAACTGAGCAATGCCTAAGGCAGAAACCTTTTCTAAAGGCTGTGACTCCCTCATTCTCTGCAAAGGGACATTAAGGTCCTGCTTGCCCTCCTGTGTCACACCTCAGTGAGCCGCTAACGGAGGCTTCAAGCCATTGTTGCTCCACAAGGACACAGTAAGTGCTTTACAACTGAGGTGTAGAATCCTGTTGTTGCTTTGCCTATTCCCTATTCAGCCTCTCTTTTTACACCCACATGTGAGACAAGGAGAGACTGAACTCCCACTCCCTGGGAGCACAGCTGAGAGGAGGAAAAGCTTCTCATCATCCTGTTTCTCCATGTAACTTCTTCAGATGAGCTCTGCAGCTGATTCACTTTCTTGCTGTCTACATCGGAACAAATTAGAGGAAGATAAAATTCCCAGTTTGTTGTGACTAAAGGATGTGATTCCTAATATTACTCAGATAATGTCCTAGAGTTATATGAGAATGCAATTTGCCCCTTTGTGATTAGATGTGTCAACAGAGCATGCCACATGCTCAGAGCAGAAACTCGATTACCTTCTCTGCTTCATTACTCTTCTTAATACACTCTGACACTGAATAGCAGCACCCTGTTGGAACCCTCGTCAGACTAATTTCACTGTGGCATTAAGAAGAAGGATATGGAAGGTGCAGAGGAATTGGGATCTGAGTGAAATTCACCTCACATATAAATCCTATTTAATCAGGCGCAGCCTCAGAGCTGCTGGGGATTGACAGCCTCTCTGCAGCAGATAGAGTCTGTTAAGACCAGTAGATCTTCACACATGGCTCTGCAGCCCAGCCCTCACTGCTGCTCTCTGTGCCACCCAAAAATGAATCACTGTCATAACCACCTTGCTCTTAGGGCCCTGTGGGTTTAGCTCTCTGCCCTGCACCCCCAAAGAAAGCTTAAATATGTAGGGCTTCATGTTGCCCGTTAGAAAGAAATCACCCCCTAAATGTATATTAGGCCCTGCGTAATCTTATTTGCTAGATTTTGAAATAGAAGATTTACAGAGAGGCAATACTCCTCTGAAATAAAAACTGAAGGTAGCTCTTGGTTTCTTTTACAACCAACATATTATTTTTAAATTTATATACATATATATGAAAGATGTAATAAAAGGACAGGGTCTGTAATTCTAAATGGAATTACAGATCTGGAAAGCTTTTGTCAGCAAAGGACAGGAACTGGAGCCCAGTCTGAAAAACAATTTGAAGATCCTGGCATGGCATGGTCACTGGAGTATTTTTGTCCCCCATGAGCTGATGGGCATGGCTGTCTTGTCTCATGAATGTCTACAACAGGTATTGTACAATTTCTCTTCTTATGGAAATCCCTGTTGTGGAGGCAAGAAGCAGAGGAATTGGGGTAAAATCCTTTTCAGGTCTCATAGCAACACTGAAGAAATCCTTTCTCTAGGTACTTGCTTCAAACACTGTATTGTGTACCAGCTGTCCTTGATAGTAACTGTGATAGTTTTTGGTATTCCTATGCCTGCTTTAACAGCTTGTCCCCTTCAATCAAGAGAAATGGAAAACCACAGATAGTCCCTCTGAAATACTAGCCTACGCTTCCTGCCACTCTGGCACATGCCCATTTGCTTCCTGCTTTCCCTGTGACACAGCCGTGCCATCCTGCATCTGCCCCCCGCTCCCCCCAGCCATGGCCATGGGCATCCTGTCCCATCCCCATGCAAATCAGGCACAGACACCTGCGCTGCTCCTCATTTACATTCACAGAGCCACAGCCGTACCTCTGATCTAATGGGGTTTATATTCTTCAGGGAGACAGTGTGTGGCTGATGGCACCGTGGCCTGTGTCGCCGTTTTAGCTTTTCATAATTAGATTTGCTCTTTTAGCTGAGAGGGAGACCACACAGACCACATGAATCTGCTCAGCCTCAACTCTTCTGGTTAGCTGTGGGATTGAGGAGAGCAGGGGAGTGGGCAGAGAGCCCACATATTCCTGCTTCTGTCCAGTAAAAATTCCTTGCACTGGAGCTGAAATGATCCCCAGTTTTGCACTGACCCTTGCCAAAACAGCTACATAACCTAATACCAGTTGAATTTAGGGATTAAACAAGTCATTGCTGTTCTAACTTTGATGCAGCTGGTTCTGACTCGTACTGCAGTGTGTGAGATGGTACATTGCACAAGAATGATTTCCTCCAAGGAAACAAGAGGATAAAGACTGAGTGCTTTTGTCTGCCATACTTAAGAAAGAAAAGAAGTGGAAAGGAAATGTTGGAGGTGATAGAAAGTCAGCAATGGTCGCTTTAACTCAAGATTAAGTTTGGTATTAAGGATTATTGCCTTTTAACTGAGGTATATCTATATGGACATCTCTGGCTGTGCATCAGGGTGTCAGGGTCCAAGTCCATCACTACAAGCCCGACCTCTATCCTATAGCGGGGCTGAAGATCCAGGTCAGCTGCCCCAGGACTGTCACTCAGATGTATCCAGATGCACAGCTCTTAGCATACATCATTCACAATGAATCCATCAGCATTATGGTATAGGGCATGCAAGCACTGTGCACCAATGTGTCAGGATACAGGGCTAGTTCTCCTGGCCATTTTGCTCTAGGGTGATCCTGTCCCCCCCTCCTAGTTAGCCTGGGAGCAGCTGCATGTTACGAAAATTTAGTATTTCTGATTTCGTTACACATTTCTTTGCCATTTCTAAAAGCAATGAAAGTATTTACATTGTTCTTTTTAACTGAGTATATTTTATCTTTTAGTAGTAGGGCACTGTGGTAGCTTAAAACATATTTGAGTCTTTTTAGAGCTCCTTGCTCACTGTGATTTGTTTTGACTGCTATTTCAACTTGTTCTTTCAATCTTGTGCTGCCTCCCTCTTTTAAGAATTAGCTAATTTGAAGCAAAAATAAACCGTGCTAGAATTTCCATATGCTTGCTAGTCTCTAGAATTTGGAAGTAGGCTTTCATTCATTCCACCAAAAAATGTATTTACTTTTATCTATCCAATTTAAATGAGGCCCCTTCCTCAACATTTCTTCCCCAAAACATACTTTTTCTGCAATCCAAAGCCAATTTAGCTGAATTTTGTCAGCTGACTGGACAAGGAACCTGTTGAAACACAGGCTGCCTTTAGTTTTTTGCAATTCCTCAGTTAGGGATGATGAAAAATCTGTGTCTTTTCTCCTGCCACTACACTACTAGCTCCCTTGTTTTATCTTCAAAAGTGCTGAATCAACTTCCATCTAGGACTTGCTTCCTTGCAGGAGAAATTTAATAGAAGGAAGAAGCAGAAATGCCATATGAGAAGTGATGATCTAAACATGAGCTGGGCAAAGAGCATTTCAGACATATCTGTGGCAGGAAATCAGCAACACTACAGGCAATATCAGCAAGCATAAATTAGCCCAGCAGTAGAAGATGACAAACACACAGAGAAAATAATCCCTGGGAAAAGCAGCAAAGACCCATTCCCCTGCATGCCTTTTGACAGTGAAACTATTAATGTACTCATTTGTTTGATGCTACGTATAGTTCCTCCTGATAGAGTTAAGGTACTTTATTCCATGGGCTAAGCATTAATCCATTTCTATTTTTACAGGACTTTCAGGCTCCTAACATCATGAACATCAAAGTCATCTTTTAAATAATGTATCAAAATCTTGGGTGCTGTAGTTGACCAATCTTGAAATGGCCTTCATGTCTCAGTGCAAAAGCATCTCTCTCTGCTACTCCAAACATCCAGCTGTACAACATATTTGTGGGTTTTAACACCTAAGAATAATGTGTCAGTGCCTCCTCCTTTGTCAGGGACAAATCACCATGCATTTTGGGATGCTTCGCTCCTATTCCAGCTATGCCATGCATTCAAGCCCTCAGGTGCCAACCACTTGAGGAGCAGTACTTACATCCCACCCTGCTGCAGGGTCCAGCCTCTTTGCATGGTCTGGACAATGACTAACATGTCCCTTTCTGTTCTTTCCTAAAGGCCTATAATATTATGAAGGTGACCCATGGGACAGATCACAGCCTGATGAAAGTCCTGATGGAGATAAAGGAAGAGTGTGAGGCCATGATGAGAACACAGTGAAGATAATCTCTAGTCTAGAAAACAAAATAGTCAAGGACAAAGAAAATAAAATGGTTTTTATTTCATTGTGAAGCTTCTCAATGGTTTTAGTGTCTTTTCTTTAGGTCCTGTTTGCTTTACAAAAAGGTTTAATATTAGTTTTGCTGTATAGTCTGAATTGATTTGGTGTTTGGCAGAACTCCTGTAATTTTCAGAGGATTTTTTTTTGTCATCAATCATCAGTCTTATTGACAATAACTAACAACACCTAATTATTTGATTGTAAGTATTGGGAAATGCATACAGTCTTCATCAGTTACAAAGTGATCTAATTCCATTGATATCAGCAGTCAATTTTTTATATCCATTTGTGCCAACAATTAGGAATCTCTTGTCAGACACATTATAAATGAAGAGAATATACTTTTTCCCTTTGCCTTCCCCTTTGGTATGGTTTCCAAAAGCCTGATCCAGTGCTCTTTGACACCAAATAACTTTCCCAATGTTTTAAATGAGATTTTCCACTCTCCCAATATATCTGCATGGCTTTGTCCCTCTTCTTCTTGCATTTCATACATTATAATGTTGAATACTAAAAGGGATTGAATAAAAAATTTTATCAAAAGTGGAAATTACTTATTCTGCTTTTTCCCCATTTTGCCAGCTTCAAGGGTTTCTCACTTCATACTGGTTTTAAAAACAGATATTTGGACCTCTGAGCACAGTGCAATGGCTTCTAGACCTTTCTGAGTCTGTGAGGTTTGAATTCACATCCTCAAACAGAGAAGCCCAGAGACCTACAGATGAACATTGTCATCCCTGGGGAAGACAAGGATGTCTTAGAAAGCACAGGCACTCTATTTCTCCACGCTCATCAGCAAGAGACTTGTTCTTGCCAGAGCTGTTGACTTCCGTTTTTAACACAGAAACAAATATTAACAAAAGCCAATATTTATGAGGGACATTGAAACTTAAATAATTTAAGGCCTTTGGAAGTATTGCTCCAGGTGTGTCACTCCTCTAACAATTTATTGCTGCTACTCCAGCCATGACTGTTACTTCATTAAACCATCGTTTTTGTAAAGTCAGGCTTTTTTCACACCAGTAACTTGACACCATTAATTATTACAAGATGAGAACACATTTAAAAAGAAAATGAACACTCTGGGCGTAATTTACAGCCACGGCACACGAATGCCAACGCTGAGGAAGATATCTCCTTTCGAGACGTTTGAATTTGTTCCAGCGTATGGAGCGTTCACTTGCCTGGCAGTAATGTGCAAGCAATAACCTCTGAAATGCAGTGCATTTCTGGAGTACGTAGCATGGCTTGCTGCCAGAGGCCAGGTCATATCAGCCACCCAAGAAGTGCAGTAATCCTCACAGAAATTCACTGCTTGGTTGGGTCTTCCTGCTATTATAAAAAGGAAATTGTCTGGGGGAAAAGGTCAGACCTTTGCATTTATTGGGAGTTCTGACAAAGTACTGATGGACAACCGTCTTCAAAAACTATTTTCTGGTTTTAAATGGGCACATGCATATTAGAATTTACGTGATTTTTGTGTAAAGATCGTGCTTATGTTATCTCATGATGACATATCTGGTACTAAGATTTGCAAATGGAGGGGACTTCAGAATGTAAGGTCAGGTGATGTATTAGTTTGTGCAACGTATCCTGGGAGATGACCCAGCAGCTCTCGTGCATGCAGACACATCTGCAGGTGTGAACTGCAGCACTATTTGCTGGGGCTTCTGCTACAAGGACACCTCAATGGTGGCCTGCTGTCATATGAGAACAGCCACTTTACAGCAAGCAGAAGCACCTACCTGTGCTGGGGCCTTCTCTCCAGCAGTGGTCTTCTCTAAGGTCTAAGAAGACACTTAGAGAAAAGGTACAAAAGAAACAGTTCAATGATGGCCTGCTGGGAAACAGAGACGGAGCGTGCTGTCGCCTGACAAGTGTCACAGCAGCAGCTGTGCTGCCATGAGTGCAGAGCTGTTGGAAATCCATCTGCAGCCCAATGCTCAGTGCCAGAAACCAAATTGGCACCAGAATGGTGCCAATGGCCTATGGCTCACGATCCTAGGGGCACCGCCGCATTGCCTGCCCTGCCTGGCCTTCTCTGGGCTGGTCTGAGGAGGATCCTTAGTGTGGGGACATAATCCATGCTTACATTCATTACTGTTGATGCAAAACTTGCACTTCTTTCAGCTTAGTCAATGCAAGAGTCACGTTTTCTGGTTGTTTTCAGTCACTTACTGAGCAATTTCCCTTGGAGATTCCCATACACTAACACCACCAGCAGGGCTGACAGTGCTGCAGGGGAGGTCGTTGTGGGCAGATTTTCTCTCCTGGTGGTCCTACTCCAGGCTATTTTCTGCAAGAATGCTGGTCTGTGACTGTGGAGGGATTTACCTGAATGCATCGTTTCAAAGTGTGGCAGCAAGCAAGGGTGCCAGGGAGGAGGCAACATTAGATAAGCACTCATTTCAAATCAAGTAATGTTATCTTTGCACAGACATCCTGTTTCAGTTTTCATGAATAATATCTGTCAAATTTTTCACTTGGTGGTATTAGTGGTAAGATAAAGATGCTAAAGTCAGAAAGAGGCAGACTGCAACATTATCTGTAATGCTGGTGGGTTTGCTGCTTGCTTGCTTCCCACAGATTGGAGGCTTTTCCAGTGCCTTTTGGAAAGCAATGGTTACTTGAGTTCACCTCAAGTTGTAGGAATGCATTTTGAGTTACTTTTGTTTTGACACTCTCCCTTAAATTACTCCAGGAAAAACAATGTTAGATTGTACTCAGAGGGAGCAGAATTGCACTATGTCTTTGGAGAAGAAGCAGTAGCAGAACATAGGAAAAAAACCACGGGGAATTATACCATTTTTCTAAGAATAACTGATTACAGGTGAACAAAACATTTGTCTTAAACAAACAAACAAAAAAGCTCCCTAAACTCTATTTCTTTAAGCATGGCATAATTCTCTGTATCCATGCCCCTTGGGGGTGCTGACCTGATGTTGGAAGTAAAAGGTCTCCAGGCCCTTGGCAGACAGACTATTATGCAGTGCATAGTAGAGGTAGTAGAAAGTAAAAGAAAAGCAGCGAGGAAAAAATGCAGTAAACCATTTTTTTAGAGCTTCAACCTCTGAGTTTGTCAGCCTGTGTGTGAAGTCTATCATGCATGGGTCTATGCCAAGAAAACTCGCCCACTACTCAGCGTTTTTTCTGCTTCTGATTGTAACCCTGTGTCCTAGGTTGCAATGTAAGACGTAACCAAAAGCATGTATTCTATCACCATCTTCATAAACAGGTGGGGCAGTGTTTGTTATCTGCTACCAGGACTCACCCTTGATAACTCCCTCCGGGGTTATCTCCTGTTAATGGGCCCGGGGGTTATCTCCTGTTAATGGGCCCATCAATGCCTTGCCTTGTGTCTCACCATCCCATTGTGAGATGCTCCACCCAGGAGGAGGAGCTGAGAGTTCCCATCTGTATATAATCAGAGGTTTGGAATAGCACAGACAGCCCTTACCTATGGGACTCCTAGAGGACTANTAGGTTTTTAAGTGAGCTTTTCTTAGACTTGTTATTTTTTTTACAGAGCACGTTTATGAAATACAGAGGCTATTTCCCCATACAGTGTACTTCAAATAGTCCCTGGCCACTGCAAAGCTCTTAATGAACAGAGTTCCATTTTTCACGGAGGTTGTGCCAATTATGAGGATTTCTTTTTCTGAATCAGAATGAAGCCTCCCATAAGACAAAGAGAAGAAGGAAGGTCTTACAATTATGGACATGGAGTTCTGGCATGGCTTCTCAGCTGCACCAGCAATTGTGTCTGACCTTGGACAAATCAGACAGGGCTAGACATCCATACTTGAGTTTTCTTATTGTTGATCCCTGGAAAATAATTCCTCATGAAAAAGAAAAGAAAAGAGAGAAAAGAGAAAAGGAGGAAAGGGAACAGTATGACACTCTCCATAACTCTGCCTCTCTACATCCCTACCTATGAAGGCTTAAAGAGCCTGTATGTATTCACTGAGTGTATTACTGGTAGGACAGCATCAGAGGGAAATATTTGGCCAGCCTAGCTTTTGGGGAAGGGCAGCAAAAGAGCTGTTTGCCATGATAATTTACAAACATTAATCTTGTCCCACATGAACATTGGTGTCAGAGCTGTAGCAACATGGCAATATCTGTGTTACAGCCCTGCCATCGCTGGCTGTGGATGGCACGGGTGGGAATGGCATCATCGATGTTGTCATAACTGCAGGTATTGGGACTTCCTCCACAGCTGAGTGCCAAACACGGGCAGTGAGCCATGAGCTGCCCCTGTCTATGCTGTACCTCCTCCAAACAAAGCTTTTTTTCTACCCATGGAGCTTCAACAACATCTAAAGAACCATCAAAAAATCCAAAGCAAATGTTTTTGTTCATTTCTAGACCAAAGCCATGTTAGAGTTCCTCTTTTCCTTTTCTCTTTTATTCTTTTTCAGATGGCTATTTTTCCTTTCAATGTGCATTTTTCCAAATGTATCTCCTTTCCTTTTTCATTTCTGATTTTACAAATTTGATTATCATGAAAATACATTTGTTATGGCTGTTTTGTAAAATGTGCCCTACAAGAGCATCCAAGTGTGAATTTTCCCTGCCCTGAGTGTAAGGAGTGCACCTTACCTGAAAGTCTGTGGTCTGCAATTCTTGCCATTTAGCACAGTGGTTTCTGTTTATCCCCGCAACAGTGATGTGTAAGCCAGGCCTATGTGATCCCCATTAGCATTTCCTTAGGAAAGCTCAATGTTTTTATTTGCTCTGCACTTGTGGTCAACATGGACAAATCAATTCTAATTCCATCGTTTTTTAGACTTTTTGTAGGTTTTAATAAGAACCTTAGAGATTCCCTGCCCCCAAAATAAAAGAATAACTCAGGCTTAGTAATTAGGCTTCATACAGTCACTGCTCACACCAAGGAACCTACCAGGTTCTCTATAGTTCCCAGGAGACCAATTAACTTTTTTAAACATATCTCTATATAGCCACCGAGACAGGCACACACAGAAATGCATATACACACAAGCTTTTCAGCAGTCTCAGATGCTCCAGCTACTTGTTAACCAAATTCTGATAGGGCTCATGGCAGGAGGGCAGGGCTGGAGCATCCTGCCTGGGTCCATTTTAGCTCTAAAGGTGACTAAATCAGGACAGAGCACAACCTCTTTTGATTTCCTTGGCCCCAGGACAGGAGGAAGAGAATAATCACACAGCCTCTTCTATTCCTCAAGTTCCCCTCCATCTCTTGGGGTTGGGTAGGCACCACTTGCTGGTCCCGTTACCAGCTAAGGAGCCTGCTCTCCCATCTCTGTTTCAGTTAAGGGCTGCTCTCTTAGGGCTGACAAGACAAGGAAAGAGCAGTGATTTCTTCCTCCACCCTTCCAATTCAGCAGCTCTGATTCCCAGTGCCAGAGGCTCCGAATAGGAAGGTGGCAATTTTACGTACATCTTGAAGGAAAACTGCACTTTAAATCACAGGTGATCCCTCTTGACAATTCCACTTGACTTTCAGAGCAGGAGACAGTAATAGAGAAGGGCGTCTGATGAGAAAATTAGCAGAGCACCACTCTTCCCCTCCCCCAGGCCCTGTGCTCTGCTCTGAGCAGTTCTTACCTATTTACTTTTAATGAAGCTCCTTTTAATGAAGTATTTCTTGTGCTGTCTTCCTGTTCCTGTCTCTCCCTGTGGTGCTGAGAATCCCATGATAAAACAGGTAGAGAAGAGGTCTGGCCTGATCCTCCCTGTTCTGTCCGTTGGGGATACCCATGTGATGTGTTCTGAAGACAAGGAGCTGCCATCCCTCTCAGCAGCAGCTGCACACTGAGGAGCCCACAGGGAGGGATGCAAAGACTGTTGTGGTCTTTAGATAGAATTTCAGGCATCACACTGCTGCCTGAGGAGGAGGAACTGCTCTCCATACCTGTGGTGGTAGCCATACAGCTGAGGGACAGCCGCTAGTCTGGGAACTGGAGTAGCAAAGATCACAGAACAAGCTGAGCTGGAAGGGGCCCTCAAGGGCCATCGAGTACAACTCCGGGCCCTGCACAGCACTGTCCCCAAGAGTCACACCATGTGCCCAAGAGTATCACTGCTGGGGGTTTGCCTCTGCTCTTCCCATTTCCCCTTGTTGTACTTCAGTCTCCTTGTGAAAGTCATGTCAAGCTTGGTGGAGAGTCTTCAGTGAGGTACTGGTAATGTCTGGATTCCCATTCTCTCTAATATCATTGTGTACCCAGCTTACACCACGTATAGGACCGCGATCAGAATACAGTTACTGGGGACTGATGTTCCCCATCAGGCTAACAGAAATGATGATTGAGGGGAATTCTTATCGTGACTTGGGAATGTTAATTTCTGAACATCTGTGGCTGAATGCACCAGTAAATAACGTTATTTTTAAAGGTCAGAGTAATGAGGATATACAAAGGCTACTTATCATTACCAAATGTTTTCTGTGGGGACTGTTACATAATTTGTGAAAAGTAAACAAAAATCTGATTTTGTGTTTTCTGCAAAGACCAGCAGAGGAATGCTGATCCCAAGTCTGGGAAAGGGCAGCCTGCCAGCAATGAGGCAAGGATGCTGCCTTATTTACAGCTGGCAAATGGGAAAATCAATAAAAATCCTTCAGATGGGCATTGTCCAAATTCATTTTATTGGGGCCCCAAAGCACTTTATGCAATCCATGTAATGCGACGGATGCACCCAGGCCACAAAACTGTTTGTTTTACCATTAAAATCTAAAGCCTTGGTAAAACATGTCCGTCCAAGATAGTGGAGAAGCTCCTCAATAGACCAGCATTTCTTCTGCTGTGAAAGAGCCCTTTGAAATCTGCTGCTAAGTCACATGAAATGATGGTTATTGGGTGGTGGGAGGAAGGAGCTTGTCCTGCTCATGAATTGGAGAAAAACTGGTTTGCTTGGTTGGTGTTTGCAGAGCTGCAGAGTTAACACAGGTTTAGAGTTCTGCAGCCCTGCAGACTTGCTCAAATCGAGCCCATGGCCCAGACAGGCTTTAACGTGGGTGTCTTTACTCTTGACCAAGGCCTGTCAGGCAGGCACTGAGCTGGGCAGGTATCCTGATTCAGACCAGAGCCAAATGAGGAGCTGAGGGAGGCAAAGGCAAGGATTTTATTCCTGCCTGATCTGATGCCTTCAGCAACACCATTCCTCTACAGGTGGGGAATGCAACAATGTGCCAAAGCCAACTGCAGAGCTTATTGCATTTTCCTCTGTGCAGGACAAAGGGGCCTTGGGGTGTTGTTTGGGGTCATCCACCTCACACTGCAATGTGAGCACTTTGTGAGCCTCAGGGAGCTTCCCTTTTCAGTGCTCCTCACTGCAGAGGAACCAGCACCTTCCTCATGGCCCACTTTGTGTCCTGTTCTGCCACTGATGCAGCCTCTTATCAGGGGCCATTGCTCTTGAAGCTGTGGAGGTTTTACCCTTGTAAAAAGGTATCAGGTGTCCAACTCCTGTTGCAGGAGGAGGAGAGAGGGAACAGGAACCAAAAAGCTCTCTAAAAAGTACCAACCACAACATAATAATTTCTGAAGGGGCATGGAAATGTTTAATGGCAAGCATCAGAGAATAGTAAAGCTGGACAAGTCCTCAACTCCTACATTGGCTTTGGATCATGGCAGCTGCTTTGTGCCTGCTGCTCTCCGCTACCAGCTGAGCCGTACTGTTCTGGCACTGCCCTGCAAGAGGGCTTACAGGGGTTCATGCTCAGCTGCCACCACCAGTTTGTGGAGCAGGGTCTTGCCACCTTGGGATACCCATGGAGAGGGTTTGCAAAAGGCAGCCAAGGAAAAACAACCTCGTTATGATTAGGTTTGAATGCCCTCTGCAACTGCCATCTGCAACTCCCATGAGAAAGCTTGCGCAGTTTACCAGATGAAAATGGTGAAACCCTGAGGTGCCTCAGGCCATCAGATGGTCCCAGGCAGAGGAAGCCAGGTTTGGCACCAGTGTCCCTGTGTCAGTCTTCACCCAGCCCTGTAGTACACCTCAGGCGCTGTATGAATTTTCTCACAGTGAGCAGGCCAGCTCCTGGCCAGCCAGCATGGTCCTGCAGCCAAGAAAAGCTTCCAGGATGTGGCCAGATGTAGGATTCCTTAGTGAAATAGGTTTACAGCTTTCCCACCTGAAACACAGGTTTAATTACAAGTTACCTCACTGTGCACTTAAAAAAAATAGAAAGTCCTATTCCGTCTTGCCTAGGGAAGAATTTCTAGGGTCATAGAATTTAGAGCTCAAAGGTTTACGATCCCAGCAAGATAAGGCAGTATAACAGCCTCCACACTTTATGGTGTGAGCTTATGAAGAGGTCAAAATGGCTTAGCGTGAGGGTCAGTTTTACTCAAAGTCCCTGTTTGAGGAGGGGAAATAACACCCTAAATCTTCATAGCTGGCTTCAACATAACTATTAGCTTATAGAGGTTTGGACTGTTTGGTTTTCTCTCCTAGCTTCAGTGGGTTTTCTGCTTCCAGTGAGACAACAAAATGAATCCCAAAATGAAATGGTGCCTCTGGGCAGGCAGGCCTCTGGCCAGCTGATGCCACTGCATGTCCTGCACCTTCGTAGGGACAAGTGAAGAACTATCATTGCTCTGGGACTGTCAAGGGGCTGTGCACAGGCAGCACCACTGTCCTGGTGTCTGTGTGATGTATAGTGGTGAAAATGGCCACTTCAGAACAGCCTTAAAAGCACCTTAATACGAAACTACAGATAGTTTTCCAACAACCTCCTAGAAGGTTTGCATGCCTTGACTGATGACTGCAACAATCTACCACAAAGAACTGGGAAACCTTCATCTTGAGCAATCGTGTGTTGCAAATACATGGAAAACTTGGGAAAGCGAGCTATTAACAGGGCATAAAAAGCAAGCAAGGAATTGTTCAGAGGAGCAATAAATAAATATTTCATAAAATGAGTCATGGGTGCCTAGGTGATTTTACTGGGTGGAGATATCAGTCCCAGAACAACTTTTTCACCATGGAAGTATTTCAGTGCCCTGGTACTCTCATATTAATTGCAACCCCCATCACATATTTCAGGTGCAAAGCTCTCTTGTTAGGCTACAGGTTTATTGAGTGTGCACATAGTGTTTGTGACTGACCTCCTCCGTGGATTGCTTCGTGCCACCACAATGTTGGTTGTCACACAAACTGGAATGGTTTAGGCCTTGACAGCAGAAAGAAGAGTTCAATGGATGCAAAGTCTGCAATGCCCCAGCTCAGGGGCTGTCCAGAAGCTTTCCTGTGGATTTGACCGCATCTTAATGGCTTTATATATAACCTTCAGAAATGTTTCTTGAGCCTCTGGAAACTCAGGGCAGGCGTGAGCCTGAGCTTCGCCAGCCCCCAGGGGTGCATGAGTCACCAGCCACAGGGCCAGGAGCCAGCTGTTATCTTGCTCATTATTCCAGTAATTGCCATGCCTTCCATTGTCCTCAGAAATTAGGAGAAAATGCTGTTTACAGTGTCTTGCATGGCTCCCACAGTGCCCCTTGCTGGGTACTGTGAGGTTTCCATCAAATATGGTTTAGCAGCAGGCAGCTTGCTCTTAAATAAATCCAGGTAGCTGCCGTGACTCCACAGTTGTGTCCCTGGGCATCCAGCTAAAGCACAGACAGGGAGTGAGCTGAACCCCTCTGCACGGGTGGGCCTAGAAAGGCAGGGTGAGTGGGAGCACTGCTGCTCCTTTGGTGCCACCAGGAGCTTGTTTCGATCAAGCTCCAAGGGGCAGTTTGCAAGGGGCTGGGCTGGGTGGCACAGAGCATCCAAGGGCACTGGTGTGGAGGAATCTGCAGTGGCTTTGTGCTCCTCCTCCTTCTATATTGTAACTACAATGAGCAATTCACCTTTTGACAAACTAAATACAGGAAAGATGTCATGGTTTTCTCCCACTTCCCTGGTTTTCTGTCATTCAGGGAATGAAGATGAGCAGGGGTGAAAAAGGGATGAAGACAGTCCCTGATCCTTTCGAAGTGAGTGACAAAGGTCCCCCATTGCTGGAGGTGTGAGACTTACTCACCACAGCAAGCCTCAAGTCCCGCACACAATCCTGACGTGTCTGGCAGCACTTGGATTCCTAGGAAATAGAAGTGGAAATATGGATATGTGCCAGACACACACAGCTGAATACGTTTGGCTGTTGTTCGGTTGGCATGAAACTCGCAATCTGACGCAAGGTATGGGTGCCAAACCTGTACTATAAGGGTCCACAGAAGAGACATATATAAACATATATGAAAATGAATGCAGGTCTTTTCCCCATACAAGCATCCATTGAGACGGACTGGGTTTTGGCTGTCTGGAAGCTTTTCCCAAGTCAGCACTTGCCAGGATGGTTCTTGAGAGTGGACAGGACCTCCAAGCTACCTACTTGTTCCTGGAGGTTATGAAAGTGGTCTTTGAGCAATGTAGAGCATTTGTGTGGTCACAGCCAGCAAAGCTTTGCTCAGCGGTTAAATAGCAGATGTCAGCCTCCAAAACGGCCAGATCGGCAACTGTCAAGACTAGTAACTATCATAAACCGTAAAATCCACAGATGGTCTTTCCCAGAGCAACTAAATATTAACTTTGTGTTCATCTCAGAGACTGGGAACTGAATTTTCTAGCCTTCATCCCTCTTCAATGTCTTCCAGGCAGATACTGCTGTTAGCCAAAATGAGGGCCGGCTCCCAGGAGCCTGGTTTGCAGATGGATGTGGGAGAGAAACATGCTTTAGCAACAACCTAGCCTCCTGGTTTTCCAATAGCTGGAGAGCTTATTTGGGACCTCAGAAGGAGATGGGGTTGGTCAGGTTTCCATGCTAAACCTGATTTTTAGTCTGGCAAGTTACTGGTTTTAAAGACATAACTTGGTCATTGCTAGGGCATTTCTTTACAAGAGGCTCAACAGTTTCAAGCAGGCCTCATAAGGACACCAGCCTTTTGCCAGGTGCGAGCCCCTGCTCCCACTCCGTGAATGAAACCTTTCCTTGCTGTCTTGCCCCAAACCAGAATTGTGTGGCATGGAGGTCTGAAGGCTCCAGATCCAACCAAGAGTGAATTTACTCTGTTTTCAGCTCATCTAGAGCTCCTCACCATCAGTTCTGTCTTAGACAAAGTCTAGGACTTGCACTAACCTATTTTTCTGGTTTTGTCCCTGTAAGGCACTTTGGGCTCCTTAATACTGATGCGGCTGCATGATAACAGCAATGAAGATAAATTACCTCAAAAGTAGGCAATAAGCCTTTTAGCTCTTTAGAGCAAATCAGAGCTATTCTGAACAGCCCACAGACAAAAGAAATGGCTGTTTATCTTCATTTACAGCTACTGTGGAGAGACACAGCATGCAAATTCACTGGCCTGGGGCAACAGCTAAGGTAGTACAGGGCTTGCTGCTGTAAGAGGAGAAAGGAGACTGTCTCCTCCCCACCACCTTTACCAGCCTTTGCCTCTATAGCCACCTCAATATTTTTCCTTTAAAAGAGCTGGTCAATATAGGTGACTGCATTCCCTACCACTGTGACTGCCACTCTGCTCTACAATAATAAGATAGAAAAAAGGACCTTAATAAATTCTCATCAAACTGTTAACCAATATTTAATCCCTAACATGTCCCTCCTAAAGTAAGGAATAAGAGAAAATCATCTGCCAGCACATGATGTGTCCTAAAGGACATTTTAAATTATTTTCTTTTTTTTAAAATCTTCCCTACAAGAAATAAGATCTGTGGTTTTCTTCCAATGGGAATAGCCCAGTGTCTTTATCAGGGCTTACCCAGGTGTTGGTGGGCATGTGAGATTTGCCCAGAGAGCTCACTCACATCTTGTCCTGCAAGCAAGGTGCTCTCTTAATTATCAACAGGGAACACCACAAACATGAGTTGAAGGTAAGCAGATCTTGTGCTCACCTCAGCAGCAGCTCAGGCGTCAGCTGAACCTGCCACCACTGCCTCTCTGAGACAGAAAAATGTCTTGAGTAATGGACACAAACCCTTTTTATCGCTCCCATGTTGTGTTACTTACTTGCATGGTGGCCAAGGGGAATGTGATGCAATTGCTAAAGGTGACAAAAAATTATACCTATGAACACATCTTTTATATTTGTTTGGTTTCAGTTTTTTCCCTTGCTCACAGATGCAAAAGAGCAATCCCTGTGTATATGCATAACCAGCATATGTAAAAGGCTGACCATTTCATGTCTGTGAGTGTGTTTTCTTTCTGTTTCTGGACAGCAGCAGAGGAGAAGTTACAGAAGGTGCTCTGCTTGCTTGTAATATTTCTGTCATTGCTATCAAACCCTGCAATTCCTTATTGTTGTCTGGTGAATTTGCTTCTTAGTAACACTTGCTTGATAGAACCCCTTTGGTCATTTTATTTTCAGGTTTGATCTTGCTCTCTTGCTCACTTTCACTGTTATGATACCACATCTTCTCGTGGGTCAAAAGCATTCTCTGGTATGAAATGCCATGAAATGCTCTCATCTAAAGTGAAAGAGTCAGGAGGAGGAGGCAGATATATTGGTAAGATAAAAGTAAACATTTAATGCCACTATAGTTTGATTTTTTTTTTTCAGACATCATATCTTTGACAATGTTTCACACCTCAGATACCACAAAAAGGATATTTTTTAGCCAGCAAACAATAAATTTTACAATTTTAATGGCAAAAGGTTCAATGCATTTGTTGACAAACTTGGAAATGGCTGTGACTTTCCACATTTTGAACTTGTCCTCATGCTGTTCTTTCTTCTTTTTTCCCCATAAAATTTAGTTGATAAAATAGATATATATATACACTACTGATACATCCTCTTCTGGAACTGCCCACTGATGGGACCAGCATAAGTTCTATATCTATCAGTTTCTCTCCTCCTTAGCCCTATTTTATACCACTGTTATAATGAGAAAGAACATAGCCACGGACAGAGTGAAATGGATTTAGCAAACATACACTTCAATGCATAGCACTTAGATAAGCATTTCCAACCATGATGTGTAAATAAATTATAAAATACAAGCAACTCTATAAAACAAGAACATCCTGAGTTTACAAATAAATTATATCCTTCATACATAGAATATGATGTGGATGTGGATGTTAGTAACCAGCAGTTTCAGCTATGGGAGGGAAAGAAGTAAAATGTAGAAAAGTTAGTATCTATGCATACATAAAACATATATGTATGTGTGCTACATGTAAATACTCACACGCATACATATACAATGTAGAGGGTGAATACATCCATATCTATAGTATATAGAGAATATGTAATATAGCTGAAACTGCCTCAAGCACCAATTTATTACCATTATTATAAAGTTTGCTCAATACTTAGGTAGGACCACTCAAAGTAAGACGGTTTGGGTTGTGTTTTATTTCCTGTCCAGGAGGGTTTGATGGTAGTTTGAAATATTATAGCTGAATGCTACTGAATGCTACTATTTCACTTTCAGCAACTCCATTCTTTGCAGAATCATCATGCCCTTTGTAAGCTTCAAAATGTTGCATAAGTGAGCACGAGACTGCTGTTCGTGAATTTGGCGGCAAAAGGGTGCTACATTTCCAAGGAAATTTTTTGTTGTTGTTGTTTTGAAAGGTTGCTTGAGAAGGAGAAAGAAGAAAAGATAAAGACAATAATAAAATGGTTTATTATTTCCAGGAGCAGGTATGGAAGCTCAGATAACCCTGGGATGAGTGCACAATAAATGCAAGAGAGAGAGAGAGATTATTAACTTTGTATTGACAAATCATTCACAGTTTTGTTTGCTATAGTTACTTGGAAACCTCTTTCAAATCTTAGGATAGCTAGCAACAGCCAGCCTTGTGTCTTCAAAAACTGCTGTGTGTTGCCACTGCAAAAGCCTGTGGAGTTACAAAACACAGACCATGAGGACATGAGAATTAAGCAAGGTATGCCACCATCCATGGATTTGAGAAAAAATGCCTCTCTGTATGGTCATCATCCACTCCTATCGGTATTTAATGGTACCGATGCTTTGATCTCTGCAGCGAGCTGGTGCATCCCTGATGCTGTGCAACCATTCCTCCCATCATATGAACTAGCATCAGAGGGTCGCTCAGCCTCTGCCTTAGGAGAATTGAATTTGCTTCTGCAAGGCAGAAGCTTCAGTTTACAATCTGTTAGGACTACACAGAAAGCTTCACAGACCACCAAGAGTCCAGGCTCTCAGTTGGTGCAACTATGCTGTATGCCTCAAGCATATGCAGAAATTGTGTGTTGGACAGCTGAGATTGTAAAATATCTTGTCTTAAATTCATGACACTGAAATATAGAGTTCATCTGGAATACTTTTACAGGCTTTAAGAGCTTCTAAATGAGAACTACAGCAATTTGGCTACATAGGCTGAAGAACCTGGGTAAGAAAGAACTTTTTAAAGAAGTCCTTGAAAGAGTTTCAAGCATAAGTTTTCCCTATAGTGTGGCATAAATTAACTTCATCCAGGTGAGTGCAAGGGGAATGGTTTTGTAGGCACTCCTTGGAGGAGGAAAGGGGAGTGGTGCTGTTGCCATTTGTGAACAGCCATTCCACCTCCCCACAAAAATGTGCGAGGGGGCCGTCTCAGGCTGTGTGCATTTATCTGTGTGTGTACACCTTCTGTTTTCAAAATGATTTTTAGGTCATTAAAGATGCAACAACATCACAAACATTTGTAAAAGGTGATTTTTGTAAATGAGTCTATATTCTTCAGCTGTCATCACATTTGAATTCCATGCCACAGGTAACAGTCCCTATTTTAACACAAGCCATATTATTGAGATAAATGAAAAAAGTGAAAAAATAAAACCCTCACTTCAAGATAGACTGAGTCTGTCCTGTGAGCAAACATGTGTATTACTCCCAGCATCACTCCCATCTTTCAGCCTCTATAATTGCCACATTTAGAGATAAAAGAAAAAAATGCTTGATCCTTTTTTGTACATTTTCTGCAGCTCTCACTAAGAATCATGTCAAAGGATCATGCCGTTGCTTGTTACCAGTTACTATTTTATGGACCTGCAAGTTTCAGAAGCTAGGTTTTATGGCAGTGGGTCTTCCAAGACTGGATGGAAGACAGACGTTCAGCAACAGCCCTGTGTGTGGCACTTACACAAAATGAGGGGGTGTCAAATATGTAAGAGTAGCATGTTCTACTATATAATTAACAGTAAATACTCCAACAAATGGCAGGTGGATGAATTTTCCTCACAGCTGGGTTTACTCAGCTATAAGTCTTCTGATTCTTAATGCAGCTGTGCCTCAGTTTTATCAGAGCAGGTGAGATGAGAAGAGGACCAGAAAAGACCTAAGAAAGGATAGTATAAGTTTCCTTCCTTGCCTTTCTGTTAAGCAATACTTTGGATTACTTAGATCTGAATGAATTCAGATCGTTTTGGAATCGTTTTGAGGCAAATGCAAGGCATGCATGACTAAAGAAAAGACATGTGACAAATGTACCAGGAATTAGGGCTCTCCCACACCCTTTAGAGCACAAATTGACCCAGCACCCAGAGCCGGCACAGCTTCTGCCTGCTGTGAGAGCTCACAAAGACCAGAGGGATGTCTGAACCCACAGCACAGCCAAAGTCTCGAGCCAAGAGGAGCAGTTCTCAGAAAGAGCCCCCAGGTGCTGGTGGGGATGTGGAGCAGTGCTGGTGTTCCACAGCCATCACACAGCCTGACAATGAAGAGCTGTGATCTCCTGTCACACGTGTGAACAAAGAATTAACCTTCAAACCTAATTACATTAACACTGCTGTTTCCTGCTAAAGCTGTCCCAGGGAAATAAGATTGACTTCTGAGTGTGCAAATGATTAGGCATTACATTCATGTTGCTCTTGTGTATTTTGGGCAACATGAAGCCTTTTAAAAAATCAGCATCAAAACAGCATTATGCTGGCAATGCCTTAAAGAATGGGACCTCCTGGATGACTTGCAGAAGTGTATGGGTCTTCTCTAAAATGCTGGCTACTGCAAACTAAGATCAATTTCATAGTAAGGTCCAGAATGCTTTATCTGTTTTGCAAATATTTGAATTATAATAATATAAATTCTGAAGTTAAAAGCTGTTTTCAAGAAGAAAACGTTTTATAATTGTCAAACCTCCACAAATTTTTCATTGTTTTTTTTTTATTAAGCCATCACAACTCTTAAAAAGATGGTGGCAAATTCTGAAATGAAATGACAGAAAGTCAAGAAATAGAAGATCCGTTCGGATTTTAGGATGTGAATACCAGTATATTATGGGAGTTAATGGCTACTCTAATTAGGTCCTCAGAAATAAAATATTTGTAAGTACTGTGATTCTGCTCAATTAGTACATAATTTCTAGTATGCAAAATTCATCCTTGGCATAATCAATTTGGTTTCAGGGATCAATTTTTGTCCATCATGATAAACAGGATGAATATATGCTCTTACTCTTTAAAAAACAATGGGTAGGTACACCTGCTTTTTGCTATGCCTCCTAAGCTACAGAAGTACCAAATTGAGAGTCAATGAATAATTGAGTTAATGTTGGGGAGGAATATTACATGCAATAGGTGTTTTACAATAGCTCTGAAATGCGTTCACTTGATTTATAGAAACATCACCACTCCTGTGTAAGTCCTGGACTGTGTGCAGGGACAATTTCCTTGGCTCTCTGCAGCTATACTCAATCCATGCGGCTCTGCAGAAAAGAGATGGCCTTCAACAAACTAATACATAGTAAGTGCTACTGAAATTGCTATAAAGAAAATAAAGCCAGTTAAACTGCATTGTTTGGGGGGATTTTCAGAGTTGGTTGGCTTTCTTTTCCTTGAGAGAGAAAGGGATATGTCTTTAATACTTACTTAGAATATAAGTTTTATGATAGGAAATTGCTGTGGAACAGACTAGAAAATGACTTTCACATAGGACCTTTTTTTCCCTTCCAAATAATCCTATAGATTTTAAGTAGAATTTTCTACAAAATCCAGTGACAAGGGTAATAGAGTGAGTAAGATTTGTTATTACAAGTTGCAGAGCACTAAAAGAAAATAAAACTATACAAATGTTATTTCTACTTTTTAAAAAAGCTTTTCTGTTCACCTAACTACTAGAAAACCTACCAGTATTATTTTTCCATTGGGACTTGCTGCTTGGGGCATTGTAAGACAGCATTGATACGATGGTGCAGGTAAAAGAAGAGTTGCACTTAAGTACAGCAGTTAATTGATGCATTTTGATTATATTAAATAAGAGTCTTATTTCCTCATAAGGAGCAGGGAGGTAGCACAGATGTATGTGAGAGAGGAATTTTTGTAAATTTGCTAATTTCAATATAGAGGAATAAGAAACCTAATTCAACAAAATTATTCTTCAATCTCATATGTAATTAAAATGCAGATTTTGCACATTTGTTTATGAAATACAAAAGATGTTCCTTCCCACATACCGTTTCATAGATAAAGAAGCAAACTAGTAGAATAGTTGGATGTGCATGGAGATGCAGACCCTTGTCCTTTTGATGTCAATGTGAATGTTGCTATGGCTTCGTGTACTGAGGATTAGTAAAGATGCCACAGCCAACAAGCTTGAAGTGCTGTATCTACTCATTTGCTTTATTTCCAGATGTGCTGAGCTGAGCAGAGCCTGCACTTCTCAGGTACATCTGTGACTATGGACACACTGGGCCAGGGATCAGAAGCTGACAAAACATGTTTTGCAGTGGTATATGTTGTAAAGAGGCAAAGCTAAAGTTTATCAGTCATAGTCTCAAGAAAGAAAGAATAAATCACTCATTTTTGGACTGATAAACATGGGAACCCTTAGACTGAAGGGTGATTTTCCAGCAAGTTATTAGCACCAGAAAAAGGGGTTAGGATAAACGTACCTCCTCATTCATAACTCCAGCCAGTACAAAGCAAAACATATATGAGTAAGAAAATAAGTTATGGGAGTTGGATCAAATTGAAAAGGTATTTACTTCACAGTAATGTCACTTCTCTCTCATACACTGCAAAACCTATAGGCTGGGAAAATGACTGTGTTCTCCAGCATATAAAAGAGTACAGAAGAGCATTTAAACAAACCTTACTCTCTGCTAGAAATATTTTTGTGTCATCTGGGAAAGCTGAATTTCTCTTTGAGTGGCCTTACTCTGGTAACAAGAAAAGACAGTTAACATTTATTCATATGTTGTACTGATTAGGAAATATCTCTACAAACACAAGTTACTTAGAAACAGCAAGTCTGAAATAGGAGAAAACACCAAGAGAAAAACAAGCTGTAAATACATTTCAAAAGTGTATTTGTTTTTTTTTCCTTTTTCTTTTCTTGACTAGCACCATCTGTACACAATAAAGTATGAACATAAATGTTTGGGTAACAAAGATTTGCAAGGCACTTGAACAGTTTTTCTGGATAGGTTTTCTTTCAATGAACCTCTCAACTGAAGTCCCACAACCACCTTTCCTCCTTCCTCAGCTAATGCAGGGAAAGAAGTGTCTTCTGCCAGCAGTTCTTATTTACAGACATGTCCTTAAAAGGTTCCGCAAAGTGCTCTTTTAGGCTAAGAGTATCAACAACCTTCTATCTCCATTTTCCATGCTTGTTCTGTTTGTTTTTTTAATACTACTCCTCTGTATATTATAGCAAATCTCTCATACACACAGCTGAGACTTGACTCCAACCTTCATCCTCATTCTTTTGTCTTTGGGATGCTGTTCGGAAGGGAAAAGGAGGATGGCAGAGATGCGCACTGAAATTCTCTTGAGGTTCATACTTTATCGGCGTCTAGAGGTGATGTCAAAACAGGTGATCATCATGAGATGGGCCTTGCAGAAGTTGACACGGTTTTCCAAACGCTCAGTCACACATTCCAGGGCCTCCAGGTATTCCAGAGAATCCAGCTCAAATACCTGCTCCAGATCAACTGTGAGAAAGAAAATACAGAGATAGGGAAAGTAGACAAAACGTAGTGATGGCTGTTGGGAGAGTCAGAGCTAATTTAAGTCTTCAAACCCATCACTACTGTATACAACATTATCTCTGGCTTGCCACTGTCATTAAAAGTTGCCTTTTCTGTTTAATGACTATTAAAATGGCACAGCAGGTTGTCCATAGTGAAAAATACTTTAAAGTTGCATTGGATGCTTTCTGGAGTGATCTGCTCTGCCATCCTCACCAGAACTGTAGATGCCTTTGCTGTGCTCCATCATCCTCCAGCAAATGTTGAATGCTAAGCATGTACTGGCTTTCTCACACATTCTGCTGACCAGAAAGAGCTTTAAATAGCTGCTCTCTCCTGAGAGGGCAATTCCTTTGTTGAATTCAGAACGTGGAATTAAAAACAAACCTCTAGGCTCCTTGTTCCTCACACCTCTCCCTAGTCCATGTGATTCTCACTAGACCACTCAAGCAAGGCAAGGGAAGGCACACACATCAATCACTCCAACGCAGGTGTTCAGCAGCTTCCATGGAAGCCAAGTGTGAGATACATTGTCTGAGCCAGCACTTTCCATCTTGTCTGGTCCCTGAGGCCTGGGCAATCCTTCAGGCTTTCTATATTTACCACACTGGAATCAGAAGCAAAGGCATCATCACACAGTAATGTGTGACAGCAATGCACAGCAAATTCTCTCTCTCTTTAAAACTGTCCTTTTTAACTCTCTTCCTTTATAGTGCTCCTGAAACCTATACGTGGTTGTTTTGCAGGATGTACCAATCTGGTGTCAACTTAGGGCAACTGTCAAAGGAAGAGGTAGGATGTTGTAAGAGAACACACCAGCTGGCCTCCTTTCACCATCTGCAATTATCCTAAATAAACTTTTGCACATTGTGGGTTTCTTTCTAGAACTCTTTGTTATGAACTTATCTGCTTGCTAATACTAAGAACTGTTGCATAACTACTTCAGTACTCTTTATGGTTTTTTTCTTAGAAGTGCTGAGGTCCTTCTTCATTTGAATGTGAATGTCCTTTAAGCTCTCTGAACTTTATACATCTATAGCTATAAAAAATGGGCCAAATTCATTTTTCATGTAAGCCCACTGCTGCCAAGGGACAAGTTTGCTCTACAGTGTTATTTTGTGGCAGAAGAGCAGATTTGTAATATTGGTTATATGTTTGAGTGATCTGAGGCCAAAAAAAAAATCTCATTTTCAGGAGCTGTGGACTGAAACGTTTGAACGTTAATCTACCAATGGCAATATCCACCACTAGCATGCTGTACCATTTCAACATTCAGCTCTCAGGCAAAAAGGATTGTTCAGTTCTACTGTCAACATTTAATAAAAAATATAGGAAGTAGTTCTAGAAAGACAGTCAATCTAAAGCTTGCCCTTAGGTCATATGTTGGTTCATTTTAGTTTACAAACAGTAGCTTACATCTCACTCTTACCAGACATTTTTGCTTCCCTCCATCCCCCCTATTAAATAAAGCAAAGGAAACTTATGAGTTCGGGCAATAAAATGATGTCCTTACATTCACTGAGCCACTTGTTAGGATCCAGCATCAGGTACTGTTTGGTCACCTCCAGTTCTCTCATTAACCACTCATATTTGGCCTTGACCTCAGCGATTCTCTGCTGGCGATGCTCCAGGATTTTCAGCTTGGCATTGAAACATATCACCTCCTGCCAGCCAGGAAAAAGCAGCAGGAAAGGAAGAGGTGAAGAGGATAAGAAATACCCAGATCCATTCAGTGAAATGATCTTCCAATCAATAATACTGACAATGAGCCATTTATTCTGGAAGCCTATGAATCACTGCATGAAATCATCCATCATCTGCTTTATTTTTATTGCTTTTGTTTGGTTTTCATGTTTTCCATCAATGAGCTTTGGAGACTTTGCAAGGGTAGTTAATAATAAACCATAATAATTAATAACAGGCGGCATCTTGAAATTAGATTAACTGTAGGAAAACATTGCTTTTTTCACCACATTGCTTTTTTCTTTGGCTAAGAAAATCTACAAATTTGGGAGTAGGAAATCCATTGCTTGCTGCATTGAAAGCCTAAATACACCCCCTGTGCTTGGTGCATAAGTAATGCATTAGTCCTATTTTAAAATAAGAGAACTGGTAGCAATATCAAATTCGAAACATCCTTAAACAAAGGGAGTATGTTATGAAAAGCTCTAGCAATTCAGTCATTAATAAAGAAGATATATTTCCTGTAAAGATCTGGGGCACAGTAACAGCATGAGGTGCAGTGCTGCAGACAGCCAGCCCGGCCTCGCATGACTTCTGAGGGGTGGCAGCCACCAAGACGTGCAGCAAATGAAACCATGCTGGCGACTGTGCTAGCATGGAAGCAATTCCAATAACAGAACTATCCTCATCCAAGCCTGTGTGAAGGTCTCAACACTATTCCACACTCTCTTCTGTAAACAAATCTTCTGTATGGGTGAAGAGCAGCAGAAACCCCACTCCAATAAGTTTCTTCAAACATCACAAATAGCCTCAACAAGTGACAGGCGCTAGGAAGAAAAAGTGTCTTAAAATAATAAGAAAGTCTATAATCCACCATTACACTAAAATACTCAACTTCAGATACTCCTCCCAATCTTATGTAAGTGCTGACCTTTACAATTTACGCCATCCAGGAGATTACATGGATTGCACTCACCTTGCTGTCCCCACCTCGCCGTCGCTGGAGCCTCTCCACATCATCTATCTCATAGACTTTGATCTCAAAGGGCTCCCCCAGCCCCCTCTGCCCACTCCGCAGTGGCCCATCCACCCAGCGGACCCCGGGGCTGTTGGCAGGCTTCCTTGCTGGGGAGGCGGTGTCAAGGGATAAAGCTGGAATAAGCCTCCTCCTCTGTGAACCTGCGGATGGAGAAAGTGCCATTGCATGTTAGCAGAGTTATTGCTTCCCCTTTCTGTTGCAGAGAAGTCTACAAATGATGTATGTTTGGCCTTCTCAGACACAGAAGAAAACAGAGGGAAAACCCAGGGAGGCCATAGGAGCTGCAGCTGGAATGTGCAGTACCCACTCGCCACGAGTGAGACCCTCAGTGTTCTTTGGTGCCTGACTCCAGGATTTGACACTCAGAGGGCACACATACCCTATAGTTCACAGAGCCTGTGTCTGCTCCCCGTTGATTAGGTCTCAGCATGTACAGGTACGCTGATGAAGGACCCAAGCCAGCAGGATGGAACTGGTCTAGCTTGGCTTTCCTATCTCTTTACCGGTACTGTCTTACAGTCAAAGGATAGGCATTAGCCAGTCTCTGCAAAGATCATCTCCAGGAGAGGTGTGAGTTTAGTTTTTTTTTCAAATCACTGCACAAAAAGTGCTTTGACAGTCAAATTCTGTTATTGTGCTGGAGTTGGGTGCCAGCATAGCACCACCTAGGCCTCTGCATAACAAGTCTGTAGGCTGGCTGCAGCAGTAAAGCCAGTAGAGAGGACAAAATGCCTGCAGTAAGTACATCCAAGCTTTGTTGCATTAGCCTTATCTCTACTCAGTAGAATATTCCTCTAAAACATTTCCCACTTAGGCACTTACAGCAGCACTGCTGACGGGCAAGATAGCAGCAGGACCAAGAGGCTGGAGGAAGGGTCACTGTGTCTGCTTCCATACCAGTGCTTGTGCACACCCATCCCTCATTGCAACACCAGCACAGCCAGTGGGAGCACTGCAATAGCTGAAGATGCACATAGCTGATAAAGCCTATGCTGCATGGAAAGTGTTTGCCACGTGAGATGCCAACTCAGGGCCCATGGTAGAGCAAGGAGGAAAATGTATGTCACTGGCCTAATGGCAGTGGTTTGTTGGGAGAAAGAGCAAAAACACACACACAAAAAAAGAAAAACAACTGGCTGCATTTCCTTGCTTGGTTTAGTACAATCAGAGCAATGGCTTGGTTTAAAAAAAACAAACTGCAAACAAAAAGTTTTGTCGCTGACACAGGGTCTTCCCTAGGACACAGCAGGGATAAAAAGGATGGGAGAAGCCAAAAACAAAAGCTGGAGCCAGCAAGTTTGAATGAAACTATTAACTGACTCTCTTGGCTGCAAGTACAAAAGTGATGCCACCCAGCAGGGAAGAGATGCCGAATGATCATGCAAATTTTATTTTAAAAACAGGATAACATCATTTATAGGAATTTCCCACATTACATTTATTGACACTTGAATATAGTTTCAACATGTCTGTCAATTTGGTGCTTCAATAAAAGCTAGAAAAACCCCAAAATATCTATTGATTGCCTAATTTTCAGATTCGCAAGTAACAAAGTATTGCCTAGTTTCATTCATGGGAGTCTGCTTCTGTGCTGATTTCGAGAAGTATTACATCTTATCCCATGCTTTCTGAGTACAACAGTCTGTGCTAGAAACCAGTAGTTAACCTGTAAATTCTAGCTTTAAAATGGATGAGAATGGTCTATTGGAAAGCCTAGTCTATAGAGCTTTTATTTGGATGCATCTGAGATAACTAAATGCAGGAAAAAGAGAGCACAGCCACGGCTGATCGACAGAGAGCTCTGGGTAGACAGGGAGCTCTACAAGGCCCCTTTATACCAAACAACCTGAGATCTGGACAGCCCATCTTATGACACCATAGTTGTGTTTATTGCTCAAACTGCAGTCCAGCAAAAAAACTCATGCCAGAACAAATGAAGCCTTACAAATACCAACAAGCAGGAGTTATTTTAGTTCTGTGGTACCAGTCACTGGAAGACAATGTCAGCATTCTCCTACCTTGAATGCATTTCAGTTAATCTCTAGATTAAACTGCCTGATCAAGAGAAGAGTCAGATCTTGATAAAAGGAAAAGCAAGACCTGACCCATTACCATAGCCAAAAACTGACAACAACAAGAGAGACAGTTTGGGAAGACCCCAGAAATCTGCAATGCTAAGGGTGGCTCTTGCCAGCAGGGCTAGAGAAAGGTAACCAACAGTTACCTTTGTATGCAGCTGCCTACTTAAAGGGAGGTGAGAGAGCGTGGTGGACTATTCAATTTTGTTACATGCAGGGATAGATCCTGAAATAGGCTCAGCCCCTCCTGGGAAACAAGTCCTCTGCTTGCTTAGATGGGAAGGGCTCTGAGTATCATCTTAGTGCCACTCAAGATGAAAAGGATTCAGGCATTAAATATGTTTTTAAATATTTCTGAGGCTTTTGGCCATGGTGTCTCACAGGAGCAGTCTCTCAAACTTTGTCTGAGTGTAAATACAATCTCTTTGCTGTTCGACAAGTTTTAGAGACAGAGATATCTAGAAGCATCAGATCTGACCTTCTGTTTAATGCACCCAGTGCTGTTAATTATTTTTACTTTTGGCCCCACAATAATGGTCACATCTCCTTTCCTGACATGCCTTCAGATTAGCTCTAGCATTTCAAGGAAGCAGCTGAGCAGACTGGAAATTCCTTCTGCCCATCTCTTCATGCATAGCTAGATTATGATTAAGGTAGTGCCTTTTTCTGTGATGCTTGATTTTCTTCCTCTTTTCCCCACTGTGGCTGTTAAAACCACCTTCTTGTGTAATTAAACCACCCCACTGGAAAAACTGTCTCCAGCCAGAGTCGAAGTCCAGGTCCGAGACTCTCTGGGAATGCAGGTAGGTGGGTCCAATGGACCTTGCCATGAGAACAGCATCAGGCTCCTACTTGGAGCAAAGCAAAACAGATTGCTGGGGTATGAAAGAGATGGATGATGGTAAATTTTTTTTGCATTTTTTTCCCATTCATAACCATTTGGCTCAATGGAAAACAAAAACCTGCGGTCTAGAAGGAGGGCTCCAACCTGAGGCTTCCTTTAATAGTGCTTATCCCTTGGTAGAGAGGCAGCTGAGACTGCAGCAGTGACAGGAGACATTAACTCATTATGTTTTTCTAGCCAGAGCTCATGCCTGGATTGCCTGTGGGTTATGACAACAGGCCAGGCTGCAGCTCTGGGTGCACTGGGGCAATGCAGCAGGGCAGAGCTGCCTCACGCGGCTGCCTCACCAACCTCTGCCAAGGGGCTCCTTTGGCACACGGGCAACCTGCACAGGGCTTCCAGGGGCTACAACTGTGTGAGACACAGAGCAGAAAGAGAAAAAGAGATGTCTGTTTATCTGAGCCTTGAATGCTGACTCAGGATGATTTATCTGAGGCTTAGAGTGCTTTGAAGACAAGTTAAAAGATCTTCTTCCTCTTTCCAGTAAGGCAAAACTGGATCTGATTTGTTCTAAACATGCACTGTTTAATAGGCTGTTTATTAGCCCAGGTACAGAAAACAATGGTGTCTTTTGACAGGAGACTTCTGTCACTGACCTCTCTGGTTTTTTTCTTATTTTACCTTATTTGGGATCAGTAAGGAGATACAGCCTAAGCAGAGCTTTGGGATGAGTGTCACAAAGCAGCTGACAGCTTGCTCATCCATAACAACACAAAACAATTAAACTGTTAAAATTAATGCAGTTTTCCATTCATATAGAAAATATCCATCTGAAGTACCACATTTATTGGGTTCACTTGATGGAGTTAGCATCTCATCAATTTTGACTGTATAATAAATAACATGCTTTGTGGGAATTACAGCACACTACTCCTCTATTCCCCATGTATGACTTATGAAGAAAGTGGGCAGCCAGGGAGCTCAACAGGAGCAGGTCTCAGCACCCTCCCACCTCTGCCCCACCTCTGCACCGCAGCAAACTGGCTGACCCTCCCACCACTATGTAAATATAATTCATTCCTCCATTCAAAAAAGAAATTTATACCAAAAATCAATCTGAAAGAAATCCAGTAAGATGAACCCAGGGCAGAATAACCACCGTTCATTTATGACCACGCAGTATGTAAAGCAACATGCCATTTGCTAAATGCCCTGAAGGATATGTTTTTCACTTAGTTTGAATTTATTCACTCTCAGAATAACCCCTCTTGAACCTAGCTTGAGTATGAATTACCAGGCTGTGAAACAGCCATGAAAATACACAGGATACAAGACTTGCTTTTGCAACAGATCTATTGCTCTACCTTAAGCTATAGGTTAAGGTTTGGCCAGGTTAAGTTTAAGATAAAGAGAGTAGCACAGCAGTGAAGATGTGCAGTGTGAAAGTAGATCTGAACGAAGAGTGGCACTGAAGCTACAACGTATCTCAGCAAAGGTAAGCCCAGAGGAGCCTTAAGGTATGAGAAATACAGACCAAGGAATGTGAGGGTAACTTTAAGGATAAGAAGACACACTGACCTCAGCAGAATTGCAAAACTGCATAAGGATGTGTGCTCATAAAAGTATATGATGACCAGGGCAAAAGCTCTAAAAAGTCTGGTTTTCCTTAAGCACTGTATATATTTTGGAGTGTTCCCCTTAGGCTGCTTTCCAAACACACATTCCAGATTGAGCATCTTTTCTGTGAAAAAGGTAAAGGCAAAAACTGCAAATACAAAATCTTAATGAAAAACAGTGTGATGTGTATCTCTTCAAAGCAGGATACATCCAAATGGGATGCAAAACAACTGCTGTCTTAGAAATTTCAAGGTGCTTCAAACAGAAAATGAAACTGTAACTTGATACATCATCGTTTCAGAAGTTTATAGTGTGTGCTCAAAGGCGGGATGTGGAGCCAAAGCTATTCCCTACAGCACTTAATGTTATGGGATGTAAAATTGCCTTTCTGTACAGAACCTGTTCTTCAGCATTTTGGTTTTTCTCACTGGACAGTCCAGGGAAATTACAAAAACCAGACCTGGCTAACTATAGCAGTACCCCTAAGCTCACACTATTCCTTCTGTGGCTTCATTTCCAGGAAGTATTGTGCCTCCAATAGCAGTAGCACCAATGTCAATTGTAGCATCAAACTTTGCTTACTAGCAAAGATTATTTATCCTGTTTCCCCTGCTGCTCCTCGCTGTCTGACAACAGCGTTCCTGCTCTGAGTTGAAAATGTGATGCTGACTTTGCCTCTCATTCTTATTTCCTAGTGGGATCTGCCCTTATGGTCAATTGTCCATGACTGAACCAACTCCTCCCCTTTCCTGTGACCTCCTTTCTCCTAGTTTATTTTACAGTGCACTTTGCCCAGTGCAGAGCACACAGCTATTCACGCATTTTCATACAGTTTGCACAGTTCCCCTCCTGAAGGGGAAGTCATTGCCAATGTTTTCAAGTGGAAGGCTCCTCTGATGATGTGGGGACTTCACCAGAAGTATTTAGGGTGCCCACTTTGAGGTCAGTACTCCAAACACCAAAGAACCGAGGCATAGATTGCCAGAAAATCTAAACAGCATTCACTCATCCTCACAATTCAGATTACACAGATTGCATAGAAAGAGCCATGTTGCACCCAAACACCTGGAATAGGATACACTGAGAGGATCCATCATTCAGAAGAATTTTTTCTATGTCCATCTCCCTATAAAATAATTCAGGCCATATTCCGTATAGACGGTTATGCAAGCCCACTGTTGTGACTTGATAAGAAGTACAAAGACACTTGAGACAAGAAATCACTGTTTCCTGTATACTGGAATAAAGCCATGCTTGTTTATAATATTCCATCTACACCTATACTAGATATGTTGTTTCCATACTGGTATAAGGAATATGCTGACATACAGCCAACTTCTAATTTTTTTCTATCTGCGCAGTTAATTTCTATCTACTCAGTTCATTTCGTAACCTTGCTTTCTGAATTACTGTCTTATTATAAAAGGAGCTTTTCAGGGCAGTTTAGAGCTAGTGAATGAGCACTGCTGAAACCAGATCAGAAAGCAGCCCTCCTGCGGTGTGGCAGGTTGACAAGTAATCTGGGAGATGCTCCAGGGAAGATGCACATCGCCCACAATTCCTAGCAAAAAAACCAACCAGAGTCTCTTCTAAACATTTCTTTCTCTCCAGGCTGGATTTTGGTTTAACAGGTATTTGTCAGCATTGTGGCATTATTTAAGAAGCTGGTTATTATTACTACAGTACTTCATTGAAGAGCTGCTCCAGTCACTTGGACAGCAAAGGCAGAGGCTGGAGTGGGAAGGGCTCTAAAGCCAGAACATTAGCTCCCAACAGGACAGTGGTGAAGGCATTCCAGTGAGCTAATCCTGTGGCAGTGTCAGGAGCAGGTTTTATTTACACCCAGTCTAATGGTGTGCGACTCAGTCATGCATGTTACATGGACCCTTCACTGTGCACAATAACCTGCTGCCACTTCCTCTATTAAATCATTCCTATGTTCATGTGGCTGAAAGCTCAGTGCTGGCATGCAGTAGTCAAGCGTGTAAAAAATGATTACTCTGATCCCTTTCAACACAGATTTGCTGCATGAAATGGCCTGGCTTTGACCTGGGAAAATCAATGCTGTTGTTTTAATGAACAAAAAAAAAAATGGAGCTGAAGCCTGCACTTCCCCTCCCTCTATTTGCCCCAGGGCTGTCCAGTCAGCAAGTCACATGCATAAAGTTGTCACCTGCATGCAAACAGCATTTTCTCATATAATTCTAAACATCCTTTGTCATGGTAAAGGTATAATACAGGATATCAATTAGCTACCATCACTTGTAAGCAAGTTAAAGTAGAAATGCTGGAGGTGCCCTACAGCTTTCTGATACAAAGGGAAATTTTCAGCTCCCCACACTGTGCCTTAGGCAGTGTAAACATGAACCAAATTCCTTTTCACTTGGATTCAACAAGAAAAGCTCAGACTCTCTTTGTTGGTATTTTATTTCATCATTATCATTTTGGCCATGTTTCAAAATGTGATGCTTTGCAATACTGGTTGGAGACAGACTTTCGTAATTTACAGTCCATGGATTCAGCCTCTGGCTTTTTCTGCTGCTTTCATAGAGAGGGTAACTGCTTCCAGAGAGTAAATATGTTCAAGTATGGAGTTTGCAAGGCTTTCCAGGAACCTCTAAATCTCCATCTCTAAAACCATCCCACCAGTGAAACCCAGAGCACACTAGCATGAGAAAAAAGGAGGCCAATTGTAGATAATTAATCATGTCTTAACAGTCTGTCTTTTTATTAAAGTGTTTAAAATCATGTAGCAATTTGCTCTTCTTCGGTGTTGAAAGTTAGTACCGAGAAAGAGCTGCAAGGAGTCATGAAACTTTACTATGAATGTCATCAAATGCTGCAGCAGGAATCTTTAATTATCTATAGTCAGATAGTTCCCCATGCAAAAAAGACAAAAGCACGTGCACAAACACACACACACACACACATACACACACAAATCCTATCCTGGACTGACAAAAGCAGGATCCTCCAAATTCTGAGATGTGCAACTCCAACTCAGGGCATAGGTTTAAACTTCAGGAATTCAACCTTTAGAAACCTTAATTTTCCCCCAGTCTTGTTTCTACTTGGCCTGACTTTCAATAACATCTCTTAGGTTCTTGTTTTCTGATGTTCACCGATACTTAACAAATGTTAAGTATCAGTGGCCCTGACTGATCCAAATGGAAAGTGCTTTGCTGGGAAGGACTTTATGCCCAAAGTCTCATGTCTTCGAGCTGCCTCCTTCTGTTTCACATCTTTTTCTCATGCCCCAGTCCCAGGTCTGCTCCCATGAGAGGGCCTGTGCACACCAACTGCGCGGCAATGGTCCCCACTAGCACCTCGTGGTTACTGCTCACTTGCTGCTCCCCCAGGCCTGCCCCCAGTGTTTCACCCTGCTGGCAGAAGCCCCAGCACCAGCAAAGCTCCAAGCTCAGACTCAGCTCCAAAAAGCCCCAGCTAGAGGAATCAAAGGAAATACACTTCTCAGCAGAGGTCTGTCCCATCTCAGCAGAGGGCTGCAAGCAGCAACAGACTGCAGCCCACAGGTTTAACTCAATGTTACATGGGATGGGGACTTTCTTAGGTACCCAACCTTATCTCCTAGGGAACAGGAAAGAAAACAGCTTCAGGAAGATCTGTGTGATCTCCATAAAATGCCTTGTTTTATGATAAATGATCTCAGAACCCCTCCTGTTCTGTCATTCCCAGAGAAGGAGGTTTCCTTACAGAGAGTACTGTAAGGGACAGGAACCTGTAAATAACATCTGTAGCAGAGGGCAGAAAAAACTAGAAACAACACATTTATGCATGTAACGTGAAAATGCAAACAGGACTTGGCTTTACTGGGTAAAACTCATTAAAGCCTGGACTCTTCCTTTGCTATTAGCTCGCAGGGGGTGAGACCCAGAGGTAACATCAAAGCTGCATCTCAGAAATCATCTAGTCGTGTTTTGCATTGAGAATAACTTTAAAGCAATGCCCACATACATCCAAACTAAACTCAGGAAAAGATGCTAAAAATCAAACCAGAAGAGCAAAAGGCAGGTAGATATCAATTCTGATCTACAGACCCTGCTATTACTTTTTTTCTGTACCAGCATTATCTACTTTTATGAGCTGGTAACAAGAGAACACAGAAATTACACAAGTTGCCCAAGGTGATACAGCGAACCAGAAGCACATCAGAGAATACAACACAGATCTTGCAAGTCCTAATTTGCTGCCCTGCCTGCCTCCCTCTCATATCTGTTGCACCCCTGGGATACAAATACAGCTTTGGTAAAACTAAAGTTCAACCAGAATGCACTTCCTGATCACATATAGGAGTATGTATTATAAAAGCACCCTTATCATTGCCTTTCCATACAGCGACACTGGGCCATTGCACTTGGAATTTCTGAGGAGTTAAAAAATTATATATAACTGCTGCAACTTAAAATTGTACAAACTCTGCCCTGACACTTCAGTGTCCTGCTCAATACAGCACTGCCTACCCAAGAGAGAGGAGGCTGGAGCCAGAGACAGAAATATGGCTGCGATGCCAATTGTTTCTTACAGGGAAAGGCTAATGGAGTGAGCAAAGAAATCAAAGTACCACGTAGTTGTACAGATGATTGCAGGCAGAGAGGGAAAAAGGGCCTGCCACAAAAAGAAAATAACAAATGAAACTCTGTTTTCCATTGCTCAGCAAGGGCAGGGGAAGATGTATGGCAAAGTCAGTTGTGGTTAAGGTTAGGAGTTGAGGGTGCCTGTAATTTAACCCTGGATGTGGCTCTCACTGGCTGAGGGCATTAGACAAGTCAGTAACACTCTCTACCTTCATTTCTCCATCTGTAAAATGGGGTCTGTAATAATACCTACACCACAGGGTGGATTAAAGAGCAGCTATACAAAACTCTGAAACGTACAGCCATAGATCACAGCTAAACAGCTTTGTTTCTGCCACAAACAGTCACTTTGGGCCAATATATGCCGACATGATGTTACAGAACCAATGTTAGATGTTAGAAAAATGGGAATGTTTATTAAATGCATAGGTTAGCTTCAGGGGAAAGGCTTATGTGCGTCACAAGGCAAATACATGATTTTTCAATACGTACCAGAATGAAAAAGGAATTTTTAAAATTATTATTATTATTATTATTTTCTTCTAATTTTGTACACACACAATTTTGTCTGTGAAATGTACAGGTACCCAGGCAGAGCCCAAAAAAATTAACCTAAGGCTAACAGTGAAGGATATGAACTAGCTTTATCCTTCAAAAGCTGTCAATGTAGGTCTGATGCTTCATGTATGACATTCAGGGCAGAAGCACCTACACATACAAATAATGCACTTAAGAGCACTGAAAGACAAGATCTTAATCTCAAGAAAAAATGATGTCTCTCCAATGTGTCAGAACTTCAAAAGTAATTGTGAGATCTGCTGGTGATTCTCTTAAAGACTCTTTATAGCTCCTTTTACAGGGGCCTTGGGCTGATTCATGTTGATCGTGTCTGACAGCTAGCATTTCTGTTAATAATAATCATAAATAAAGTGGACAAGGTTGCCTGACCTGAAATGAGCATATCTATAGTGCCATATCCATTACAGCACAGTGGATCTGTGACCGCAAATCAGGAAAGGTCCAATGCTCTTGACACTTTGTATTAAAATAATATCTGTCTTTTAAGATCTCAGAACCTTTGTGTGCTTTTTCATTAAAAAGTGTTCCTTAAGAGATAACACTCACACTATAAGAAAGAAGATGTTACAGAGGATGAAAGATTGCAAAACTTTGCATTTTTTCATTATACAATAAAAATACATTTGCAAACAGCTCTATTCTCCCTTATATCTTAACTCCTTCTTCATGTTCTCCTGCATTGAAGTAATAATCCTGGTTTTATGCCATCATAAATCTGCTGACATGTGAAAAATTATACTATTATCAAACACATCAAAACAGAATTATGATTTCACTGCTGCAGGACCAAATGCAAACAGGAGCTGGGTTATATGAAAGTGAAGCCTGATTAATTTCTGGGCAGTGGTTTTCTGCTAGAAATAGGGATGGTGGTAAAGATTGAGTTTTTTTAATTTCCATAAAACCCCTGGTTGCACTTATAGACAAGTCATGCCAAACAATACAGGAATTACTTGCTGATATAGGGGATCACTCTCAAAAGTAAAGTATCAGAGATTAAACACTGAGAACTTCTCCACATCAGGTGACATACTGAATTAAGAGAGAAGCTTTGTAAATTAATGTAAGGGAGGTCAATGTGCCAGGTTATACTGAGTCCACTGGGGCAGGCAATTTCCAAGGACACAGACAGGCCCTTCTCTGAAAACCCTCCACCCCAGAGATTCATGTCCAGCATCAGGCAGATAATTGCAGCTTTGCTGACGAAGGAGAGAGGAACTAACTCACACAAGCAATTAGAATAAAGAGATTAATCTCTTGGCCAGCCAAAAAAAAAAAGGGTATTTGAGGAAAAACACAGGTCACATGTTACACAGCAGTAAAAAAGCAGCAAAGCTAGGACTCCTCATGTTCCCTGCTAAAGAAAGGTTCGTACTTACACCTTCACTTGCTATTTTTGCATACCTGCACTGCATGACAAACCAGTGTCACTGCTCTGCCAGGTAGGCTCGAGGCCTCTGTGTGTCCTCTAGACTGCTACAAGAGCAATCTTAAAACCCGAGTCTCAAACAGATCTCTCCTTCACAACTCCCTTCTCATGACCACTGACACAATATTTAGTCCTACACAGGGCAGGGGTTATCAAAAGCCAAAGCTGTGAGCCAAAATACAGCCCTGGTATAAAATACAGCACACACAGCGGAAGCTTGTCTGTAATTAGAACACCACAAAGAAAATGCTTTTGTCACTCATATCTCCAGCCTTGTCCAGACTCCAATGTGCTATCAAAGCAGAGAGAAGTGAAATGAAACAAGCAGGTTTGTGAGCATTGGAGTAAACAAATCCTGGTCCTCAAGTGATTTAGTCTGGGGATGAACTCTGGAGTCTAAAGAATTCAGAGACTCTGCCTGATATTTTCTCAGAATATTTTTGTAAAATATCTCCCCTGGGGGAGTAAGGGGCAGGGGAGGGGCGGGGGGGGGAGGTTCTCTAGTATCTAATTTGTTCCCTAATCTGCACAGCTGCCTGTTTTCACAGAACTTGATAAATTTTTCCATCTAAATGACCTGTGGAAAAAGTCCGTATCAGATTGGCAGTTTCTCCACAAGACACAATCCAGTTGTCAGTTTACACCCACAAATGCCATCTCTGTGGACAGCTTTGTCTTCCTCTTCCACAAGATACAAATCATCCTTCTCTTCCTTGCATGTCATTATTAAAAAGTTTTTATTTGAAAGGGTTTTTTAGAGGCAGAGCTGCTCAGAAAGAGGAAAATCAACATAGTACCATTTAATTGAAGGGCTAGGAATAGAAGTTTGCTCGGAGGATGCAAAGTTAACTTCAGAAATATTATTCAGTCATTTGGTCTGGTCTTGCATCATGTAGAGTGATCACTTTCAAATGCATCCTCTGAACAGGTACAATCAGCTATACATTTATGGATGTTGCTTTAATAGCAGTATCTATCGCATTCACATCTGTGCTGCACACGTTCTTTCTGCTACCAGAGTCAAGAGTATAAAGAAAGGGAGAGTTATGCATTACTCTGTTCACTGGAAATTAATTCCAGAGGTGAGTATCACAGCAAGTGGAATGGCTGGTGAATTAGGAACATGACGAGAAAGCACATTTTGGACAGACAGAGCTACTGTAGAATAAGTAGCTACTGATATTCCATATACCTATGCCACCAGGTCCAATGTCAACATGAATTTTTTTCAGAACTAAGTTAGGCAGGACTTGCACTACAGGTTGGGAAAACAGCACCCAGGAAAAATGTAAGGTGACCAGCTCATGAATGGTCCCCATCCCTGTTCTGCAACTTTCTGAAACTTGCTCTAGTGGGAAGATGTACCAGTTGCAACCACACAGACTCTTAATACGACCCAGAAGGCTCTTTCTATCTAATTAAAAAGTCCTGATGTAGTGTGAAGCTACTGGGGATTATGTCAGAACAAAGATGAGGCTTCCTGATCCATTCCATGATCACTGAAAAAGTTTTAGATTTGTAAGTGCTTCAGTGCAGTAGTTCCTAATATTGTTCTTAATATTATCTATTATTTGTTATCAACAAATTTCTGGGAAAAGGAGCCACAACTCAAAAGGCAAGAGTCTCAGGTACAGGATAACATCTTTCAAGGGGTACGGGCACATTTTTGTTCCATCTTCTGTGTGAGAAGAAGGAACTCCATGGTAGTTTCAAATGCAGGGTATCTTGCGCCTTTGGCCATCCAGAGCACACTAGGAGAAGAAGTGGGCTCACAGAAGTTACAGCTATTCAGCAAGACTCTGGTCTTGGGCTGGTGAAACCTGTGCATATTAAGAGGGAAGTCTGTGCCTGAAGTGCTTAAGAATAACAGCTACATTTCCTAGCCTCATAATGGCATCTTTCTGGAATCAAATCAGAAGAATATTTGTATAAATAAATACTTGAATGTGGCTGTCATTGGCAGCATTAACCGGTTTTTGTCCATCTGAAGTAAACCTAAGGGAAAAAGGTCAAGGGGAGACTCCACTGCAAAGGCAATGCAACCACACAGGATTTGTGAATGTTCCAAAATGAAAAAAGGCAGAGTCTAAGATACTTACCATGTCCTCGCTTCTCAGCTAAGAGATGGAACTGGTATTTAACTAGCTCACCCTTAGGGCCGGCCTACCCACTGCATATTAATCTGCTTTGGTCTGCATCCCTCTTTCCCACCACCACAAGCTTACCTGCATTTAATCGCTTCTTTGGGGTTTTGAGGCTCCGGCACCTGCCACTGGCAGAGCTGCTGTTCTCGCTCATAGAGTCCTGCGCTGAGGAGGCGCTCCCCGTTGCCTCACTGTCCCTCATCATGCTCTCGTAGCCACTGCTGCCCCCGCTGTGGTAGAAGAGGGCTGTTTTCCCCATGGCGGGGGGCAGCTCCCCGCTCAGGACACTGCTGTTGTCGCTCCCGTGGCCGCTGCTGCAGCGGTGAGGTTTCCGAGGAGGGGTGATCTTGCTGTAAGGTGAGGGCAGCATGTGAACAGCTGGCTTCTCATCTCCGGGAAGGCCCCCGCGCTCATCTGTCTCCGAGCCTCCCCGCAGTTGTACGCCTTTGGCACTGGTGCTCCCTTGGAGCAGCTCTGAAATCCGCCCATTGACAGCTCGAAGGGGCAATTTGGAAGCAAGGCTGGAGCCCCGGCTTCTGCTGAGGGACTGCATTGACCAGGACATGTTCTTCCCACTTGGGGGCAAACTGGAGCTCTGCCCTACGGACTGAGGCAGAGACTTGGTGGAGAAGCTAAGTGTTTTGGTGGCAGAGGCAGAGAGGCTGCGGGCCTTGGGACTTGCCAGCAAGAGCTTGCTGACTGCAGAGATCTTTGACTGGCTGGCTTTTGGGGAGGCACCTGCCGACTGGGAGAGGCCTGAGTTGGTGGGTGAGGACATGGCACTGCGGCTGAGGCTCCTTCCAGCCCTAGGCATGGTGGTGTCTCTGCCAGGGCTCATTTTGGAGCTCACAGAGGACAGACTTTCTGCTCTTTCCAGTGACAAACACTCATAGTGGCTTCCTGTGGACCTCCCTAGGGAGTTGGTCCTGCTGGCCAGCTGCTCCAGCTTGGCACTGAAGAGCTTGCTGCTGCTGTTGTTGATGCTGCTATCAATGCCAGGGCCTTTTTGTTTGGCATTGTGCTCCTCAGGGAAGCTGGCCAGGAAGGACACAGGCTGGCTGGAGGGACTGCTCGTGGTGCTGCTGGCTGCACTGTGCTGGGGGCTGGCTCTGTTCTTCTGATCCAAGCTTGACTTTCTCACAGGTGGCAGAGGAGGGGTCCCTTTGGGGCGAGTGAGGATGCAGTGTTTGGGAGAAGCCATTTTCTTGTCAAGACTAGCCTTAGAAAACTGGGGGAGAGCAGGAGAACTGACTCCGCTGCTGTCAGTAGAAGTAGGATGGAGATGACTATCAGACTCCTCCACTTTGCTGGCCTTTGGGAGCCCTCGAGGGAGGCTACAATTCTTCAAGCCATCACTGGAATGAACAGGGCTTTGGGTCGCAGAGCCGGATGCTGCCACCTCACACCCATCCACAATCCTTTTAAGACTGTCAGATCCTGGGGAGATAGAGGTGTCCCCACTGCTGGTGCTAAACCTGTCTGCCGAGGACTGCTTTGTGCAGTGCTCAGGCTTGGCTGAAACCACGACTGTATCAGGCCTTGGCCCATCACTGCTCCCAGAGCTGTCCTTTTTAACATCTTCTTCTCTCTTCAGCCAAGGGTCTTCAAATTTGATAACCTTCTTAGCAATGGATTCTTTCCCGTCATGGGGATGAACAGCTTTTGGGTCTGCAGTTACTGCTGGTACAGCATCATCAGTGTCTTGAGCTTTGAAGGAATTAACAGCAATACATGGATACACAGTAATGTTTGTCTTCATTGGGATGTAGCCTTCAGAGTTGCTAAGGCTTGCGGTGTTTTTGATTGTGACAGTAGTTTTGCCTAGAGCTGATATTTTACAGCCTTTGATGGGTGGCACTTTTCCAAAGGCTTCCTCCCCCATTTCCGACAGTATAAGCATGTTGTCAGTCATTGACTTCTGTTTGTCACTTACACAAATCATGCTGGCACTTTGTATGGTGCTTGCAAACTCAGAGACGGGGGGTTCTGCCATAGCTTCCCCATGCCCATAGCATGCCTGGGCTATGAAGCTGTGGCACGACTGTTCACCGTCACTCCCTGTGCTCATTTCACTCAACCATGAGCTGATGGATGAGCGCCTGCTGCCATCATCTTGGGGTTTGTCATCCAGACTCAACTTTGGAAGAGGAAGAAACTGTGTGATGCTGACTTCAGACACAGGTGCTGCACTGGAGTAACATTCAAGATCTTCAGAGATACTGCTGATAATACTGACTGGCCTAGAGCCAGAGGCCAAAGCCTGCACAGAGCAGTCACTGTTAAAACTGATGATACTGGTCGGGCGCCCATTGTCAAGGACACCACTAATGGTCAGCTCTTCCACAAGGGTGAACACCAGCTCGTCCTCTCCATTCAGCTCCAGTGGCTGCTGAACAGTCACCATGGTGGTGCTCAGAATCTCCTTCTTGGATTCTGGAGAAATGCTGTGTTGCCGATCTTCATTGAGAACCATCTCTTCAAAATCCCCATTGCTGGACGACACTGACTTTTTCATAATCTGAGGGCTCATGCCTACAGGTGGGGTCCGGATTTCTGGCTGTAATAATGATTCAGTAGATGTCATTGCAGCATCCCTACTCAGAGGAGCTGGTGGGGGAGTGGAGCTGGGCAGGACTCCTTTCTGTGTATAGACCTTGCACCTCTGGGAAGGAGAAGTTGGTGGCTTATACTCGGACGTCTTCGAGAGGCTTGCAATGCCAAGCCGGGGTGAACCCATTGGCCGAGGTTTGCCTTCCACAAATCCACAGGTGTTGAGCCCTTCTCTGCTGCTCTGCAAGCTGGTGCTGTGTGCTAACTGACAAGAGTTAAGCTCTTTACTAGAGCTGCCTGTTACACTCCTGGGAGAAGAAGGAGTTGAAAGATTGGTAAGAGCTACAGAAGAAACAGGGGAGTGATTTCTCCTAGTTTTGTTGGGTGTTGTATGTGTATTTTCCTTGGCTTCTCTATCAGGATGCTGACATTCTGGCATCGTATCTTCCTTATCTGACTCCGGTAAGTGGCTAAGCTCTGCCAGCTGGCTTGAGACAGCGCACTTAGACATCTGGTCTGAGCTAAATTGAGCAGGCATCTCTTCAAAGGGAAATTTGTCGGTCTCTTCACTGCCATCTATGCAATCCAGCCTCTCCTGGAGCTCTGCAAAGGTGTTGCACTTCAGGCAGTCTCTTTCAGACGTGCTGGGCCCCGATTCACTAACTTCCTCCAACCTGCCCTCATTTTTGGTCTTTTGCAGAGCAGGAACTATGGGAACAAAGTCAGGGGGACCCTCGTTATCTGTTAGCTCCTTGTCAGAAAGGGCAGTGCCATTAGGGCCAACGTAAATCACCGTGTCACATGACTGCTCACTGCTGGATGAATAATCAGGATCACTTGACAAATGCAAAATAGGGAAGTCTGGGTCCACAGCATTTCTAGAATGGAAAGGCCTCAGCTGGGTTGGCCTCCGCATCCTGCCCTCCTCACAAGAGCTCTCTCCTCCAGAAGAACTTGATGTGTACTGCAATATGAGAGAGAGAGAGTCTATGACATTTCAGCATTGCAAGCTGCTCCTTGCACAAACTGCATACACAAAAAGGTCACAGTCATATCTGAACTGGGAGAACTCTAAACTAAGGCACAGAGCTCTGAAGCTGCTCATCCACAGCCCTAGGGCCAACACACAGCTATGTTCAGTGGAGAACCCAAAGCCCCAGCTCTTGAGTCCCACTCAAAATCACAAGACTTCCAAAGAAAAGTACTAAAAATATGGATTAGGATACCTCCCTTAACTGAGCCTGGCCAAAGAAATTTAGATATTTGGCAAAGGCTTTGCTGACTCTGTGTGTGTGTGTATGATTGTGTATTTGAAGAGGAACAAGAAAACTCATTACATATGACCCCATACTAACAGTGTGTGGAATTGTGTAACGTGCACTCAGAGGTCTCTGGAGACACAGTGCTCTGATGGTGTGTGGACTGAACCCTCCACTTGTCTCTCTTCAATCAATTGACAAAAAAAGCTTTTGTCAATCTGTAGGCTGCCAATTTAAATTAAATGCACAAAATTCACTCATTCCACCCAATTCACATCATAAGTTGCATACAAGCAACCAGAACTCTAAAACATGAAAATGGATATAGTCCATCTTCACTCTACTTCTTGGAAAATCTACCACCCATATTTAGAAGCAGTAGGAATAAAAGGGTCATCAATGCTGGCATTGGACACAATTGTTCTGCATTTATTTTGTTCCTGCTCTCTTTGAGAAGCACAGAGAATCTAATTCTTAATTAATCCAAATTTTCTTTAACTCTACAGCAGTTTAACTCCTTATTATGTCATTAGCACTAAGAGCATAAGGGAAAATAAATGCTCCCTGACAGCTGTATTATTAAACAAGGTCAGCTTACAAACCTGCTACAGCAGATGTGAACTCACTCCTCTGTCTCTGAAGCTGAAGCATTTACCCCTCTGATATTGCTCTCTGACACTTGCCTAGGACTGGGTACATACAACCCATACACTTTGGAATTGATTACTGATTTTGTTACATGCTGCTGTACCCAGTTAAGGATTCTTCATGACCCTCCTTTCTCCCTCCTGCATCATTATAAGAAGGGAGTTACACATTGTCTTACCTTAGTTTTCTTTTTCTTCATCCTGAGGACCCTTGAGGCAATCTGGATGGTGGAGAGCGTCTCAGCGTAGTTCCCCGCAGCAGCTGAAATGTGAGCTATCATCGTGGTGCGGCAGTTCATATTCCCCAAGGACTCTCGAAGCAGCATGGTCAGCTTGCTGTCTCTGCAAAATAAAACGAATTAAGGCTACATTAGCCAGCAAGGCTTCGCTTTGACCATCATGATGTAACTTGGGTCTTGGCAAGATATTTTCTCCTCTTTTTAATGGAATCCTAATTAGTTTCCTTCCTCAGGTTTGCACTATGTTGTGCAGCTGAGCATGCTGAATGACCCTGGAGTACAATTCAAACTTCTTTTCTCTTCCCAGTTCCCCTTTGCTGTCTCAGTCCTTCTCCATTGTTACCATTGCCAATAGAGAGATGCAGATCAGCACTGGAGACTGTTAAGGAGCCATGGCAGCAAACACCAAACTGCTGCTCTTTTGAAGTGCACAGTGTGCAGACAAACCCTGGCCCAGATTTGGAGGACAAGAGGGTACTGGATTAGATTAGAGAACACAATTTTTTTGTTGCCTTCTAGGGCATTGGGTAACTCGATATTAATAACAGTTAAATCACTGAAGTCAATTTTGGATTATGCTGGTAAAATACAAACCAATCAAGCCTTCAAACTTCACACAATTGTTCTTTCATATTAGATCTTTTTATTTCACTGAGGCAGAAATCAAATTTTCTGTTCTTGCCATTTACTCTACTGTTCAGCATCAGATAGCTTTTGAAATGCTGATGCTTTATTGTGGGGCTGTCTGTGACTGGACTGAGAATAGGAATTTTAACAGAATAATGATGCATATATAATACTTTCGAGGTGGTCATCTAATCCTGTAGTCAGAAATGCACAATATATAACTCTTAGAGACCTTTAGCTCCATGGTGTACAGGTGAGCTGGATGGTTAGTTGGGAAATGTCATTCTCTTGAAGAGCATCTCCCCTATGCTAATGGTTGTGGATGATGATTACATACAGCTGGAAACAAAGACAGCAACAGCCTGATATTTATCTATCACTAAAGGAATTGCACTCGCTGTTGTAATGATGGTGATACCTTCAGTGGCTACGGATCAGATTTTTGGGGCTCACTGTTAAATATCTGCAAATGACCCATGGTGCATGTGTATCCTTGTTCATTCACTTGAAATTTCCAGCTCACAGGCACTCTGCATAAAGCTGCAACTGCTGGGAACTTAAGCTATGCCTACTGGATGGGACTGATGAGTAAATACCAAAACTCTTAGACCTCTCTTCTCGATTGAGTAAACAACAGCATTTGGGCAGCATATTTTGATGCAATAGCTCTGGAGAATTCACATTTCCTGAGGCTTCTAGTACTTGCAGTTACAGCTTGACTAGAAATACTGAAAGTAAAACATTTTTTTGTTTCAGGATTTACACTTCCATCTGCTCCAGACACACTGAAGACAGTCTAGTGTCTTTGAGAAGCAAACAAACACCCATAAAGACTATACTGAGACAGCCTCACTCATTTCACTTGTGACCTAAGGCTGCTTTGAATCCACAGATCCAGAGTTAACAGGCTGCCGTGTCTCAGGTTAGTGTCCCTCCTTTCCATCACAGAATAATTAAGATGTCAAATTTTGTACATCAGTTATTGCCACTCCAATGCAGAGTAACACGGAAATTATTAACATCTCCACAGAAATCAATAACAAGCCTTTCATTTGCCAGTGATTCTATCATAGCAAAACATGAGACAACAGGGGAAAGTGCAAAAAAATACATTCTAAACATGTTGGTCTCCTGAGAATACATAACCCATGCAGCCAGCATCAGCACTGAGGCATGGCTCTCCTAGAGATACATGCATTAGGAATATAAAATAATCTATGCCAGCTGTCTTGTACTGAAATACCCACTTGCAAGAAGAATAATGATACTGAGGAAATACCTATTTATAATTCAAATGATCCTCTGACATGGATGGGAACTAAAGGGCAGATTTGTTAAGGATTAAAGCATGAACTTAGCAGTAAAAAGCCCAGCTAGCACTGATTTCTAATTTCAGAGTTTGTTCATTCAGCACAGTCTACATCTTGATGCTCAACTTCACCTTGTACCCAGAAAAAATAACTAGCCTCATGTCACTACTGCACACTGAAAAATAACATAAAGAGGAAGAAAGTTACTAAACACAGATTTTTGTCAATTCTGGACATTCTCGTAAGACAAGTTCAGCTGTTCAAGGTTCAGTAACCTCTCACAATAGCACCTACTAACTTCTGAAGGAAAGAAAGAAAGAAAGAATAAAAGAGAATATAAGAGACAAAAATGTGTGGCGTAATTTGTAACTCACTCTATACTCTTCAATTAAAATATTGGTTAAACATTTTGGATATCTCACTGAAATTTGCTTGACGGAGAGTGTGAGATACAAAGTAGATGCTTTGTTATTCTGAGTGCTGGCATGGTATTTCTGCCTGAAAAAATGAAAGGCTATGAATTATTTAATTAGGTCATTCATAAGCTGTTATTTGAAAATGCAAAACTTCCTGTGAAAGCAGAAGTTTTACAAAGAGGGGGTCTGCACTCCTGCACTGGAAGGGCTTTGAGAAGCAAGACCTTTATTGATCCTCTGGCTCTGCAAACTAAACTAAGACACAGGAAATTCTGAAGAAAGTCACAGAAGGTCTGCTGTTCCTAGGTGTATGTTGCTCATCATGTTAAGCAGAGGCTGGCTAGCAGAAGGTCCCAGATTTCTCATAGCAGCAGAGTGAAACGCATCAATGTTTTCACGGCAAATAAGAAAACTTCAGGAATGCTAATGGTCTATTTCTATCCTGCTCCAGAAGCAGTAAAAGTTAAAGGCCAGAGCAGCACAACACCACCATTTTATAAACCTGTCTTTATTTTAAATGTATTTCTATCCCATCCACTAATGTTTCTATAGTTTAGGAAATTTACTCTAAACCATCATGATTATGGGCTATAAAACACACAAGAAAATGAAGGTGGGGTCAGGATACCACACTTCAGACTCCAAAGGCTGTATATCAGTAAGTCAATTCTACAGTCTTTTCAATACTTAAAAATCACCTCATTTTTTTCTAACTACATCACTTGGACTAATAAAATACATTACCCTTACTTGTAAACCTTTTCGTGCCTAGCTTCTTAGACAATCATGGCTACAGAAAAAAGCTATTAAATATTATCCACACAGGTGGAAACCAAAAATAAAGCATGCAAAGCTGTAGCTCTGGAAAAGTCCAGAGGAAAGAGTCCTACATGCAGGAAAGTAAACTCAGATATCTCTATGAAGTATATCAGAAGGTACAGTACAGAGGTGCAGACTGCCAGGAAGAAAGCTTCAGATTCCACAGATCACCAGCCCTCTGTATGGAGAGGACCTCCCTCTTCATCACCGAGATCCCTTTCCTCCTCTCGTTTCCACCCTCTCACATTACAATAGCTGCTGGAGGACTTACCTGTTTTCCCACTGTTTTTCTGAATCTCTCAATAGGAACCCTAGTAGGTATTGAACCTCTCCAAAAGAGAGAGATATGGCAGTGCTGCAGTGAGCAGTGTTCTCCTCTTCTGAGACCACCATGCAAACCAGCATCAGTGTAAATTAGTCCTTTCACTCGCTCAGTAAGAAGGAAAGATGTACATCTTCATGCTCCTCTTATACATATCTGTATTTCCCTTCCTCATGAATGATTAATTATACTCAACTTCAAACAACACAGAATCTTACATTAAAGAATGAAGCACAAAATACCATGATACGTTTCCTTGGACACCGCACAAATCCCAGTTGCCTGTGTACATTTAGTCGAAGTCTTTAATTTCATGACTGGACACTACTTTTCCACTAGAGCCCTACCTTGAACCCTGCACAGAATAAACAGTGCTCACTGAACCACAAGTTATTTAATCTTTCATTTAATCCTTGCCTTGCAATGGATTTGTATGGACTTGTGCCTTATTTACTGCTAGGACTATACAAACTCTCTTCTGCATCCTGAATGACCAATTTCTTCAAAGTCTCTCTATCATTTTTTCTTTTCCTGTGGAGCTCATCAATGCAGTCTGCTGTATGCCTCTGAGATGAGGCATATATTCCTCTGATAATACCTGAAACATTGAAGACTTCATTAAGTATAGGTGTTTGGTGTGAAGCACAGATCTTTCAGAGTATTGATCATTACACAGTCTTCATACCCAAAGCACAGCTAACTTTGACTTCTCTTGAACAGAAAATGGGGCAGCTGGTTCTCCATCTGGATACCCAAAAAATCAGGAACATACAGTTAGTAGCCTATCTAAAAATTTTAAGAACGCATTGTCAGAACTAGTCTGAAGGTGGTACCAGGTCCTTTCAGAATACCTCCCTTCTCTTCCACAGTCCTGCATCCCATCTTCTATATGTTTATTGACAATGACCGCATCACTGTACAGTCCTGATCCATGTCTAAAGCAGGTCCTTTATCTGCCTTGAAAAAAGATGATATTTGGGGATGGAAGGAGAACCCTGAAAAGACACTACAATATATAGCCCATTAATTCTGAGATTTCCTGACTCTGAGCAGTTGATTCCATGATCCAAATGCTCTTATTATATGTACTTTATGTAATTTCGTGTGGATTTGTGGTTACACTTCAATGAGACATCAGCAAGCCTGGAACATTCTGGTGCATCAAAGAGCCTCAGTTGCTGAACTAGCTGGCAGCAGCAGCTGGCTGCCATCTTTTGTTTGGACAAGCAGCAGAGAACATGACTTATAATTTACCATGGGGTTTTGCTAGCATTTGCTACCTGCAGAAAAACACTAAGACTCGGGAGTAATGCACCCCTTTCCTGTGCTGTAGGAAAGCTGTGCTCTCATGTGTTCATGTCCTTTCGGACATGCTCTTCTCTCATCAGAGAATCCTGCACTCTTCTATCAGTGTCTATCCTGGGCTTTCCACATCTAACCTTTTTGCTTGTTCTTATTCCCATACCATGATGCTCATTACCAGTTCCTCCCCGAAACAGCCTGGCAGAGCTCAGTTTCATCCTGCAGTGGTCTAAGCAGCTACACCAGACTTTGCCATTCTCCAGCATCACTGCTAGACACTCTTCCAGTATTAAACTCCTCTTTCCACCCTTTTTTTCTCCCACTAACATTCTCCACTCTCACTGCCTGATCTCCAAGGTCCCCCTCCCCACTCAAGTTCCCCCCAGCTGCTCACTGACACCCAGCAGAGGAACCCCAAAACGTGGCCATAATTTGGCATGGCTGCTGTATCATGCTGCCAGGTGAGGAGCAGGCCAGGGGGAGGGGGCAGAGAAGGGTCAGTGCCTCCCTGGGTCTTCCTCTGCCAGGTCCTCCAGCTTTAGGAAAATCTGTGTGAGCAATGTGTTCAAAGTGAACTACACAGAAAAGAGGCAAATGGTAATTGCTTTTGTTTAGGGCTGCAAAATAGAATTCATGAATAGAAAATGAAGCAATAAGAATAAATATTGTGCTCAGGAAATTCGCAGGAATTTTCGTTGCCCAGCATTTCATCCTATGTCTGGGAGACACAAACACAGAATTGCTTCACAAAAAGGAGGAATACTGGAGAGGAAGATCCAGCTGAAGTGTTGGAATAATGATTTTTCTGTGGATTATTTACCCAATTGTATTCTGTGCTTTGTTTTGTTTCCCCCCACCCCCCCACCTTAGTAACAAATATTTTCTTTGTCTTCCCTTTCCTCTCACCCCACTGCTATGCGGATTTTGGCTATTCAATGACAACAGAAGCACCATCAGAAATAGGAACAGTAACATTCCACAAGGGAGACAATACAATAGAACAGCTAAGCTTTAGGAAGTGGAAGACTGTGTGTTTGTGCTCTCTATTAATCACATACCTTAGTGTCTTCCTAGGCACTTGGCCAAAAGGAGAAAGTTGTCAACTCCCTCAAGGTGTTATTGTTACAGCATAAGATGATGTATGCCCTCAGGTGCCTTGTAATCTAATTATTTATAGAGGAATGTCAAAGGACAGATCTCAGTAACTATGGCAGTCATTTCTGATCATGAAGTCTTAACTCTGCTCCTTTGAGCTGATGCACTGCTTTATTCACAGTAATAAACGTTTATATAACAAAGGAACCACATAAAGACTATATTTGGTTTTGGCTCTTACTGCATGGGAATAATCTCTACAAAAAACAGTTTACAGCTCAAAAAGTACAAGCCCAACAGCAGATGTTACAGGTGTGTAACAGCTGAGTTCACTATGAACCAGTAGAGTTTGCTTAGTTATGTCTTTCCTTTCTGTTAATAATTTTGATAGAGGGAGAGAGGAAATGGGAGCAACGTGTGTAGGCACAGGCAAAATGAGGCCAGGTGGGGAGATAAAGCCCTCAGTGGTTCAGCCATGTAAGCCTGGTTTTGTTAGCAGAACAAAATGAGGCAGCTGAAGAAAGATGGGTAACGTGTTGGACCTTTAACCTGGGGAATTCTTCACCTGGTGAAATGAGGCATTGGGGAGACAATGAACTTGTTCCAGGCGGAAGCTGACTAGCCTTAAAGGGAAAATGAAGCAAAGTGGAAATTTCCACTGCCACTGCAATTAGTTATCTTGTATGAGGTGTACTAGCACAACCCAGGACACTGTGCTCACTGCAGAGGGGAAGGGGGAGCCAACTGAAAGGACTACACTGAGGGGACACTGTGCTCAGGATCATCTACTGGGAAAACTCCACATCTGGAACGGATGTGACACTACAGCAGTCAAAAGGTCAAGAACAGGAGAAAGGTGCTGCTGCAGCCAACTATGGGACTTAAACTGTACTATTACAAAATACATATAAAATGTAGGGGGATTCCCCCTACAGCTGTTCTCTTTTAAGAGAAAATTTCATATTGCTGAACAATCCTTGTGCCTGCGACAACACATGAGCATGTGGCAGATGCACAAAGTAGCATCTTTTGTTTCTTTTCACCAAAGGGAGGAAAGAAAACCAATGACAAAAGGAGAGAGTCCTATTGGTGAGGCTGCACCTCAAATGAGTTCAGTTTTGGGCCCCTCACTGCAAGAAAGACATTGAGGTGCGGGAGCATGTCCAGAGAAGGTCAGCAGAGCTGGGGAAGGGTCTGGAGCACAAATCTCATGAGGAGTGGCTGAGGCAGCTGGGGTTGTTCAGTCTGGAGAAAAGGAGGCTGAGGGGAGACCTCACTGCTCTCCACAACCACCTGAAAGGAGATTGTGGCAAGGTGGGGGTCAACCTCTTCTCCCAAGTGTCAGGGAACTATCCCTCTCACCAAAAAAGGGGCTCATTCAAGAGCTGTAACTTTTGTATAAAAGTTGCTCCAAAGCTGATGAAACTTAAACAGTCCACAAAACAGACAAGGAGTGCCTGGTTATTCATAAATGACATAAAGGTCCCCACTTTTTTAAGGTCTTGCTGATTGATCTCAGAGTAGAACTCCCAAAAAAGCCATTGCTATCACACAACTCCACTTTTACCTTTACATATTAAAGAGTGCATGGTTTCTGTCAGGGCAGCCCAGCTTTAAGCTGGGCATCACCACGCTAGCCCTGAAGATACACAGAGAAAGACATCTCCTCCATGTTCCCACTTCTGCCTTGTGCCAGCAGTGGAGCAAAAGTCACTCAAGCTTCATTTAAATAATTCAACCATCAAGAGAAAGAAGTTCCTCTCAGTCTTTGCCCCAGCCCTGGGAATTTTATGTACTTTGGTTCAGGTGTACTTTGCACTTTGGCAATACCAAACTGAAGAGATATACCCTTACTTACAGCTCAGTCTGTTACTCTAACGAGAGCTCAGAGATTCAGATGTAGCTTAAAGTCACAGCAAGTGCAAGTTTTGGGGTGGAAGAGAGGAGGTGGTTAGGAGCACAGCTCTGCTGAGGGCCAGTGATTATTTCAGAGAGAAAACTACATTGAAAATGGAAAAAATGATCCCTCTCCCCTCTGTACTTCAAATCTCAGCACAGAACCAAACACCATTCACAAGCAGCCATTAAAAACATCCAAACAAAGCTCAAAGATAATAAAAAAGGATCCTAGTGGTCTGTCTCATTACCGTGCCAGCTCCTAATAAATTCTAGCTGAAAAACAGGAACTCCATTAATCCAGGGAGCTAATTAGGCTCAGCAACTCTATGTTAGAGCTAAAGCCAGATTCCCCAAAATCAGCAGTGCCACTTGTTAAGAAATCATGCTCAATAAGTAGACTCTGATTTACAGGAGAAAAAAAAATCCTGCCATTAAAACCAATAACTATCCAAATTTTAAATAATTTAGGGACTCTGCACTTGGCTAGGCTAACTTCTTGCAAGATCCACTCATAAAGGGAAGAAAAATGCCTTCTCTCTCCCCACGTCCCTCCTTCCTTGACTCCCTTACTTGGAAGTATTATGGCAACCACAAGTTTGGCTCAGCTTATCTGTATGGTTTAGCTGCTTTGTATGAGAAGACAACATAGCTGCTATGGAATAGCAACTGAAGCAGCTCAGGAGCCTGCCTGCCTGTCTCTCCTCTGGGCTGCCTGTGCACTGACAGTGCAGCAGGACTGCTGGGAAGGGAAGGGCTGGAATGCAGCTGAACAGTGCCTGTGCCTATAGGGCACTCATAGGGGAAAACACATGGCAAGAAAAGGTATGCAGAAACATTCCCTGACAATCTGCTGAGGGCATGTTCTGGAAAGCACCTTCACACCAGCCCCTCTGGTGGCTAATATTAGCAGGATCAGAGCAGATTCCCAGTGAGGGCATTCCCACTACCCCTGCACGAGCATGAAGTGAGGACACACTCCCTTTGTTCCGCGTCTTTCCTTCCAGCGCCACTGCCCCCAGCTCCCGCTGCCTTCTGAGGGCCAAGCAGCGGGCAGACTAAAGCAAGGTTCTCCCCTCTGCATTCGAGAGGCCAAGCAAAGGACTTATTTGTCAGGAGGCCTCAGCTCCCTGCAGCCGAACTGCTGCCAGTCCCACCGCATGGGTCACACCTGCTGAGGAGCCACTCCAGGTGACAGAGTGCAGAGAGGGCAGGGCAGCAGCCACCTCAGCTCCCCTCTCGGTGCAAACAAGCACCTGCCTGCCAGGATGGCCTGACTCCTGCGATACCCTCACCCCAGGTGGCTCGGTGACCATTTCGGCTGCCGCCCGGTGAACACGCCGTGGCGATTTGGAGCGGGGACAGACCGGGGACAGCTGGCTGCCACACGGAGCACTGCCACGCTGCCCGGCCAAAGCTGCCCACGGCCGCAGCCTGCGGCACCCGGGAGCCCCAGCAGCGAGAAACAGCGCCCTGCCCTTCGCTGCAAGGAGTGCCAGCATTCAGATGTACCCAGGGTGGAATACCAGGGTTATTTCCTCAAACGAAAATTAACTTCAAATGTTTGTAATTGATACATGAATATTCATGATCTTTTGGGAGGATTTCATAATTACTTCGTTCTGCTTAGGCTCATTTGATCTGCAGTAGCGACAGCAGTAGTTTACACTCCTTCATCAAGATGCCAACAATTTGGCAGCATGACCTTCCCAGTTTCCTGTGCTGGAGAGCAGCTCTAGTTATTCTAATTGCAATCCCAAATGGAGTGGTACCTGAAAATAAATTGACTGCTGTTCAGTTTTAGAAACCACTCCACTTGGCACTGCTCCTCATGTAAACAGATAACATCTCCAAGAAACTGGGAAGGTCACTTGGCAAAACACTTCGCATTTTGATAAGTAAGATTTTATATGTCAACCTCCTACAGCCTTCAGCCCAGAGCATTATAGCAGAAGGCAGTAAAAGTGCACATACTCCCATGTGGAAAGGGGAAAAAAAAGAAAAAAGAAGGCAGACTTTGGTTATCATTAATGATATGGAAATTATACAATTCATCTATGCCACTCATTAGATATATTCCCCAAAGAAAGTTAGGCTCAAGAGTTCATACTGCCTCTGCACCTGCACGCAAGCTTGCCTTATCACCTTCAGCAATACACTTCTAGGCTGTTGGCAAATTTGAAAAAAGTTTGAGCAAATAATATGCAGAGCTCAGAGATAGTAAGCCTCTGCAAATGCTGTAAGGATTAGCTGGGTGGATAGAGAGAAATCTTATTTGTGCTCCCACAGAAATGAGACAAATGCCTTCAACTCCATTCTTGGACGCACTAGAGAAAGCATACACGAGAGAAATTCCCAAACACAGGAAAAATTTAGGCCAGTATTTACAGTCTTTTGGATGTCAGACTGAGAGACAAGTTGTTGGAAACACTAAGTTCTTGATGCTGCTGCTCACAAAGCTATTCATTTAGATCAACAGCCAAAAAAAAATGCACTTAGGTGATATTGGGTCCTGACTATAAACTGTCAAAACCCAAAGTAAAGCAGTGAAAATATTAAACCCTCAGCATTAAAGCAAAAAAAAAGTCAGAAGCCCCAAGTCATGCTTCCAGTTCTGGTAATCAATTTAATACCTTTTAAATTTCCTTTTCACATATGACTCCAAATTGCTTCACAGAGATGCATGAAACTGCTAAAACCTGATAAAAGAAGCAATCCCTGCCCGTTGCCAAGGAAGATGAACTTTGCAGCAGCCAAGCGATCTGCAAACTAGGATGGGAATTAAACAGCTGAAGCAAGTTCCAAAAAGAAGGAATTTTTAATGTGCCGTCTCCCATTTAACAATGGAGACACACTGGCCTCAGTTGCTCAGCCCCAAACCATCTACAAATTAAAACCCCTTGACTTCCGTTTAGCAATAATGTATTGGCATGTACAGGGAATATGTACAGATCCTAGACAACATGCATAACTGTCTTTCTAAAAATCAGGATAAGTAATAGGGGTAAGGATGGACTTAGCTGTCTAACTTTACACGTTCTTTCTCTTTAGAGAAGAGTAAGAAGGCTGACTTTCTCCATTACACCTATTTCTTTAAAAACCTAGGACTAGGAAGCCAATTGTACTTCAATGTCTCAAATTGCTTTACTACTCAATATATAATTTTAGGGTCAAAATAAGTTTCTTAGACACCTGCAATGATGCTTGCAGAATCTAATGAACAGAGCACTCTCTGGGCTACAAATCCTTGGCCTCTATATTTGTACTGCCAACATTCAATAAGGGTGGGGTGACTTTGTCAGGAAGTGGAGAGATACCAAGAACTCCATTCACATAAAAATGAATGGCTATCAGACAGCCAAAACTTTCATCCACAGATGGGCTGAGCTACTCACACAACTGGCTGATTTAGAGATGTGATGAGACAGGCTGAGCAACAGCGGTGATGATGGTGACTTGCATGGCAAATAAAGACCATAGATGAAGTCCACAAACCAGCCCCAAAAATTAGGATTTTATTAACTGAAATCCACTGGCACTGTAGTCCGAACACAGCTGTCACTGAAATCTTCAGAAAAGCTCCCATAAGCGTCATCAGCATCTAACTGGGTTTTTACAGATTTAGTGACAGGATACATGAGACAAAGACTAAACTGGTCCCTTCTGACGTCAAATACATGGCATTGAAATTAAACTGTGGAACCACAGGCAGGTTTATGATGACAGTTTTGGCAGCACAGGACCAAATCTAGCAGCTGGTGCAGGGCAGTGGGAATTCTGTCATCTGTAAACACAGGCATAAGGAAACTAAATGTTTGATTCTTTTATATCTCTCACACTCCATCATACTTCATTCACAGAGGAGCCTAAATAAAACCTGAGGGATTCCAGGCTATGCAAGCGCTATGTGTTGTAAGTAAAAGTAGCAACTTGGTATATAAATATTTTTAATGTATATATTTCCTATTCAAATCAACTGAAGATAGGCTGTATCAATACACTTATCTTCATCCATGCAGCAATTTAAAATATTAATGATGCACATACATTTTTTATGTTATCTGAAGTTTCACTCCCCCTTTAAATGGATTCTTCTATTTATTTTGCCCGCTATAGTAACATTGATTAGACAAGATTCTCAATAGGCTCTTGTATATCTGACACTTCAGAGATCTTACAGCCTGCAACAGCAAAGGAAAGGAACTCTTTTAAACTTGCTGGTTAGCAATTCTGACATTTGTACTAACAAATGTTACTACAGTTGCTTGCAGTTTCACCTGAGGTAGCCAGAACATGCTTTAGAGCTCAATATTATATCTATTCTACTCAGAAAAACAACTATAAATTTGAATATTTCCATGTTAACAGCTGCCTGTCCACAAGATTGGTAGTCAGAGTTGTAAGTGGCAGAAAGCAATATACAATACTAAAGTTTGTATGTATTTAGTTTTAAAATCACAAAAAGACCTCTCTTAAAGGTAGCTGTTCAAAATCCAAGAAGCACTAAAACAAAATTTCAAAGGTAAGCTGAACCAGTCTTTCATAAAAAGATCCTTTCAAACTTTAACTGTCTTTAAAAAGCCTCAGACTGGAATCATTTACAACGTGCCTGGAAGGTCCTACTTCTGTTTACAAAGCCGCTGCTGATACTCAGGAATTCCCACAGCTGAAAATAGTTGAGGCTTGAGCACTTTTTGGCAAAGTACTTATTTTAGCCTTACACTCTGTCCTTGGCATCTGCTGTTGAATTTAGCCAGACAGGATGCTATAAGGACATTTGGCCTGAATCAGTACGGCCATTCTTACATTCTTAGAATTGGCTTATAAAGGTTTACAGCCTGACTCTGCAGCCTCCTTCCTGCATCTCCTCTGCATGCCTGCTGTGACCTCCCAAGGACACAGCAAAGAGTTCCTCAGCATTCAGTCAACCCAACCCTGGCCAATGTGTCTGGAGACATAGAGAGGCCAAAAGGAAAGACAGTCATTCTGGTAAAAACAGCGCATGGGCAACTACCACAGGGGAGAAGGAAGAAAGAGAAATGCATTGCTTGGTCCTGTGAGCCTAAGCCCCATGGGACAGCATCAAGGCACAGGTGATGCCTGGGGTGAGAAGAAACTGAATTATTAGCTCCTGCCTCTACCCTGTACAGAGAACCATATAATCCTCCTTAAGCATTTAGAAAACCCACCTTTAAAAACATTATGGCTTTCTAACACTGCCCCCACAGATTTCCATTTAGTAGCGGCATGCCAACTACTTTTCTATTTGCTCATGCTCTTTGGTTTCCATTGCTCTGCCTCCCCAGGGATGGGAATGCTTCTGCCACATGTAGAGCCACATGCTCTCTATTCCTTAACTCTATGTGGGTATGCAAGCCAAATTAATTTAATCTTTTCTCATGTGAAAAACTCCCCTTGCCAGACTTTCTTGCACTTGTTTCAGTCTGAATTCACCCTTCATCTATATGGGAGACCAGAGCTGCACCCAGGAGAGGAACTGCTAGCCCCTTGCATAACTATTTTTCTGATGTCATTACTAATGCCTCCTCAGATTTCATTACCTTGTCACTGTTTAGCTCTGGACACCTGTGATCATTAACCAACATGCCTAAATCAGCACATACCCCCATCCCCTTTCTAGCTGATGAGCTCCCAGATTGCATCAGAAATTATTAGCAGTCCATCAGGGCACGCCCTTGCATCAGTGCCATTTGTACTACTGCAGCCCTCGAGGTCCCACAGCTGCTCCCATCTGATGTTCTGATCTGCCTTTGTACAGATGATGGCTCTCAGCTTTGTGTAAGCAGTCATGGAGCACGCTATGATTAGCGTGCTCCTGCTTTGTGTGCCAAGGCTGCTGGTAATAACACCAAATAAAACCTCTCACAAAACTGATCCTTGAAGAACTTTCCTGGTGGCCTTCCCTCTAGTTTGATAGCTCCCACTTCAATGCTAGCTACTGTTGTCTGTGCAATCTTCACTACTTCATGCATCTTACTGCTCCTTGTCATCTTCAGCTTAACCAGTGAATTCTCAGGGGACACCAATTCAGGCATTTACTCAGATCTAGACAGATTAAATTTCTTTCACCTAGACATTAGGTACCACATCTGCATAGAACAGAGGGTGAGGGCTGTATTCCGAAGGTTGTATCCAAATGTATCCCCATCTTGAGAGGAGGGTTGAATTTAAATGCACAGACATCTGTTCCAGATTTCCTGGTCTTGGGAACAGGCAAGGTACTTCAAGGCTCACCATCTGAGAAGGCATTACTTGTCTGAATTTACTTTAAAGTGAGTTTCAACTCAGGGCTTCAGGATTTTTTCCTCTCGCATCTGAGTGCTAATACCAAATTATTGTTGCAGCAGGACTTTCTTAACATCTCAGTATTAACTTTTGCAGCTATTACACTAACAAAAATTGATCATTTAATTCAGATGATTTAGCAGTGAACTCATTTGAAATCCTCTCTTTTCTCTATTCTTCCCCCTCCTCCTCCACACACTGATGAGCAAATCATTTAGAGAGAAGTTTGTCTGCTGACTGTATGAATTTTACTCAGTAGGAAAATACATTCATGTAATTGCATTTCAAATGGTGAGGATCTGAATAAATGAACAAGTTCTTCTATGAATAGAGGAAGTAATGAAGGCTAGTTTCCTTGAGTTTGTGTCCTGTGTTAGCCCATTTTCCATACTTTGGCTGTCCCCTCTTCTGCATAGTTCCTACAACCCCACCTTGCTACATCCCCCCTAACTCACCTCCTTCAGCTGCTGCTCCATCCTCTCTCCTTGTTAGCCCATGGATGCTGGCTGGCATTTGGCCCAGCTGGCTGAAAAGCCAGCATGCAGCGGAGCAGTGTCATCACACCTTCATGGCCCAGCCTGCTTCTGCCCCACCGCTCTCTCAGTCTCAAGAGTCTTGCACAGACCTCAGAGATCTAAAGGCCTGTGCCTGCATTAAATCTGATTGGAAATGGTCAATTTAACAGCAAATTAAAAAACACATTTGTATGACTAGCAATGAGATTGTGTGACCATGTATAATTTAGCCTCTCAAGAGATAGCTAAAGTTCTCTCAGAGCACCCATGTCAGAGAAAGTTCTGCTTGCAAGAAAGTCTGGGTTCACAATTTGGAAGGACGACGTTGTGCATAGCAGTCATTCCCACCACCAGCTACTAAGGACAGACAGGACATTTCCCATATTAGCACTATGAGAGTGATTAGAGCCACCTATTTATAGCTGTGCAGTGAAAAAAATCTCAGCTCACAGATGTCAAGTTAGCCAGGCTTTTAAGTCTTTCCTATCCAGTGGCTTAGATTATTCCTGCCTTATAATTTTTCAGATCCATGCTGTGACTATATCCAATTAATTCTGTGGGAGGACAGCAGTTCTGAAATGAACACAGAGTAAACAAAATCATTAAGAATTGGACTGCTATGAGAGTTCAAGTCGTCATTGCATGGTTAATATTCTTCAGTAGTTCAGGTTTAAGGGAGTTTTTGTGTGTTGTATGACATATTAAATACATAGCAAATGGCTTAAAGGCCATTCTGTTTTCTGTTCTGTTTTCAAAGCCACTACTGTACCAATTTTTAAAAAATAATAATTACCCAAAAGGGACCAGAGAAGTTTTGACAACCCATGAACCTTCCCTCAGCACAGCTGATTTGCATATAGTATAGCTAAGAGGTATATTTGACCCAAGCATTGACAATTAACCCTTAACTTGTCATATATAAAGAAAAGTTTTATTTTCATTTCAGTGATTTTGTTGCACTGTAATTTCAAGAAACACCAATTAGCTATCAAATGCTGACAACTTGCACTTAGCACTGATTAGGGCTGGATGTGAACTATAAACCTATCACATTACTATAGTGCAACAGCTCATTACCAGTCTAGCTTTCCTAGCTAATCTTTTCTACTAATTTTTATTTAGGGACCTACTGGCCAGCTCATCTGAAAATTATACGCTAATGATGCGCGAAGAATTGAGAGCTCTAAATGGTAACATGGGAGAAAAAATAATTCTGTTTGATCTCTTTATGTTATGATAGATGCCATTTAATCAATTAGGACAGCAGAACATATCATTCCATTCCAGACCTGACAAATATAAAAGAAAACAGGAAAGGGTGAAAGCTTCACACATCTCGACCTTCTCCACGATGTAAAAGAGCATCATATGTAGTATGAGAGAATTTTTAGGAGCACAGTCACTGAGACAGCAGTCAAGACACTTTTTCCTGTGGGTCTCCTGCAACAGGGGCTTGCCAAGGATGTGACTGCTGCTAGTAGAGAGGACCTGTCAGAGACGGGGTCACAGCACTGTGCACAGTGTCTTGTGGAGATGTCAGGCATCCTGGGGTGCCTGCTGCCAGTTAAGCCTCCAGAAGATTTAACATGGGGGGCTGGGCCCCTGGAATGTCCCAGAACCAGAAATGTGGCTTACAATTATGCCTGCCTCCTTCTCCCCCACCTGCTTGAGATTATGAAAGTATTTGAGAAACTAAAGATACTGCAGCAGTGACAATGAGTGCTTCACAGTTATATGCCAGAACACTATGATAAATAAAAGTTATTTCTGAGATACATTGGAGATTCAGAAGGAAAAGAACACCATGTTTCATGATGTTACCACTTGTCAATAAGTAGAAAAGATTATAGATGGAAAGACGTAGGTAGGATCAGGTAGAAAAATGTGTCTGATCCACATTCTGTTAAACTTGTGTAAATTAAGGGCATCGTGGGCTATAAAAGTCTTATATTTAATAACTAATATAAACAAACTGAGAGCAATGACAGAAATATTTGAAAAGCAGAACATGATCTCATTTAGGAGCTATCTCATCTCCTGCAGTCTCAGTGGGCTGGAGATTCTTTTCCGAAGACTGTGATATTCACCCCACAATACCAATATTGTTTCCTGTGTTTACTGGTTCCAAGGCTGAATGAGTCAAAAATAGACATGATCACACATTAATGCCTAAAAACCCCCAAATTATGTCTCTAAAACAATGACTCAAACACATCCATTGCTGGTCTGTACTTGTGCAGCTCAGAACTTGGATAATGGCAGAGCACATTATGCTGAGCATGTTCTAAACACTCATCTAGCCCTGACCTCAAGACAATAAGCCCTTAATATGCCAAAAACTGGACCTTTTTTTCCTAAATATGGCAATAGAGATTTTTTCTTCCTGTTGAGGAAGGAGCAAGAATCCCTCGTGATTGCCCTTCTTGGAACCTGCACAGCAAGAGGACTGAAGATCTGCCATTCTGCCCAGATTTTTAAATCTCCCAAAAGAATATTCTCTACATAAATATGCAAAGGTTTTCAAATTGAAGTGCCAGGAATGTTTCAATATGAGCATAATCAGACCACAGGGTTGGGAGATGTTCCTTCGCTATAATAAAGGAGACAGAAGGAAAAAGCACTGTACAGTCCTATTGCATACTATGAGGTTAACCAAGGAGAATTTACTCGCACATTCAGGCATTGAAAAATGCAGTGAAAGATAACATGAGCAGCATATAACTTACAATGTCATCATAGAATACTTAACTCTTTGTTAGATAAGTCCCTTTGTATTTATGGCAATAATCATTGGTAACATTTTTTAGTTGGCTTCTGGAGAAATGAAAAAGTACTTTCAAATTAGGCAGTCTTAAAAAAGAGCTTATATGAAGCTTCAGTTAGTGGCACAATAATGGATAATACACAGGGAAGAATACAGAATTCATTAGCTAATATGGATTACAGATTAGATATTAGTAGGAAACATTTGGTATTTTGTATTTCTGAGAGATGAATTAAGGTGAAACAATACACTGGTAACACTTATCATGAAGCACACAGTTATTGGTCTTATAGCTATATGAATACGAACACAAAATTATCAAGAAAGTTATTTGTGTTCTGAATTTTAGTTCCAATAGAGAGATAACATAGCTGTTTAATGCATAAAATAGATGTGTAATCGCTAGCCAAAATGACTCTCGCATACCCACACTATTACTGTTAGAGTTGAGTATTAGCTTACTATAATTTCATACACAGCCTGCAACACTTTTTATTCATAGCCCACAGTGAAATGTTGCCTGTTGAAAAGATCTGGTCTTTTGTTGTTACTCTCTTCAGTTACCTATTGTTCTCTCCTTTTCCATGGGAGGCATACATTTAGAAACAGCAGAACAGCTACTAGTGTGATGCTCAGATTCCTTAAATGAATCAGGTCTTGTTCCACAGAGAAGCACCACTGATGGATGGAACCTAGCCAAAGGAATTAAAAATTTATTTATACTATCTTTTGCATGGGTGAGATATAACAGCATTTTCAGAGAAACTATGAATTTTCTTGGGAGGGTGAAAAAATCCATTCCGATTTTCAGAGTACACCTAACATATGTGGTTGTGATACCACCAGAGACCAGGTGAGTCCTGCTACAGTGCCACAGAAGCATTATGTCCCTGACCCTGCTGGGAAGAAAGTGACAGTCCCTGGGAGCATGGACATTCGGATTCCCAGAAGCTAGAGGCTTCCTGCAAACAACATCCTCATTGCCATGAGGCTCCCTGCACTGAGGTGAGTGTGAGGAGAATGGACATGGCACCTGCAAATGGACACAAAGGACTTTACCACTTGTGCAACCCACTTGATTTTTACATCTGACACACGCATAAATGATTCCAGGCAAAGGAGCTCACAAAGGACTGTGTCCTGGTTTCAGCCACAACAAACTGAAATCAAGAGTAGCTCAAAACCAATAAAAGCCACTGATTATAATGCCATTGCACAGGACATACCCATCCAAAATGGCAGCAGTCACCTAACAAGAGAACAGAAAATCTGTTACCAACTTAACTGGCTTATTTTGTATTCTGTATGATACAAAGATTCTAAAAGTTACCAAAGCACACCCTCACTTTTTCTGTAAAACCCACTCCATAGCAAGCAGCCCCAACATTAGCTGAGAAAAACAGGAGTGTTTCACAAATCTCACTGGAGCACAGTGTGGTAGAGTGCCAACAGGTTCTCTTTCACATGTGTTTTCAGAGTCAAATTTTATTCAGCTTTGATCCTCCATCAGCCCCTCACCCCCCCCAGTAGTTTATACATCAGTGTAAACTACTACAATTACAGCAGTTACTCTCAGTTTCCTCTGACATGAGAAGAACTGTCCTCCATCACACCAGTAATTGTCCACACATGAGAGAGATGACCAGGATTCAGGAGGTGCATATTGGCATGATCTGACTGAGAACACAGAGCTCCTAGAACACTCGTCTCCCTCTTGGAAAAAGTGCAGTTTATTTCTCCAACGCTGTACCTTTGAAACCATTTTTGTTTGTTGCGTATACATGCCAGCTGGGTAGCAGATCTGGATACTGCATCTAATTCCTGTCCTCCTGCACAGGCACGTAACTTCAAAACACTTCACTCGGAGCCTGTGAAAACTGTTGTTTGCAAGAGAGAGAGAACACAGTCTAGGAGCACAAAAGATTCTGCTACTCTATTTATAGCTGGAGGCAGACATGAAAATTGTATTCAATCTTTAAAAGACTGCTCCAAGGAGATTCAGGTCCCACTTGCACAGAGATGATGAGGTGCTTTTAACAGCTCACCTTGTAAGGGGCTCCCCTCCTGTGTTCTCTGCTGTCTCTGAGCTGAGCCACATCAGTCTGTAACAGCACCCAAATAAGCTGCCACCACAATTCTGCTGCACAGCTCTCTGCTCTCTGGAGCCAGCTGTACCAAAGGCAGCCACAAGGGCTGATATTTCTGACAGTGCGGACATAAATTTTGTCACTGATTTTCAAAGAGAGTGACATTTTGTTTCTGACCAAGAGCATGAACTAATGAATAGGAAGAAAACAATTTAGTAAATTCCACCATCTCTCAAAAATAACCCATTGGAAAATAATTTTAAATGGTAATTTTAAATACAGCAGGTAGAACATTTTTTCTGATGGGATGATTAGGCAAAACAAAGCTAAAAGAAAATACAGCTAAAATAGTTAAGTCTTCTGTCTGATATTAATTTTACTGAGTCTTGTCAGATATTGCTAGAAAACATGTCACCTGGATGGCACTTATAAACAAAATACTTTAAAAATTAAAATAATCTAGCAAGTTCATCCTGCAGCACAAGAGAGGTAAGTTTCATATTTCAGAAGATAGTTCTAACCATCCTGCTTAAATCTAAAAAGTCAATGCATATTTTAAAAAATCCACTTCACATCTGTTCATTGTGTATAGACCTGGAGGCAACCACCAGCCAAAAACTTTGATCATCCAGCACAATCTGGTATCTGAAGAGCACAAGAGGATTATCTTCATTGCTTTACTCTCAAATGTGTTATGAGATTATGAACTTCAATGAAAAAACATCTTGCAGTTGTAATGCCATTCAAATACTCTTGAAGCAACAAGGCAAACTGGCTGAAGTATCCTCCACTTACAACCACACAATTCTCTTAAAAGCTTCTAGGGCCTGTCACTCCATTGAGAGAGTGCTGTCAAATAGAGTCCAAGAAAAGAAGAGGTTTGAAGAAAAAATGCTCAACTATTTGCCCAGAAAATGTAAGCAAAGGTTATGTTTACTTTGAAGTTAAGGTCACAAATACTATTTATATACATTGAAGAGGAAAATAAAGTAGTCCCGCTTGTGTCACTTCAGTAGTCTCAAATCCCCATTTATGTGGCAAGTTTCTGTATAAACTTCTTGAGCTCCAAATTCATGGTCACAGACCCATCTGCAGCCAATCAATAGATGATTGTACTTGTGCAGATTTCACATTCACCAATTCCATCAATTATGTCCCTTGCAATTCCAAACAAACTCAACATTAGGTAACACTTAACCACATACTGGTTCTTTCAACAAATAAGCTGTTAATCATCAAATACGGAACATGAAATATCCCTTAGCAAGGATTTGAGGATTATCTCATCTAATTAGATATAAGCATGTTTTCTAATCTGTAGGTTTAAGCCAAATCCCAATAAAAAGATTTCCACTGATTTACATAGAGTTTTGGATCAAGCACTGGGAGAACTTGATTTTGCAATTCAAAGAGAAAGAGACCTTAAAAAAAAGTGTAACTAAATGATGAAGGAAAAAAGTGGTTAACTGAGTTAAAACATCTGGCACAGAAGTGGACTGGACAGTCCATATCCCTGGTAGGGTAGGGTCTTGAGAAAGATGCCACTGAGAGTTTCTGGATTTCTTTGATGTCATGCAAGTGTAACAATCCATCCAACCACTGGTTTTCAGGCTCCTAAAAGCAGAGTTGATTCTAGCAGACACACTAGAACATATTTTATTGTTTATTTGTATAACTGCCAGCCATGTGCAGACACTTGACAATCATGGATGAAGATAAATTATCAAAAGGAAATACAGCTATTGGAAATTGTCAAAGATTTGGACCCAGAACTCTGCATTGAAATTGCATAAGCCTAGCCCTTAACCCATCTTAAACAGTTTATTATGTAACTGGTAATGGATATTTGTTAGTTACAACTTTATTTTGCTTTTAAATGATTCTACCAACCAAGTGTTCACTTCAGCTCTTGGGTAGTTATTCCATTAATAGGAACCTCCGTTAGCATGCTTAAAAGTTTATATTCCTCAATGTCATTACTTAAAAATAAGAAGTCATTCTGCCACTTTGTCTCACCAGAAGCAATTTTCTCCTCCTGTGTGTATTCACATCCTTGAAACACTACAGAGTAGTTGTCATCTCTTCTCTCAGAGGCCTCCTTTTCCCCTTTTCCCTGCAAGCTATGAAGCTTTATTTCTGTCACAGTGTCCTTCCAGGTGAGCAACCCTTTCATTTCAGACCATTCATAATTCTTCTTGCTTCTCTTTTAAATTCTCTGCAGTTTGTAACCTTTTCTCAGCAATGAGATGCACAACTCTAAACAAGCAGCTATATACTGGCAGATAAATAGAAAAGCTATTTTCTTTGGTCTACTGCAGTGAAATGTCTTTTTCTCTGAGTCACACTGGTTTTGTACAAGCAAAGAAGGATCAATAGGGAAATGAAATTTAATTTAACACATCATATCCATATGCAACTATTCATGAAACTGGAGATAACCAAAAATGTGAAATAAGTCTAATAAAAATTATTACATGCTTTTTGATAATTTGCTGCATTGTACAAGAGGTAGTTATTCCAAGGATATGACTATTTAAAAATTGCTCAATTATACATGAAATGAATTATCACCACATTTCTATGAGAGAAAATGTATTAATGTTCAATTGAGCCTGAACCAGTGGTGGAACAGGTGAGAATAAACTGCTGGATACCCTGACTGAAGGTTCAAAATAGCATTTTAATGAATTAAGTACAGTTTAATTTTTGTATGAAATTACCACAATGGCCTATTTGGGTTCCACTCAAGCTATATTTCAGGAATAACTGCACGCTACTGGATTGCTTGTTCATTACCAGCCACGTCTGTGCTGGCTCGGGACCAAAGCAGTGTCCTTCCATGATGCAGCTATCTGCTGCTCATAGGAATGGCTATTTAAATGCAATTAGTAATTGCTGTTAAGTCTGACTATAAACCACAGCACTTCCCTTCTCATTTCATTTTGCAGTCCATCATTATTTGCTTGTTACGGTATCCATAAAGTACTAATTCATTGAGTGGCTCAAAGAGCATTCAAAGAGATACTTCATGAGGCCTGATTCTTCTCACTTGAATGCTTGTGCAGAATGGAGTTTGTCAGCTGAGATCTGTTGTAAAACTGGTGCAACAGGAGTTCAGGCTCAGTGAATGCAACATAGCCACTTACATGCACTGCACATGTTCACAGACACCACCGCTCCAATTACTGTCACACTGCCAGACTGGCAGGACTGAGTCGAAACCCCCAAGCTGAGGAATGGCAGCTCCACTGCAGCTTTTCTTTTGAGGATTTTGTCTACTATCGCTCATTAACTTGATGATGAAACAACGCTGTAAGATGGGTGCAGATAAAGCTCGAATCTGCACTATCAGCTGTACAAACTATCCTACAATAAAGTGCATTGTTGATGAACACTACAACAGCAATTGCTGGAGCATGCAAACCCGTCATCCGCATGTTCCTGAGCTGCTGATTAAATTACTCTAATAAAATGCAAGAGGTTTTCCAACATTCACAGACTGTGCATACCTGATTCCATCTACTTTATGCAGTTCCCCGGAATAAAGAAGGAAATTGCCAGAAATCCGACCTAGTAAACTATCAGATACAGAAAAACCCCAAAGGTTAATGTAATTTCCAGATGCTCCAAGTCCTCATTATATGTATGCTGACAGAGTTTCAGTGCTTTTGCAGGCAACTGCATTGCACTTGCCCAGTGTCAAAGAGAATGCACCTAAGGCCAGGTCCTCCACTGGTATGAGCTGGAATTGCTCCAGTGGCTTCTGTTAGCCAAGGTTCTAGTCCACATGATCTGGCTGAAAACATCAAGGAAAAATCATTTTGTTCCTGAGCAGACCATGTTTTTGATAGCTAATAAGCAACTATTTCACATTCAACAAAATGCCCCTCGACCACTCTCCTACAATTGGATCATTCAGGGATATTTCTTAGGCTTATTTCTCTTTTTGAATAGGCTCATTTCTTCTTCCTTGTTTGCTTCCCAGTTCCTCTCTGTGGATTGTTGTCTCCTCTACACATAATTTCAGTGTCTCTTGGAGCTTTCCCATTCCTTTTGGGCCATTTCCCAGCCCTGTGATTCTGTTTCAGCTGTCTCTCCTCTCCTCATTTCCCCCCCTTCTTCTGCTCTCACATTTCCTCAAGAAAAACAGCAAAGCAGTTTTTTGTCCACTTCTAGTATATTCAATACTAAATTAACACAGAAAGATTGGAGATTCTGAAGGGCACACCAGATTTTTTTTCTGAGGCTTTCTGTGATCTTTGTAACGTATTCTCACAGAGGAGGTGCAAAAGTAAGGAACAGAAGACATAGATGAAGCAGTGGAAAGTAAAAGTGATTGAAATTTCTTAATGAAAAACAAAACAAAAAAAATTCTAGTTTCAGGTGCTGATGAAGTAACTATTAAATAGATTGCTCATTTGTCATATAGTTCAAATGTGTCATTAAATTCTTATACCTAGTAAGCAGACATGGTTGTGTGAATCCAGCAAAGCTAGGACTTAGTACAAGCTCATAAATACGGATAAAAACTCCAGTACTGGTACTAATTATAGTCCAAGAACTATATTGTGAGCTGATTTTTAGCTGGCCTTATCTCCTCCTGAAAATTTTCCACTAACATATTTTCTGAGAAAAGTAATATAACTCATGCTAAAAATTCAAAGCCCAGGCATATAAACAAAAGATATCTGGCATTTCAGTTCTTCTCACACACAGCTTTTACAAAGATGAAACAACTCCAGATAGATACACCCATCTAACTAAGAAAAGAAACTGAGGTACTGGATCCATCCAAACCCCATTTTCATTTTTTTTCCAATAATTAACTAACAATTTAAAGAAAATATCTGATATCCAGCTCATTCTCTAGACTAGTATACCACAACACAATAATCCAATACCTTCCCTTTTCTCTTTACTTAAAAGCAATAATATTCTACCTTTGACTAAAAAAACCCTCAGATTCTGCAGGCCATAAGGATTATTTGAGTTATTAACTCTAAAGAAAGGGGGAAAATAGGGTAACAGAGTCCTAGCAATAGTGAAAAAGTATATAGTGCTTTTCATCAACTCTGAATGCCCTTTACAAATCCTATTTGAATTTTTTCTAATTCAGTTTTATAAATGTGAGTAAAGAAATAAACACCTAAATAAATTATTTTCCAAAGGTCATGCAGAAAGAAAGAGTAGATTAACCAATGCTTTAAGCACCAGATTAGATCTTAAAACACGGTGGCTCTGCCAGTCTCTTGTGCAGCCTTGTACCAGTCCCTTAATATAATTTTATTTTATGCAGATAGGATTGAATAAAGCAATACCAGCATGTAAGATCTGGGAGGAAAAGCAACCATATGACATAGAAGCAGAAGTGCCAAGAACAAAATTCATTGTTTTAACTCACACCCGTCTATTTTACAGACAAGACTCCCTCCTTGGATAAGCATAAGCATGTAGTTCAAAATACAGGATGCCTTTAGAAACGCTAGCACATTGGGATAGCACATTAAGAGAGAAGCCTATTAAATAAAACAAGCAACAATTTCTGGAAGAGAAATTCATGTGGCCTTGCACTTTTCTAAACAGTTTTCTTACATTCTCACAGTCATTAAAATGCATAAAAATGATTATTTCCAAAACAGCATTACCATGAATTATCACCACCCATGTTGCCTAGCAACTGGAGTAATTTTTGAATAGTGAGCTGTATAAACCCGTATTGGAGTTTGTGCAAATGGGTGTTCATTTGAGGGTTTAAAACACATTCATCTTGGAAATCAGAGGCAGATAATGCAGCACTAATATAAAACTGAAATTCTCTAAAAAAATATAAAATGGCACTAACAATTACTGCAACTTAGCAAAACCCTTCTGTAGCAGATCTAAGCCCAACCATATTTGGTCAGGCCAGAACTGACTCCCTTGCTCTTCCTTGAGCTTGCAAGTGCCCCTTTCCAAATTTTTTGAAGATATTTGACATTCCCACGGAGAAAATAATTCTTTCCCATTCTTCTGAAGGATTTGTTCATACCTCAAGAGCAAAAGAAACTGCTGATATAAAATGGCAATGTATTTAAGTCAAACAAAAATTCTCTTTTTATATAACACACTAAGCTGGAAGAATTTAGTGGTTCATATCATGACAGAACAATGTGCTTATTAAGGTTCAAAACAGGAAATAGTGACAGTAATAGTGACAAAGAGACTGAGATATTAGAGAGAGGTTAAAAGTACATATATGAAAGATACAAACTCCCAGAAATCATGGTCTTGTCACTCATTAGCTGCAAGTATTTGCCCAGTATAGGGATTCTTGTCCGTTCTTCAGACCTATGTGAAATTTGACTTGAACACAAGACAAGATCCCCCAAACCATATCAAGCCACATTGTTTGATGTCTGAGAATTTCTACATTACTTTCTTACAACTTCAGTAGACAAGTTCCTGCTAAAGCTAATATCAATCTTTGTTACTATCCCCAAAATGGGAGTGTATGGGGGGCTCTTCCCAAGGGAGTAAGATTCCAATTGAATGGTTTCCAAGGCTTAGCCTTATGGGTAAAAATTAAAGAAAAGCAACATGTGCTGAAAAAGAGAATGTATTTTTCATACAGACTGCAGGTGGAGAGGCAAATTCATCCCTGGCACAAACACAGAGACCACTGAAGGCAATGCAGTGGCATCTGCTTACACGAGCTATGAATCTGAACAAGCTTTTCCCTACAACTACCTGTGGAGATAAAGCTGGATACAAAACTGTAGCGAATTTAAGAGCCTGCAGCCTCTCAGAGTTTAGACAACCAAATTTCTGCAGTAAGAGAAAACCTATGCATTGCGAGTTTCCAGGAGCCCAGGAAGCCATGCAGTGCCTACTGACAGGCTGCCATAAAATACTTAATGGCTGTTTAATAGCTCAGATATAGAAAAGATGCTCCATCTTGTCTGCTGCTCTACGGAATTTACTGAGGCCACACACAATGTGCAAAGCTGTCACATAAGAAAACACTTCCATTGTTTTCCTTTGGTCCCACTCAAAAAAGGCAGTTAACAAAAATATAATTTTATACTCAGCAGTGAAAGAGAACACCCCTAGAGAAAGGGGAATTATCCCAGACAGGCTAGTCACTGCTCTAAACAAGAGGTGCCACTGAACACATATCGCCTCTGTCTGTGGGGTACTCAGCCTCTTCCACAGTGCAGCACAGACACACCCACATCCCCCATCCTCTCATCTCCACCAAGGAGCAGGATATACCTGCTGTGTCACTGAGCTAAAGGTGTCTGTGCTCATCCAGCCTCCAAAATTCTTATTTCCATTCCTCATGGGAAAAAATGCTTTCTGGATTCTCCTCAGCAAGAAGAAAAAGTTTTCTCCAAAATATGCCAGTCTATTTTTCAAATTATATTTTAAAAGTCCTCTTAGAAACAGGACATTGCCTCTGATTTACAGATGACCAACCACTTCTTTGTACTCTCTGAAATCTTCTTACAGGAAGAATTCTTATTAGGAGTGAATTCAAAAGGGGATTGTGGCCTGAAGAGAGCTTTGATCTTCTTTCAGCAGTACAGACATTGATGAGAAGATACACTGACATCTCTGGCTGTGTAGGCTCAGAAGTGCAACAGCTGGGAGTCACAGCAAAAAGAAAGTGAACACACAGCAAGTAGAAGATGTGTTTGGTCATGCTTTTCTCCTGGTCAGTCACTGCCAGGAAGGACAATTGTCGTATTTAGTAATTATTCCCTGTATGTTCAGTTCTAGCCTAGCGAGCATCACTAACGACATCTTCTGTATTCCTACAGGTGACCTTCTCTTCAATCCATAAAACCCAACAGGAAGGAATACAGGTTTTTGGTAAGTGTTGCTTGAGCTACACTTTGTGAAGTGCAGAATTCAAGCTGTTTTCACACTATGCCTAGGTGCATGATCCACGAAACATTTAATGAATGTTTATACATGGAAATTTGGTTAGTCATTAACTGAATTCCCATCTGATGGAGCTCCAGGAACGGGAATATCTCCAGAAAGCGTGTTTTAAGTCCAGACTGCCAAATAATTTTTGAAAAGAAAAGTTGGAAGATAAACAGAATTATAACCAATCTCGATTCATTTTTATTTTCCAAAACGAAGACAAAACCAAAGAAGCAATCTTGAAAACAATCATATTTGCAGCCTTTTAAATGCTAAGAAGGGTAAAATGCATAGATTGAAACATTGCTCTGTGGAGGACCTGGTTCATTCTCCATGTCATCCTGTTGTTCTTAACTCCTGATGTCATACACCTGTCTGTCATGAATGGTGACATTCATTGGCAGTTTGATTACAAGATGCTACTGGAAGCCATTCCCATGATGCTTGTTGCTACTCCCTAGGTTTTAGGCTAGAGAAAAGCAATACCGCCCACAAAATCAGAAACTTCTCAACAGGAAGGCAGTGAGACCGCCTGGGCTGGGTAATGAATCCAAGCTTCCTCTCAGACCTGCACCCCCATGACACATGGGGCGAGGCAGTGATGAAGAGAAATGAGCACAAGGCATACCCACTAGGTGAGGAATTCCTCTCGTTTCCCAGAAGCCACCTGCAGGAGCAAAGGCCACTGGTCTACTCTGGCAAATGGGGCCTACTTCTGTTTTGCAAAGGAAAGGCTGAGATTTAAACAATGCAAAAATAAAATGCAAAGTAACCTTAGATCACAGAAGGAATCTCATGACAAACATGCATGCTCATTGTGACATATATTTCCAAGAAAGTAAATTCCATACAATGGACAGCAAGATCATTTTCTCTACAGTGCTGTATTACGGCAGCAATGGCAGTTCTCTCCTTGGAACGAATACGAAATGCTTTCACATGCTTTGAAATGTTAAAAAAATCTTTGAACAGTCACAGAAAACAAAACCCTAATGTGTTGAACTTCAAACCTTAAGCTCTTTCAGCCACATGGGTCTTATTTCAGCAGGCTTCTTCCTTTGAAACCTATTTGTCAAACACAGTGTAGCTACCAGGTGTAAGGTCAGATCAGGTGTCACAGAACCTCAGGCAGCTTTTGCTGTAGCTCAAGAGGGATGCATTGACCCCAGGAGACTGTTTTCCTCCTTACCCAAATCTGCCTCAGGCCCAGACAGACAAACTGCTTTCAAGCATCCTCTCATTAGGCACAACCCAGACCACCACTTACTTGTACGGGATGTGTTTGCTTCCATTGACGAGGGCGAGGATGACATTGCCCAGTGCTGGCAAGGAGAGACAGAGGCCAGAGCTCCCCTCGCGGCTTTTGCTGAGCACTTTCACGCAGCTGCCCAGGTCAATAAGGTGCAAGCGGCTGCGACCTCCAGACACTGCCGTAAACAAAGAAAGCAGACAGTTAGTGTGGGCCTCCCAAAGCAGCTTCCCAGCAAAGCAAAAGACTCACCATGACTTGCAAAGAGGAAACAACCCACAAGCCTTCCCTAATTCCTGTTAGCAGACACAGCTGCAGGGGTCCTGCTAACGCACTGTCAGCCTTTATGGCTGTACATTGCTGTACATTGCTGTCCACTCCGGACTTGCTTAAAAATTGCTGAGTACTCACCTGCTCCTGCAGGCTTAACTCTGTGAGAGTCACCAATGTGACTATATTTTTTTAAATATAGCTCTATTAGCCTGTACCTGAGTTGGCTCTGTTTCTCTCTCTGTCACTACTGTTTCTCAGTCTGGGAAATACAGGCTGGGAATTTCTTCTTAGTGAGTAAGGATACACCTCTTATTTTTCCCATCCTGAATACTGTATCTTAAGAAGAACCTGTGGCATCTGTGGAATGTTCAATTTTTCTTCAAGCCTATATTCTTTCACAGTATCATTTCAGCTAAGAAAAGGTTTGCCATGCCACAGATGATGGATTGTGAAGTAGTATTTCTGTTCTAAAAACAGTTTCTGTAAAACTGGCAATAGATCTTCATGGTTTTTTTCTTGTTTACTCTGTATCAACACACTACTTTCAGACTGAAAAGATGCTACCATTGAAACACCAAGATTAATAGATATTTGCTCTCTTTAAAAGTCTATGGTTCCTTACGAATCCAGGATGAGAACTACGTAGACTTTACAGAAGTGCTTCTAGCTCTCTACTATCTCAAGACAATTTCCTAGCTGAGTTTTTTGCATCTGACTTTGGACCACTCCTCCCCATTCTCAAGAGCTAGTTTAGAAGCAAACTGTAGGAAAAGGCAGTTTTATTACTAGGATCTTAATTCAAAAGGTAATAGCAATATATGAGGACACAAACACACCTCAAAGAACAGCAGAAATACTTTCACATCTGAGTTTATCTCTACACAAATTAATTCACAGCCATTTTGACACAGGATCTCCACTTGCACATTTGGTAAGAAAAAAGAGAGAAGATAAAAGAAGACAGAAGACCTCCTAAGAAAGTGATTTATACTATTGGATTTGAGAATAACATTCCAAAATGTATCCAGTATCTGTCAACAATTGTTAAAATACAGTGAGTTCTGCTGCTTTAAAGTCCTGTTAATTCTTCAGCTATATCAGGTGTTAGGCAACACTCAACACTGAACTTCCATGTATTCCCCTCACAAGAAAGTATCCACACACACTATGGACTCCTGAACTCAACGCAAAAAGTCAGGCTGCCTTGAGGAACCAATAAGGCATCTGCACATCTGAACTGATCATGGAGGACCTTTGTCTCCCTTCTAAGAGTCCTTAAAATCTTTAAACTCAAAGAGTCCCTGAGTCCTCTAAGATCACTATCCTCAGAAGGCTGAAATTACCTTACTTGAGTGACTCCCAATCATTTATTTAGAAAAACAAAGCAATGCATTTAGTTGCTACTGCAAATGACTGTAGGTGACTTTACTGAATCATATATAATAAATATTTCTGTTGTTAAGATTACCAGATGTCAGAGAAACAAAAGAACATGGAAGAAATCACTACCTTTCAAAAGCTCAGTCATATTGTTTCCACATATACTCCTATTATACAGCTTGAGGAAATCCAGATTAAGGTAACTTACTGGTTGTTTCTTTCTTATTTAATTTACATGTTGAAGTAACATTTTTAAGACTGTAGATCCACTTGATTGATTTGAAAATGAAGTTATTTGTTAGGCAAGTTCTCCACTAATGTGCCTGGCTACTATAGAGGAAAGAAGTGGAACATCCTAACACTTGTTTTTTTGTCTATGGTCACAGGGACTTCGCAGAACTGACAGCTGAAAAATGACAGTGAGCCAGTTCTGCCACAATGTCATTTATTTCAGTGGTGCTAAGCCTGCTTCATGACATTCTTGGTAATGAATCTAACAGGGAGGTAAGTACAGTACCAATGCCTTATTCTAACAGTCATTTTTTACCAAAATCACATGTTAGCCAGCCCTTTAATCTCTTATAATTTAGAAGCTGTGTTTCTTTTTTTCCTCCCTTCTTCCTATCCTTTTTAAATCCTGTTACTGGAATCTATATATCTCTACTATCTTCATGGGGGTTTTTTTCTGAGAAGTCCTTCATTACAGCAGGAGACAGTGATAATCACTAGGCGCCCTTTCTGAGCGGCTGGAATTCCCCCTCATTCAATTATCAGCGGGATCTGACCCTGCCTACCTTGTAAGGCCACTCAGATATGGGAACTTGAAGACAGGAGGATGGTATGGCCACGAGACAAAGATATAACTAGAGGCAGTGGGCAAAGCATGCCGTATTCTAATCCAACAGGATCATGTCTTCTGTTTCCGAAATTATAGCCGCAAGAAAATAATATTTTCTCTTTTATGAATGGTTCTTGAAAGTAGTAGAAAAGGACTGTGTGTACATGTACTTTTGCGTAGTAAAAAATACGGATCATAAAATAATTGCAATAATTATTCCCTCAAAATCAACCATTTTATTCCTATAAACCAGTCTGTTTGAGTATTCACTGCCTTCCTTTCCACCGCAGGGTGGTTAATTAATAAACCTTTAGTTAATTGAGATTTCTGCCTGCCAATTCCACAGGGGTTATTACTTAAACACATGCAAGCTGCATTTCCATTTAGAGCAACTTTCTGGTTTTCTCTCTTGTAAGTACAGTCAATGCAAATTTTCTTCATTTAAACATTAGACATTAATACTGCAGTGGTGATCACCCACTACACATCATGCCTTGCAATCTATTCCTTATTACCAATAACCTATGCAGAGCCAGGAGATGAAACATATGCTGTTTCTGCAGAATTGCTTAAGCCCATGAATTTAAAGAAGCAGATGTCTCTGGTGTCTTTCAAACAAGCATTTTTCCCTATAAAAAAATTATTATTTAAAAAAAATAATCTCAATGTCAGAGTTTTCTTTTTCAGCAGGGATGCTTCCTATGTTATACAAATCTTTTATCATTGGAATTTACTTACAAAATCCCCTCTCTGTGTATCTTCAGTCATAAACAATTTGGGAGACTTGAAACAGAAGACAAATATAATAAAAAATACAAATGGTGTGAGAAAAAAGGAATCTTTGAAAATTATAGAAACATAAAAGTAGACATGGAAGCACCTTTTCCTCATTTAAAAGTGGGATATGAAAGTAAAGACACAAGCCAGTGAAAGCATAGATCACAAAGAGAGGGAGCAAGCCTATCTGAAAAATCCAGACCCTTTACAAAGAACCATGAGAGCCCTTTGCACACACGTAGTTGGGCCAGCAACTAAAATATCATGTATCTCCAAGAAAGGGTTTATGGGTTGTCAACATCAGCTTCCCAGTTTATGGATTGCCAACATCAGGTTACACACACCCTGCCCTATTTAGGTGCCAAAGAGGAACAGTTAACGTAAGGGTGGCGAGGAATTCCAGTCACCACAATATTTTAATCCATGACCTCAACATTATCTGTAAAGATAATAGTAAGAGCCAATTTGAAAAGCACCTTTTTTTTTCAGATACAGAGGCCCACACAGGGCTGAGAACTACCAGTGTCTCCACAACAGCAACTAAACTGACAAATGATGGTAATAATCCCCAGTGGCCTTTAATGGCCTTTAGTGGGTCTTCACCAGGCATGTGGACAGCCTGTTGGTGTGAGTGGCCCCACTCCATGCTGAATGAAGAACTTTGCTAATTTTCACCACTAAAGAGCATTGTCTGAAGGGCCAGTTTCCAGGCAGGCTTGAAGAAGACAGAGAGGAGCAAGAGGACAGCTTACTTCCGCCTTTGCCGCTCTTCTCCATGCGATACTGGTAGATGTGCAGAGTGAAGAGCATGTGGGAATTGCGGTGATCCTCCTCATCGCAGTCCTGCTGGCTGCTGCGGCGGGAGGCGATGGCGGCATCCAGGAAGAAGGCGGCCTTCTCTGCCGTAGGGGCGCGGAGCTCGCTCTGGTTCTGAAGCTGCAGTTAACACCAGGGAGAAATGGCTGAGAAACTCCCACACAGGTAAACACCACCAGACATCTTCCCACAATCAACACACGATGTGGATACACTGGCTTCTACTGGGACCAAAAGCGAGGAGGTGCCCAATGGAATGAGACCCTCCTGACACTGGCAGTGGCAGTAACATGCCCTCCAGGAGCCCTCATGGCTAGAAGCGGGAAAAAAAATTGCAGAAGACACGTCAATCCAAAACCCATCAGCTGGTGGACAACAGCAGTGGCAGGGCTACATGTTACCCTTCAGAAAGTGTTAGAAGGAAGCAGTCCACAGATAAATCTCAAAAATAGCAGGACTGAAGTTTGTGTTCTGCCCCATGGCATATGAGGAGCAGCACAGAAGAGAAGCCTCTTCCTTGCCCCTTCATACCACAAGTTTATTACGCACCTGCTCACAAGCCAGGGCAATCCATTAAACGGAACAAGGCAGGTAATGTACATACATTCGCATTTGCTGGACCTCAATCCCTGTCACCAGCCTGCTCTCAACTCTCCAAAGTGACAGACAGCATAGGAGGGCAGATATTATTAACCCCTCATAACATTAGCAATGCATGCATGTTTCATGGTACCTAGGATTAGTTTGTCTGTGGAAGGGACACATGACTGTGTAATCTGATGGCATTAGTTTTGGCAGTACACAGAACTGGCCCACAGCCCATAGAATAGACTTGTTTTGTCTGGCATAAAAACAGCAAGGAACTCCCCGTTCACGGAGTTTGTTCTCCTGCTATATAATATAGCTGACAGTTAAGTTCTCCAAAAGAGTACTTATGTTTTCTCTTTGCAACCATTAATCAGCTTGAGGAGGGATAAAGCTGAGGCTGTGCGTGGGATTTGGTGACACAGCTGAAGGCTAAGCTCTCTCAGGAAAGAGGGAAGGGGACAGGAAGGAGTTAACAAGGCCAGCAGAAGGCAGGCCAGTCTGTGGGCTGATCTCACTAATGTAAGCAACAAGAAAATGTGCATACTTGGAAAGGTCCAGTGACAGACAGTATGACATATGGTGATCATTCATTTGCTGTACACACTGCTGATTCTGCATATCTGTATGGCTATCATATAATATCCCCCCTTCATCTGAGGATTTGGAGAACTCAGGTGTAGGACACATGACTCCAGATTTTCTTGTAAGCACACATAAAACAGCTTCTTTCCTTGCAATTCAATTAAGTCTTTCACACTGCAGAGACACATAGGTGTCTCATGGAGCTACCTCTTCTTCACTAATCTAAAATAATTCATTTTGTTTACAGCTGTACTGCCTGTACCTATATGAAAAAAAGCTACCACAATGGAATATTTATTATTTTTGCTATTGTGCTAAAATACCTTAGTAAAGAATTAAGCTGTAAGGAGATGCTGGTTGTGACACAGTTATGTAACACATGCAACATACATATGCAAATTCAGATCTTAACTGAGCCGTCCATCACCCCAGTGGGAACTGTATAGACTCAAGTCTCTCGTATTTACTAGACTGCACCAGTTACCGGACACCAAAGGGTGAGATCTCTTGCAATACAGTAAGTATTTCATAAAACACTGAAGTCAGGAGTTAAGTGAAAATGAGAACCCTAACTGTTATTTAAAATCAAAACACAACTTTATAGTCCTTAGGTAGAAAGCAAAAGAATGGAAAATATGACCTAAGTATGCCTAAAAAGCTTATATGACAAAGAGATAAGACACAAAATTTATTACTTGCTGTTTAAAATCTCACAGTTCATGACTTGTGTGTATGTGAATCATGATCTCTAGATGCTTGGAGGTGGATATAGGGTACATGACCCTGTAGGTCTGTTCCTTTCTCCCTCCATTCCCCATCCTGGAACAGGCAGGGCTCTGCAGGTTCTCAACAGAGGCAGCATTTGCCTTTCAGGTTGAAAGAATGTTTTCGAGCTCCATCACCTTCATTTGCTCTCTCTTCATCTAGTCATACAAAAAGCAGATTTACTCCCTCACAAACAGCAAAATTAAAGAATAGGTCCTTTTTCCCCTCAAACCAAGAGGGGGGGGAAAGATAAGGCTGCTGAGAATTTCTCATGGTTACCCAGAAAATACACGAGCCAGGTACTCATTCCTGCTAAAACTCCAAACCTGAGAAGAGTTTGAGTTTCTCTTGACTTGCCCAGCTCAGGAATTTACTTCTTGGCAGCAATTAATAAGTAGCAATTAATGCTCCCTACAACATTGCTAATGCAAATGCTATAAATAATGTAGTTTATAAAGAAATAAACAGCCATATTAATGGCCTACAGCTATTTTTGTAGCACTGTAAATATTTTAGCTTCTTGTTTTACAAAAGAGAGATCACACTTTTTTCTTTTTTTTTTTAAGAATGAGGTGAATTTTTGTTTGCACCGAATGTTTTCACATTTTATTGCAAACACAAGCCCCTGCTCAATATCAGTTATACCAGAGGTACAAATATTTAGGCCAGGAGAGCAGATGGCCCTGCAGCTGCAGGTCATAAAGTTCTTGCATGTTTTAAAGTAAACGCTTTCAAGTCTATAAACTTTATGCTCTGGGTAGTTCTTGAATTTGAACCATCTCAATAGCTAAAAAAAAAAAAAAAAGGTCATGTTACTTGTTTCAGTGTAAAATGAATCTTGGATTCACCTGCATGCCACAAATGGGGTCTTCACAAAGGTAGACACCTGGGGACTGGCCATCTTGCAGGCTGCCTGTAGCCACTTCTGACAACAGGTCTCTCAGATTTTCTTCTTTCCCCCATACTTCCACTGCAGAAATCCGGACCGAGAAGCGTGCTCCTGTCTTCTCTTTGCGTTCATTAATCAACTTGAAGAGCCACGAGATGGCACAAGGAATTATTCCAAGGTTTTGCATGGAATCATCCTTCCCAATCATGGTGTATGACTTCCCTGTCAGGAATGGGAGGATAAACAAAATATAATATCATTCTCACGACCTTCACAGCCTTCTGCCAAGAGAGATTATCCTGCACAGCTTCAGGAAAACAGCTTCACTACAACAAGGACAGTCAGCAATGGGAAAATATAGGCAGGTAGACAAAGAGGACATGGAAAATGACGATGAAATCTTGAGCTGCCTTCAAAAATCATTACCTCATGCATTCCTCTGACATCTCCCATTCCCAAGACAGGGTGCTGCAGGCCCCCAACTTGCAATGCTGCAGTGTCTACATGCAGCATTGATATGGGTGAATCATGGAGGAAATTGAGGAGGAGTGCCATGGTCTCTAAAAACCTCTCCTTTAAATACTGTAAGTGTGGTATTCTTTCAATACCATTTTACTTCAAAGCACTAGATTATATTTCAAATGTTGAGTTGGGATTGACACAAACCTGGTCTCAGAATGGTACAGATCTAACTTCATTTGAAAAAAAAACCCAAAACCATCCAGGTATATGCAATCACTTGGTGCAGAAGTGGGTCCACAACAATTAATATTTCATCTGGGTCAAAACCATCCTCTGGTTTGGTATTTTTTTAACCCATCAATTATAGCTCTGGCTTTTCTTTGCTGTAAAAGTCTGCTAATTCAGAACAGACATATCTTACATCGCTTTAGGTGTCACTACACATAATGCTTTTAGAGAAGTTCTCTAAAGCTCCTAAATTTATAAGTGAAATGATAAAGGTATACATCCTTTCAGGCAAGTACTCGTGGATTCTTTACCTTGTTTCATTTCTTATGCTGAATCCACATAAGCATGTGGAAAATGTGGAAAAAGATCAGTGAGAAAAATACTTCTGTGCACATGTCTGTGTCAAGGTCTGGATATCTCCATGGTTTATGGAATGGTGGTGGTGCAGTTAACAAAGCAACTGCAGAGACTCAAGTCGTGCTTCAGGAAAACCCTAGCTAGGATACCTCTCCAAATGACATGTAGCACTTGTGAGACACTGTTATCTGGTGGCTTCCTTTTCCATCTTGTCTGCAATCTTGTGTTTGGCAGGTCACAGGGGGATTAAACATCTAAGAGCTCATCCTAGTGTTACTCCAGCCAAGTCCAGAGGGGCCTTCTGATGTAACTGGACCAGCAACCTGCTCCATTCATCGTACCGGACCTGGCTGCATCGCAGCATTCAGTGCTCACCAGGTTTTGTTGCCTATAATTTGGGATAATCACGGCCTGATACAGCTTGATCTTCTTTACCACCTGCAAAACTGGATTATCCTTTTAAGTTATATGTGTACATCTGTGTTTCTTTGAGACTGTAAAGAATGGAGATCATTGCACACATGCAATAAAACCCTCTTCATTCAAGAGACAGTACTTCCAAAATACAATTAGATAAGCATGAACAAAACCCAGTTATTTCAAAAGAAGAGTGTGTTAATGATGATGATTCTCCTTTTTATTGTCCTTCCATGAATACCTGAAATGCTATTGAAGCATGCCCAAAGTTTGAGTTTTGATCCATCAGTAACATTCAGTAAACCATTAGAATAAGATTTGTTGGAGACACAGTAGGAAGAGGTCAGTAATGAGTGAATTGTCTAATAAGGGAATAGAGTATAAATCAAACTATTTGAGCACCCAGTCACAGCACTTGAAGAGTGTCATCACAAACATCAAGTACTTGAGTGAATACTCACAGCCTTTACACAGTTTGATAACAGTTGGGCAAACCCTCACCAACACCAAGCACATTTGTAAAACTGTAGATCACTGTTGGGCCACTCATTAACGACTGAAGACAATGTAAGACAAAATTGCTATAATATTTAAGGGATGAAATGAAGCAATAATTCCAAAGTAACTTCTGTTTCAAGGAGCATGCTGTCCAGCATTTACACAATAAGCAAAGTGAATAGATGTGTAAGGGAGAGGTGAAGATGTAGTACAAGATCATGCACAGTGTACTACTTTTGAATACAATGAATACACACAGACAAATGAAAGTTTGTTTTACTTAATCTAATAGACTAGCAATCCGGGGTTAAAAATATTCATTTTGCTGCTTGAGTAGGGAAATTTAGCAATACCAACCAAGCTTGGCATGACCAAAGCAGAACACGCAGCCATCTGCCCCATTGACCACTGACTGGATCACCTCAGCCACAGTCCCAGCACATACTTCAGCCTGCCACAGGTATTGGGAAAAAAAATAAAAATAAAAAAATAAAAACAAAGGAAAGAAAGAAAGAAAAGAAAAGAAAAGCATTAACAATAATAAGGAAAATCATTATTTTCACTGGAAAGTGGTAGTAATGTCATCCATGTTTCACATACCATGTTGAAGTATCAAAAAATCTAATCCTGCTTGTCTCGTTCATGTGACCTGTGCTGTTGATGGGAATGACATTACTTGTGTAAGCACGTGAAGCAGGACTTTTGCTCTGTGCCGTGTAAGTTTCATTTGCTGATGCATCAATATCATTCATGGGGTTAAAAAAAAACCAAAAAACATGTATTGTAAGGGGATGCAGTTGGTTTATTAGAACTAGGGGATTTTAAAATACAAATTTGATTAAAAAACAATCCAACACTGAGGAATTTTTGCAGGCTCTATTATTTGACCAATTATGGACTGAGTTCAGTTCCACTAGCATGTAGGTAAGGAATGTAAAGGGAACAGACAGCCTCTTTGGTATTAGCTAGGTGACCTGACATTATTATGAGTCTCCTCAGCTTTTTGCAGCAGTGGGCTCCATTCTGAAGACTGTAGCAGTATTTTAAGAAGTACAACACAGAAATTTACCCCAGGCACTTGTGGATTCAAGATTCAAGCAGGCTAAATGGTCTACAGTGCTTCTGGAGCAACTGCATAACAACAGCGGATGAAATGCAATCAGAATTCACCATCAGGCCTTGACGGGAAGCACTTTGCATTTGACAACACATCATGTAAATTCACCTTAGTTCATAGCTATTTCTGGACTATCTCTACAACAGAAAATAAAATGGGCCAAGAAAGGGACTGTTCACAGGCCAGCCCCTTGAACTGCATCCAGGCATTAGTCTGCGAGGTGCTAGCTGCTTGGACCAGGTCTAGATGAGGGACTGACCTGACAACACAATTATGTGCCAGTACTTTAGATGGCCCTGTGTCCTAGCTCTGTTTAGTTTGTGAATACAGAGACAGCCTTATAGGACTGTTTTCTAATTATACCTTGCAATATCACTTGAATCTTTTGCCATCCTCATGACATTTGGGTAACATAGTTCATCAGACCAAAATCTAATAAAGATAAGAAATCTGAATATATGCACATCAATAAAGACTTGTGGATTAAAATCCCCATCTTCTTATTGCAAACTGTACAATAGAACACTGTAAAAATAATCCTTGATCCCTTAGTTAATAGAGGACTTCATTTGAGAACTGCAGTTCTGATCAGATCTCTGAAGACACTAAATAATAATGTTTTACAATATACCGTAACTTGTTGATATTGGGGATTTTCCTACTAGGCACCATTTAGCACATTTATTGAATGTATAATTTTAGGAGAAATTATTTACAGTAAAGAATAAAGAAAGCACACCATTATTGAGCTAAAATTTGATAAACTGATTTCATTATTGATGATCATGGCAGACCAAATTCAGCCCTGGTATAAGTCCACTGCAAGTACCACTGCTGCAGCAGAAATCAAATTGGCTCTGGTGCACACTGCTGCTTAGATAACTCTTCTGATCATACCTGTGATGCATCTTGGGGGAAAACTGCATCAAAAGCAAACATCTTGGGTGGAACCTGGCTGCCCCTTTTCTGGAAAGCATTCTGACCTCCGCAGGCCAACGGGTCATACAGTGTGATTTGCTTCTTACGGGGGTCAACTTTTAAGAAAGAGCTGGACTCAGACGTGTCTCTGGCAAGCGTGGAAGAAATGCGCACCATGACTTTGACCTGTCAGTAAACACACAAAAAGATGAGCACATTTAATTAGTCTGTTGGTTGCTCTACACCTGGTGTGTTGAATGAATTTTCCAACTACACTTGACCAAATCATATGTGCTTGTCAAAGCTAGTGTCTCAGTGGAAGTCAGTGAACACACAGGAAGTATTAGGCAGAATTTATCCTAAACTACAAAGTGAATGAAGCCAGAACTCTCAATCTACTTCAACAAGCAACTTGTGTATTGAGAATAACAATGCACATCATGGTGTTTAAGTGTCGATGCTACTCAAGTACAATGAGGAAGTATTACATCACCTTGTCTTACTCTCAATATAAACTGAAAATTAACCATACCCTGGTGGCCCAATTAAGAAAGCTGAAACACATCCTAGACTGCTAAGCTTTCAGAACTGCTGCAGTTTCTATGAAACAGCCTGATCAATAAGAGCCCATAAAAGCCAGATCTATAATTTACACCTTTACAATTCTAATCCAAATGCAAAGATGAAGTGAACAGTTCTGAGTGCCATCATCAAAGAGTTGTGAAAAGAGTCCCATTTTAATGGTCAGGATTTGAAATTACCATCAAGGGAGTGAATGTAATAAGAGATAAAAGATTTGTTAAAACATGTTAGCTCACAACTCATTAAATAGCTACATAATAAGATGTTATTCCTGAGACAAAAATAAATCTTCATAGATTTTAATGAGGTTATGCTGTATCCTTAGCTGAGTTGGTAAGCAATTTAGATGTAAGTAAAACTGATGACAATCAATCTGGCTTTGGTTTTCCCCATAAATTCACCACCTGCAGACACATGAGCTCCTGACTTTAGAGGACAAACACCATCTCTTTGGCAGTTCTAGTCACACCTGCACACTTTCTCCTAGAGTAGGTTGGCTTTCACACCAACTAGACTGAACTTTAATGTTAATGCTCCTTAATCATATGTCATTTGTATCAAACCCACCCATGTTTGGCATGCAAGTGGCCACAAAGGGTCATGACAGCATAGGGTGGGAGCACATCTGCTGCTGGAATGGCAGACACATTCCAGGAGGAGGTTGTAGCCCCAGAAGTTGGGCTGCAGTTCCTGCTGGTCTCACTGAGACTGGTGCTCTTTGTACATAAGTCACATTTCTTGCTGGCCCAAGCTCATCCTGCATGCAAATAAATCAGCTGCTTTGAGAAGTAAGACCTGGGAAAATTCATTTTTGACACAACTCCTTTGAAGACAACAGAATGAGATCAGAGATTAACTGGCAGTATTCAGTATTTCTGTGATGTCTTCTCTGTACGTTAGTCAGTCAAACTGGTAATTTGACTCCAGTACTTTAACCTGGCAAAACAAACTGTCATTAAATGGTGAAATGGTTGCAAATCTGCTCACACAATTTCAGTTTTACACAATTATATGAGGAAAAAAGGAAAAATACTGCATGGGTGTGAATGGGTTCTCCTCCTGCTTAGCTGAGCTGCTTATGAAACCTAACCTCTAACTGGAAAAAGCAACCTCTAATGTCTTGCCAAAGGCATTTTTCTGGACCCAACCCTAAGCAGAGCTGACTTCTACTGAGGACAACAGCAGCCAACACACCCAGTCAGTCCACATGAACTGGGGAAGGTCTGTTTATTCCAGCCCTAGGTCTCCTGGAAGATCAGAAGGGAAGCACTGGTCAAGTTAGAAGGGAAGGAAGGGAGTACAGCTGTAAATCCTAGAGGAGCAAGAAAACAAAGGGCAGTATCAATCTTGTGCTGTTTTCCTATTTTCAACTTCACATGCCTTTGGCTTTTACTGTGTCCCACATTTTTAAGTAGATACCAATATCAAGAGTATTAGACTGATCTGCTAGAAAACAAAATAAATGCTATTCTTCAACTACTTTAAATAAAGTGCTTTCATTAGAAAACTCTTTCCCTATAAGTTTATATTTTTGGCTGCTATGAAACCATGACCTTCAGAGCCTCGATCTTTGTGTGCAAAGGAGAGTTAACCGGTTACCCTGGGCTAAGTTTTTTTTTGGGTTTTGGAGAATGGACAGTGTGTGAAATTTAACAATCTTTCATATACAGGCAGTCTAAGAATTCTTTCTGGCCTCAAACTGTATGGGCATTCAGTTTTAACCTCAGCTACACCGGCTTTGTTATGGTATAATATCACTGGCATGGGTCCGGATTTAAACCTGTTCACACAAAATCAGATTAATACCTGCCACTTCTTACTGAAGTAATGCTGCAAATCCTCCCAACTTCCAACAGCTATAGTGATAGAAGCTAAGGCATCAGGTTCCTCTTTCCCAAGAGTAAAATACCAATTAAACTGAAATCCTAAAAATTTACTAGCATCAGATAAACTGAATGAACCTCTAGCAAGAAAAAAAAAAAAAAAAAAAAAAAAGAGCTCAACTCAGAAGCGCCAGGAACTGTCTAACAGCAAATATTGCTCCTCAACACTGCCGAATACAGCCATTTCTCAAGAAAAATACTTCTATTGCCATGAACCTTTCTATTTCCTGTGCATTGGGGATTTTTGTTTTGAGACCTAATGGTTCACAGACTCACAGAATCGCACGGGTTGGAAAAAACCCGTAAGATCTTGAGTTCAACTGCTAACCTATAACTGCCAAGTCCAGCACTAAGCCATGTCCCTAAGTGCCACATCTACACAGAATCCTAGAACAATTTAGGCTTGAAAAGACCACATTCCTATGTGTTAGGGTAGAGAAATATTATATTGATTACATGTGGGTATCCTCATAGCTGGACCACTTATTACTCATCACGAAGATGTCTGTGTGCCTTGGGACACCATATCATAGGTAATTCTGCTCACCTCCATTTAGATCAGCCTGCAGGAGCTGTCTCCATCTGAGTCAGTTGTCTGACGCCTTTGCAGGCAATCGAGAGGAACAGACATTTCTAGCACTTAATTTGCATGTTCTGTTTTATAACAGATGAACTCCACAAATACCTCTTGCTTTCTCTATAACACCACAGGCATCTTACATGTTTACCTGAGATGTAGGTGCCCTACATTGCAGGCTGCCTAAAGTTATTTTTTTTGCTCTACGCATAATAAAAATGCTCTTTCTGGGCAGCACAGTGCCTGGCCCAAATTCCATAGCTCACACACACATACACACAAATCTGTGTGACAGTCTCCAGCAAAAATCACATGCCAGCGAAAATAAAGCTAGGCACATGAGTGTGATGGACACAGAACACAAGTAGTAACACTAGATTATTTGAACTCATCTGGTAATTTGTAGGCACTTAAATATTCTTCCAGGCCAGTTTCGCACTAGTGCAATCCTTTCAAATTACTCCTGATTTACATTACATTAATGAGAAAACAATTAGATCCCATCTGTGCAGACTGTATGTCCCCTATATGCCATGGGAGCTATGACTATAACAAAAACCCAATGGGCAGGCAAAATACAGTCAAACTTCAGTCCTGAGAAACACATTCAGAGCTACATATGTAACTGTGGTGCAACAAACTAGGCAGACCAAAACAGATTGTAAAACATCTGAGCCAGATATATCTTCTGAGAAGACAAGCAAGCTTGTGGTCTGGGAATCAGCCTGAGATTGGGGATCTAGGACCCCTCCTGATGGCTGTGTCCAGGTGCAGTATGACTGTGAGCTGTGAGTACAGTCTGTTTCACACTGCCCACCTGTACAGGAGGCAGAGTCACAGCTTACTTCACTGCCAGGGACACTGAGGAATTCAGTCACTGCCTGCCCTCAAAGGACTAGCAGTAGCCATTAGATCCACTCCATTATAAAACACTATTATGCTTGTAACCTAAACCCAAGGATTCAGTCAAAGCATTTCCCAACAGTGGTTATGACAAGAGTAAATCAACTAAGCTACAGCAGCAGAAATGATGGGAGACCACAGCCTCCTGCTCTGCTGTTTCACAGTCCTTCATGCAATTTATAGCTGGGGGTTAGCAGGGGAGGCTCAGAGTCTGTGCTGGCCCCTGAAAATCCACACCACAGGGGAGGCAGCACAGGGATGGGCAAATGTAACTCAGCCAGCTATGGGGGTTGCACAGAACTCACTGGACTCAAAAGACTTCAGCTCAATTTAAGGAACAGACAGGCTGAAGATCACGGTGCTGCTCTGGGGAACTCAGAAATACAGTATGGTTAATTTGAAACTAACTGAAGAGTGAAGTTTAAGAACTCTCATACTTTATGCTTGCAATTTAAATAAAGTGTAAACTGAACTTCTTTTTAAAAAGAAGAAAGTGGGTTTTCTGCTTCACTTCCTATGTGTCATTACTCCTTTAGTTCACTGCTACAGTTTCCCACTAATCTCTTGTAATTGAAGTGTCTCAGAGATACCACTTGCGGTTAATGGGACCACTCAGTCTGCCACAAATTCTTGTTTGAATTCCAGTGACCAGGTCTTTGCAGTGCCCAGCCTTAGATGTACCTCTGACTGTTTCTGTGGGGAAACATGAAAGCAATCTCCTGAGACATGGGCTCTTGGTAAAACAAACAACCCGGGCCTAATTTCGATATAATTTTACACCCATGCAAATCTGGCTGAACTCAGCAAGAATTACTTTAGCTAAGGAATGGAGAGAGAGAATAAAAGAAAAAGTTACTTGCTCTGCGTCCCTACTGTGCCTTTTATAGGATATAACTTCACTTCTCAACTCTGCTCATGCTGCTAGCATTTTTTAAGGTGTTTTCTTCTATGAGTTTACAGGATTTCACTGGACAACTATTTAATCCAACAGCACCCCTATTTACTTCTCTGAATTTCAGTTCCTGCCTTCAAAGACATGATTTGTTCTTACATGAGTTCTACAGTCATTGAATTCCACAATATTACTCCAGATATGAAATGCCACAAATAAAAGCAGAATCAGAGCTGTACTGTTCAGACTTCCTCAAAAGGGGTTTTTTTTGTGTATTTGTCTGTGTACTTATTTTTCAAATATGTGTGTATTTCAATTATATACACTGTTTGTTAAAGCATATGCATTTTCTGAATATATATAATTTTTTTTCAAAAATGTCTCTCTAAATGGCAATTATTGGCACTGGTGGGTTCCTTCATGGATACCATTCAGTAGCACCAAGGGAACACCTAGCGGAATTGCTGTATTATCACTATGCTACTGTACTGTAAAAATAAGCATAAACCTTTTAATCAACTCTATGAAAATTTCAGTAGCCTGAACCATTTTTCTTTCTCCTTTTTTATCTAATGCATCCCTATAAACACATCTACCATTTCTCGAAGAAGGAATTTGCTAATTGCAGGATTTTCCCCAGATAAACTCAATTCCTGACCTGTCACGGACCTTTTGTTATGTTCATACTCTGTAGAGAAGGACAAAGGTTCAGCACACTCTGCAAAGTAGAACTGGTGCCAAAGATATAAAAAAAGAAAGCAGAGTCCAGCCACTGACACTGCCATGTCTCCTGTGCCCACAGGGGTCTGTCTGCAGGACCGGCAGCAAAATGAGCAGGGAAGGTGGGAGAGGTAAGCTGTGTCAAATCTGTATTGCACACTAATAGCTACACACAGACTGGAATGAGGCAACACAAGCAGAGATCAACACTGGGGATATTATCACTTCCTTCTACTCTTGCCTGTAAGATTTCATTTGGGGTTCATTTATCTAATTACTGCAGGGACAGGGCTAGACAGCTGTTGCTTCAGGCACTGTGCTTGCCTTTATGAGCTGCTTTTCTCATCAATCATTTGAGCAGCTTCTGCTGGATGTGTTCTGGGTAGTGGTGGGAGGCAGGAGCTGCAGTGCAGTCACAGGCGAGACAGGCCAGCCAGGACTATTGAGCTGTTTCAGCACTCCATCAAAGTAATGGCAATCACGGGCTGCAGGAACAGCCTTATTGGAGGTTAATGAAAAGTAGGTTTTGTAATTTCTCACTGTTACAGTTGTAAATAATGGCAGGAGGCATGCATTTTTGCTGTAGCCAGCCACAAAGTACTACTGCACAAGAAAATCTAGGCCATCCCATACACTTGTGCACTTACACACTTTTGCATGATGGATGTAAAGCTTGAAGCCCAGAGGATATGAAACCACCTGTTACCTGTTAAGTATGTTAAAAGATTTTTCTTACAGATCATGAGACAATTAGTTGATCGTGCTAACATGAATCTAGGAGCTCAAGATAAACAGACTGACCCAGAATGCAACAAATGCAAGATTGTATGAGTGGACATTGCTTGTATAGAAATACGGTCACATTTGGAAAAAAAACTCAAACAAACTCGGGTGAATTATGCCAGTGTCAGCTGGTCAGAAAGCATGTGCAAACAGGCCTCCTTGTCCTCTCTTTCTCTTTTCACAAAGGTAACTCTCCTAGGCTTCAGTGCTTTGCTTTAGCACAAATTAGAAAACACACAGGCATGATCACTCTTGCTGTTGGTGGAAATGGCTGTTACTGATACTGATGTTTTGGAAAAGCAGTGAGAACAACTGAACAAGCAATAGCATTAGAGCATGCAGGTCTCCTCTTTTTTTACAACAGTTCCTCTGTTTCTGTCTCGTGTTATTGCTAAAATTTTACCAGCTCATCAACCCCATCCTGTACAGCAGTTAAACTAATTTGGACTTGCAGCAATAACGAGAAGTAGTGGCAGTGTACTGTACCCAAACACCAATCATGTTATTCAAAAAATTTGCACTTATCATGATTGCACACTTTTTCAGTTGGACAATGCAACTGTGAAGTACACTCAGGTCACAGGGCACAACTCAGTGGCTTCCTGTACTGTTCATGGCAGCAGTAGCTGTGAGTTTGTCACTGTGGTTTGGTACAGCTGAAAGACAGTGCTGAGGACCAACACTGTCTGAAATCAGCACATACATCAGCCCAACCATTCAGCTGTAACATTGCTACTTCAGCATTTACTAGATGCTAAATTAACAGAGACCACTGCAACTTTCTTCTGCTCTCAAAAAAATTAAAATTAAAATTAAAAAAAAAAGAAGAAGAAGAAGAAGACATGAGGATCATCCCATCATGGAAACCAGTATTTTCTTAAGGCTCCCCACACACAGACTGGGTTCCTGGCTTTAGTTTTACTTCCTTATGATCTCTTTAAGGCAAGTCTGCATTTCAGAACTGCATAACTGGGCAGCCTCAAGCAGGAGGAGGATTTTTCCCAGCTTCTGACATTCTCCACATACCTGCACCTATGATGGGACCAACAACAGCCTAACTCAGCCCGTGTGTTGGGATGAAATTATTTTTCTTTTTTCTTTTTTTGTGAATATCTTTAAACCTCACCGAGAGTGGTATTTTCATAAGAACTGAACAAGCTAAAACAGCCTTCAACAATCCCAGCATGAAAAATATGGGATCAGCTGGCAAATCTTGTCTTCCCTGCAGTGGATCTGCAGGTATGTAAGCATGAACCCACTGCCTACTGGCACAGTGAGCAGATGCTTACTTAAGGATCCAACACACTACTGCAAAAATTTACTCTGCTTCCCCCACTATGACAAAAATTTATTTCTCTGTGCATAGTACAAGTACAGCTGACTGCCATGAATTTCAAGATCTCATTGTTTCCTTGGCACCTTTCAAAATCAAGCATATATTTTTCTTCACTTCGGTGATTGTTTAGAGGAGAGCATTTCCCCCCTTCCTTTTTTCCTACAATACAACTTTTTCAAAAGGGTCTTGAGACACAAAGTGTTTATGTAGTAAATGAAACAAAACTGTTACCTGGCACAAAATGGAGAACAGTCAACTTTCTCTGTAATTCTTGTCCTTTGCTATGGTGTAGCCATATCCAACAGCCTGCAAGATGCTCCCTTGCCCATGCTAATTTAAGAACCATGCCTGGAATTGTTTGGGAGAGATGAGTGCCCAACACCATGCCAGGGACCTTGCTAACAATGCAGGACTATGATGATAGAGTGCCAGCATCCAGGAATATTTCCCATTCCTGTTTAATTTATTTTATAAATACCGGGTTTAGCTCCTTCGCAGTAGCTGGTATGAGACTGTGTTCTGGGTTTATGATGAAAACAGTGTTGACAACACAGGGACATTTTAGTTACTGCTGAGCAGAGCTTATACAGAGTCAAGGCCTTTACAGCATCTTGTATCACCTTGCCAAGTAGCCTGGGGGTGCACAAGAAGCGGGGAGGATACACAGTCAGGATGGATGAGCACAAGTGCCTGAAAGGATAACCCCCACCATATGGCAGCTCAGCATATAAAACTGGGGGAAGAAGGAGGTAGAAGGAGATGAGCAGAGTTATAGCCATTACACGTGAGGAAGCCTTACTTTCCTGGAGATGGCTGAACACCTGCCTGCCCATGGGAAGTAGTGAATGAATTCCTTAATTTGCTCTGCCTGTGCATGAAGCTTTCGCTCTTTCTAGTAAACTGTCTTTATCTCAACACACAAATTTTCGCTTTTACCCTTCTGATTCCCTTGGCACATCCCACTGGGAGAGAAGTGAGCAAGAGGCTGTGTGGGGCTGAGCTGCCTGCCATGGTTAAGCCCCAGAATTGTCCCAGTCACAGATCACTGCATAGCTTAGCCATGTTTAGTATTCTCTAAGTTAAATACAAGAAACTCAGTCTGTGCAGTAGTGATTTCCCAAGCATGTGATGTGCCATATGTTGCTCTGTTCTATTCCAACCTGGCTTGATATCTACAGATCCTACAGACAAATCAGCCAAGCCCGTGAAACACATTTGCGGCATCAGCAAGGCAGGCTCCCTAAAGGAACTTCCCTGCTCTCGTGATTGATGACAAGACTTCTGCCATTCCTGCTGCCTGCATAAGGCTGCCATCAGCCCCCCAGGGAGCAGGGACACAGCAGTGGTGAGTCACTTGGCTCCTTCTCATAGGCCATGCTCTTATCCCACTGCTGTGCAGAAAGACTGAAGAGAACTTTGCTTTGCTTATTTAAGCTTCCTCTTAGAAACCTGCCCTTCCAGCAAAACATGACTGAACCGCCTCAGCTGTCACAAGGACTGGTGTTGATAGAAAGCAGAAGCAGTATCCAACAGTAGCAATTATTTCAAGCCCATGCCTTGATAATTATGTCTGCTATAATATTTCTTAAAGCCTCAGTTTCCCTTTTTGTGAAGCTGTGAAAGAGGTGCATAGGATGAAGCTTGGTAAGTATGAGCAGCAGGTCATCTTACCACTAATTAAAGAAGGTGTGGCACTGAGGGCTTCACATTATATATTCTCAGGAGATGAGGAATTCCAAGATGAACAAGGCTCTCTGTTTTTTGTCTAAGGAAACAAGAATTTCTATGGAAAGAATGCAGATAAAAGCAAGGTTTCCCTTACATGTCTTTGAGATGTCTTTTCAGTGCTAGAGAAACAAAGGATATACAGGTATGGCAAAGAGATGTATAATCACAATTGTAAGCTTTTCCATTATTTATAAAGATGATCTCCATGGCTGCATACAAAAGAAGATTCCCCAGTCCGCACATAAAAGTGTATGACATCCACCATAAATAACAAATAGCAATACAATCAGACAAGAAGGATTTACATTATTTAAACCCAGCCAGAAGTGAAAAATTGCAGTTTAATGCAGATAAGTGTGGAAAAAAAGATGTGTAAAACTTTGGAGTGGCAGTTGGTAATGATAGACAGTAAATAAAAGGGATGGTACTGACTAGGAATTTGGGAATTCATGGTGAGGAAAGAAATCCCAAAGAAAGCACGGGGCCACATTGTGAAAGAGAGTCTATATAAACAAAAGGGGATACAACTATCATATTAGGCAATATAGGGGAGATATCTAATAAGTGCTTGGGTATTCAGAGGAGAAATCCAGTCTCCAGAAGGAGTATAAGCAGCCTCCAGTACCATATGTTGCATGAAACAATCAGTAGAAATTTCAAGGAGTAGAGCTAGATGCTTTAGTGAGGAATGTAATACATTATAGTGTCACTGAATTCAGCAATAATTCCTTATTTCCCTGCAACTGTATGAGATGAGGATTTGATCTTAGGTAGGAACAACCACCAATAAAATTAAATTTGGAAAACAAGGAAATGATAAGACCTGGATCCGAGCAATGATATGATCTCTATTGTTAGTGAACATTTCATCTGAAGATCCCTCAAGGGCTTTGCAGTCTTCTGACAGGATCAAGACATATATTTACAATTACTCTTAATTTTCTATGGCAGAAATAAAGCTTAAGAGTAAATGAATCATCTAAGATCCCAGGAAAGATGTGCTTTACCTAAACAGACTACCTGAACTCTGGTTCTTCCCCTTCTTATCCCCTAACTGTAGGCTATAATGTTTAAGGGCATAAACATAATATTAAATTTACTTTTTCTTTCATGTTGTATCCTATTTAATACTACCCTCATGCTTCTATCTTTAGCAGTGATACAGGGAAGCACAATAACTTCAGAGCCAAGCACCCACTCAGAATTGATGAGATCCATTTGTAATGCTATACATTATCTCAAATTAAAAGTGCTTTTCTTTGAGCCTTAACAGAAATCCCTGCAACAGACTTTTATTTTGGGCTTGATTCTGCATTCCCTTAAAACAAACAGAATTATTTATTGTGCAGGGAACAAGAGAATAGAAGACAAGGTCATACAAGATGCATCTGAAAGTTCATGTAACTCCATAATATTCCATCTCCAACAGTGATCCAACATCCTACCCTGTGAGCCTCCCACTGTGGTGGGCTGCACTGCCATCCCTCTGCTCCCTCCCAAACTGTGCTTTGCCAATACCTGTATGGCTCACGTGCCACTTGCATCCCACCAAGACGCTAACTGGGAGGAACACATCCTATCAGGAGAGAGCCACAGGCTCCAGTGAATCAGCTTCTAGTCCAAATCAAATCTGCAGCCCACGGGGGACACTGTTTAGGCTGGGTATGTTTAAAGTGCCATTTGTGGGATGTTGTCACTCCTTTTGGAGGTGGGGTGAGAACTGCCCCACAGAAGTTTCCCCTGGGTACATGCAGTACACGAAGTTGCCTCTCCCAACTCTTCCAGAACCGGTTGCCGAGGCTCTGATTGCTTGTGCTTCTCAGACTCTGGGTTGTTTAATGCTTTCCCCAGTCCTAAAACATTCAATTGTTTTCTGACCAGCAGTGAACATCGTGTTGGGATTTTCAGTAGCCTCTAGAAGGCACTACAGCCCGACTCTTATCCCTGAAGGAAATAAAATCCAAGGAAGTCATATGTCTGAGCAAATTTGTTCCTAAAAGCAAACACAGCCTCTGGTCATACAAGGATGCTCTTACTTATCTGGAAAAACCCAGAGATGTATCAGCCAAGTCTACACAGCCGGTTCTAAGGATCTCTGTGTAGCACTCTGTGATGCTGACTCCTGGGCATGCATCTGACTCCAGGTACAGTACAGCTCATCTCCACTGCATCCTGTGTTCCCATGGGAAGAAATCCAGGTATGCAGACAATGAGGATGCTACTGTTTGCTTAGCACTGATCCTGGCCTGACTGATCACAGAACCAAGATACCAGGAGTGTACTGCTTTCCTGTGGTTTTTTATTTTGTACTAAACATAAACAGAACAGAACAAAAATGATACCAAATCAGAGAGGCACACAAACAAAAATGACAGAAAGGAAACTAAATGGAAGCCCCTGATGGGAACTAAATGCAAACAGTACTTTGACAAATGGAACTTGTGTCATGTCACAGAGACCCATTAACTCCTTTTACCCTCAGCTGCAGTATAACAGCATAAAATTGCCACTGACCCTCTTCCTTGATGAATGCAACTCTATAGCAATGAGAAACAGTCAGTGAAGAGCCATCTGCCTTGTGACCCCTACCACTAATGATTTAATCCACTGTTTGCTGCTTTGTTAAATGTTGCAATAAATAACAGCAATATTTGTGAATACACCAGTAACCAACCACTTGCCCTAGAACGAATATCCAGCGCCTGTTAGTAGTCTTTCTACATGCCCTCAGCTGTAACTCTGCAATCTTAATTTGGGCAAAATTTCCATCATCTTCAACCTCAACTGCCATTTTCTGACTTCTGAGTACTTAACCATGCAACCTTAACATTCCTTTAACACTGCTATTTGTCAACAGAATAATTCATTATGCTGTGTGTAACTTAGGAACTGTGTAATTCTTCAAGCAAGTAGCAGCCTTTAATGAATGGCACCTGATCAATAATGCAGAATTCAACATTTGAGAATAAATAAAAAGCCTTTTTCATGAGGAGTGTCTGCAGGAAATGTCAAAATCATTTATCAAGGGTCCAGGCTGATAGCCTGCAGCTGCTGTCCACAAGAATTATAAAAACATACATTGTTGAGTCCTGAAAATATGTTTTTTGTACTGAGTATAACTAGATTTTTCCATGTCCAAAACACAAAATAAGGACTTACTGAGTATGAATGCAATGGTCATTACCAGAGTTTTGTTAAAGTAAAACTTTGGCACAATAGTACTTTGTCCCTAAGCTGCTAGTTATACAGGATTATTTTAACTTGGTTTCCAGGTGCACCTTTAAAACAATCCTCACTGTAACTCTAGACAGGCTGAGCTGCTTAATACAAATGCAAAAATGCATTTGTATTTGGGTTTCAAAACCCCAGATTAACAAGGTAATCAGACAAACATTACAAACCAAGACAAGGGTAAGCAGTTTATCTCTTCCTGATATCTAGAAGCAGCATGTATCAAAGAAACAAGTAGTTTGTACTGTCTTGGAAAGCTTTCACATTTCTTAATAAATGGTCTAACAAAGAAGCACAAGGTAACTCCAGCTACTTTGCTGATTATTCTCATCCAGCAGTATATAGAGTAGCATTTGCTAGTTAAGGGCTTTAATCACAATCCACAAACATGAGCACGATTATGAAAACAGAGGTTTAATGAAGTTTGCTTTAGTCCTATGTGGCTTAAAAACCTTAATTTGAAGTGCCAAAGTTGTCACATCCCGAGTCCAGTGTGATCAGTCTTCAAGGTGTGTTATTTAAATAGCTAAGAATAATGTCATCCTGGACTGTACATATCCAAGCAAGGCTCCTTTCATTGTACCTGGGGTGCAGCAGGATGGGGACTGCAATAGCTCTGTAAGCTTACTTTCTAAAGATGAGGCCCTTGATCAGTTAGGAGCTGCTTAAGAAGGCTTCACTTTTAGCTAGATTGAGCTACACTGGCAATTTGATTTCACTTTTCTGATGCAGACAGAAAGAGTGGGCTGGTGGTGGATAAGAACAAGTGGAGAACCTTTATGAGGGTGGGCAGGTCACAATTCTATAGCCCCATCTCTCTCTCTTATCTGGGTAAAAGAGCTGGCTGCTTCATCTCCTCTAAAATCTGAAGATTTCCACTTCGGTTGCCTTGGTGCCTTTGGTGGGTAACAATTCCTGTGGAGAGCCTGCAGCTCTGTTGATACTACTGGAGATATGCTAGCTATTACACCAATTAACCTGCTTCTAAATCCATCTCTTTAAACAGTGCTTTTCCACCTACTATGACAATTTCTGTGGTGACACTGCTATTTGTCATTGGTGGCACTGCACGCCAGACAATGGCTATAAAAGCAGCAGTCAGTGCACAGGTTTCACAAATGATTGAAGCAACTAGCCTTTTCTTGAGCAACAAAGGGATCTTTCATTTTAAGATAATTCATCCTCCATCCTTGTCACCACTGTAGCTTAGTATCAGGAAAGAAACTTTCTTTGATGCTTGTAAGGTTTTATTGCTCATCACAAAATAGAGATTAATGAAGAGGGAAAAAAAGCGGGGTGAAGACGACTTTTTTATTTTTATTAAAAAGCATCTTCCCACAACAGATTAGAGCATAGGCAGAACAAATAAGCAAGGTAAAATATATCAGAGTGATAAAAGGGAGAAGGTACCACAACAAATTACACTTACAGAGTCATTTTTAATGTGCAGCACAGAAGGAACTTTGATGAAATATTCAAACTTCAAATCTAACGTGATCCTAAATCAGCGCTGTGTGTTAGGGAAGGAGACAGATCTACTGCCTGTCTGTCTGGTGAAGGATAGTTTTATACCACTAAACCTGAAAAGGGTATGTCTTGAAATTACTTGAGCCAGACTGATCATATACATCAGTATGAAATGTGAGAAGCACAGAAAGCCAGTGTGGCCAGAGCTGGTCCAGAATCCAAATCAGAGTCATGCCAACCACAACAATATTCAGATTTTCACTGGTGGAGCCAAAGTCCTAACTTGGATCAACTTGGTTTTTCCTCACTCCTTTCAGTACATAAAACCTTCCAAATAGTTCCTGGAACTGACAGCACTACATTTAGACAGAATGGAGCACAAATCTGTCCAGCTGGGAAGCTTCAGGTACAGTAACAGGCATTATGACAACTATTAAGGTGAAAAATTAACAACTTGAGTTTTTAATTGCATGTCTAAAGCTGCCTTTATCACCTGTTGCCCATTACTAAAGCTCTACTTTAGTCCTTCAGTTTTTAAGGACTGCCCTTACAGCAACACTCATCTGTGAGGGCTGCAAACCACACAGTCCTGTGCTTACCTCTTTAATAGCCAAGTATCTTTCATTCTTACATAGTATTTCTGCTACACAAATAAAAAATTGGGATATAGATCTTTGGACAGTGTGCATCTCAGCTTTGGGTATATTTACATCTAGATTTTCATTCCGATTATTCCATAAGATAAAGCTAATAATTGGTAATATGTCATGGTACACACACTACTTTGTCCATACCACTGCTCTTCCTGTATTTCTGTTAAATGCTGTACATCTTACCTGACTGCAGGTGAATGCACATTTGCAAATATCCAATACAAGTTTTGGTAAGGTTAACATTGCCTATGAAAAGTAAGTTCATGGAACTTATGGCATGTAATGTAAAGGAAATTCATTCTGTCATTAATTTCTACCAATTTGTATAGATGTTTCAAGAAATGCAGTCTCTGTTAGGGTGCTTCAGGACTTACCCCATTCTGTGTGCAATAAGATAAAACAAGGCACATTTTCAGTGGAGTGACTGAAATGGGATGTCCTCGAATACTGTGGGATTCAGGAAACATCTTAATATTATTTTGATTAAGCTGTTACAATTCATCATGTCAAAACATAAACATACAGATCATATAAAACTGCATTAGCAGACCTTACATAGCCCTGATTAATGGCCTCATAGGTTGTAAAATTAATCCAAACTGTAAATTTATACTGTGGGCTTTTCTAAAATGTGAATTATTTACTTGACACATTATAATAACTCTTTCCAAACTGTTGTGGTCTGTGGTGGAAATCTTTTCTGTATAGCTCACCTACATACACAGTAAGCCTAATTTACTACATCTTTTACTGCATGAGCATCCACAGACTGCAGCATCCTCCAAAATGTGTTCCAAAACGTTGCAAGTAACCAGATGGACAAACGCATGAGGAAGAAAATGCCTTTAATCAACAATGACTTCCAGATACAAATAACTCAGAATGCCTCCTACTATCTCACCCGGCAGAAAAGTTTCTACCATTAACAAGGTACACCAATGCCTGAATATGTTACAAGGAATCTGCTCTGTGAATCAGCTGCCTTGGCTCTTCAGTGATTTCCTTTAGAAAGAGGTAGTTTATTTGCTGGTTCAGTATGCTCTGATTTTCTATAAGCCTAACACAGGAGAGAAATTTCTAATACCTGGCAGATTATATCTTGATTGCTGTATTAACATGAGC
>VZRV01005550.1:593538-796537 GCA_013398115.1 Falcunculus frontatus
AAAAAAGCCACTTGAACCCAAAACTTTTAATCACCTTTAAATACTTCTGAGGACCAAAACGAGCCTCAGCCCATTCAAGAAACTGCAGATTCTGTAGGCAAAGAAGCCATCATGGATCCTAAGGAGCTCAAGCCCTACAGACACAGCTGGACCAAGCCACTCACCGCTGCAAACACCTACAAAAGGCATGGAAACATTGTCCTCTCCCCCTCAAAGGCCAGGGATGAACTCAAAGCCTGTCTTGCTGAAAGTATACATCATAGCTTTTATTTTCCTGAAAATAAAATTCCAAACTCAAATCAGTCAGTATATTTTGCAAAATGCCTTTTATTTTTCCTGGGGTAACAGAAGGACTCTCACATATAACCAAATTGGAAATGTGTATCTTGTTGAAATACACAATTGAAGCTCTTTTGGTTACAGGGAATAAGTTACATTTTAACTTGACAACTTTCAATTACATCTTTAAAGACCCAAAACTCATAATTTCTATTTTTCCAGGCCAGAATTTTTGTTTTATTTGAATAGAAATAAAAATATGTCAAGACTAAAATTTTCTGAGAAATATTGAAATTATTTTGGATTTATTTAAAAAGTCTGTATTGGTAAAACAGTGTTTTCCTCTCTGATTTAAAAAATACTTTGAAAATGTAGCTTATGCATTATATGATGCATTATATAAACAAAAATAATTATGAAATTAAAATACTCCATACCTACAGAGTAGTGTCAACATAATTGGGGGGGGGGGGGGAGGGGAGAAAAAAACCCCAAAACAAACAATCAACCAACCGAACAACAACTGACTGAAAAAGAATTTCATCTATTTTTTATCTCAATCAATAGTTCAACTTTCAATCATCAGTTTTTAAAAAACCTGATTAGATAGATATTGGCAACTAGCACAACCTGACGGGGAGTAGCTATCTTGAAATATAGACATTAAACCAAAAAAATTACATTAAAAACTAAGTTGTTGCTTTAATAGAACCAGACCTACTTACTGGGCAAGTATTAAACACTTAAGTGTTGAAAGAGTTGAGAAAATCCAAGTTGAACAAAAAAACAACTGTTTTTTAAATTTTTACACTAGATTCCATAAAATGGAGGAAAGTACAATTGAGCAAATTGATATCTATAAAGAGTTCTAATCACACAATTATATTATCTTCTTGAAGTAGTGTAACATATTTTGCAGAGTTAATCTACACTTCATTACTCTTTCCAGAAATGCATACTCAGGGCAAAATCTACACATATACACTACATTTCCCCACTAAAAAAAAAAAAAAATCTTAATATGAAGCAAAATAAGTTTCATTTCTAACAAAAAGCCACCTCCAAAATCCAGCCTAAAAGTCAACACATTTTTACACAGAAAATTTTGAAGTTTCTGTAGACATACATGGCATACTCTTCTGAATCTCCATTTCCAAGGAAAAAGTAGGAATGCTTTTCACATATAAACCTAGAAAAGCATGTACAAATCTTTATTATTAACCCTTTTGAAATAGTTTCTGCATAAGAACAAAAATGTAGAGGAAACGTATACAGACTCTCTACAAAAAAATCATGGGTAGATTCTTTTTTTAAATATATGTCACTATTTGTGCACAAAAAATTTCAAACAGGCCCACTGACTTTATCAACATACCATCTTTCAGAGAGATCAGATAATCATAGGACCTTGACTTGTTTAAGTCAACTGAACTGTCGAAGATTAATGGAATCTTTTCAGGCTCTAAAGCTTTCACTATTAGCAATGACCAAAAGCAAGAAAAGATTGTTGTCACAGTTACCCCAAAAAGTCGGGGTCTTGCAACAGAGGAAACTATTAAGAACAACAGTCAAACTCTTTTGAAAGAGGGGCATATCTTGGGCTGGGAATCAGGGGCTGGATTTCTTCCTCAGCAGAGAAAGAGGCAGGCTGGCTGGAGACCACCATTGCCCCAAGGGCTGAGTATCTCTCCCAGGATTTGAACACGGACGATTACTTTAACTGGGCTGATGCCCCCCGTGAAGAGGAGGAAGAAAGTCTACAGGTGGCCAAAGACTTACATTTTCTCCATCAGTACAGCTGGCAATATAATTACCCCAAATATGACATCGCCCCTGTGTCGAGTTCAGCTACCCTCTGTACACTGGGAACTTGAAAAACTGGGAACTTTAGTATGGCAAAGGTTAGTGAATTACAGGAAGATGAAACTGGCTTTTCTATTTCTAACAATCCGTGTTCCCTTTGAATTCTCAAGCAGGGGAAGTAACTCTAAGAATGATAATACAAAGCATTTCCCTTCAATTCACAGTATTCACTACTGCATAAATAACCAAACCTCCTACTATACCATGTCACTAATCATCCACAACCATTACTAAAGAATCCTTCCTCTCATTTTCCCAGCCAATGCTGCTTCACAGTCTACAACTGAGTTCAAGATGTCCTTTAAAACACCAGGCAATGGCCTTTGATAGAGGCAGCAGGAGACTGGACTGTGTAGACCACTAACCTAATCTTTGCCAGTTACAGACAGGCATGTACATGAGTTTGTATGGATCTACTTGATGTCCTTGCAGCTCCACCTGTGCTCAATGCCTTCAAGAGTAGGATCCCCTCCATTCCATTATACATTTATATATAACTGAAGTTGATGTGACTCATTAGGTACATACTATTATCACTTTGCAAGAAACTCAAATATCTTGAAAAGAAAAGTTAATCTCTTTGCCCTCAGCATGTGACAATTGATAAATCCAAGACATAATTGGGCTGAATATGTCTCTCTCCTGATAAATTCATTTGGGGTTTTTTTTAAGTAATGCATTACTCAACATAGTAATTCTATTTATACTCAAATTTTGAAATTATTCTTTTAATTACTGAAAGAGTAAGTGTTAAGTAATCCCAGGACTTGCAGGATCTCACCTTCCTTACAGTATCATGCAGGCACACAGGTGTGATGGTCTGAGCCAGACTGGATGCCATGTGCCAACCAAAGCTGCTCCACCACTCCCCTCCGCAACCGGACAAGGTCAACCCACCACCACAGGGAAGGCATAAAAGTGCTGAACTACATCTGCCTGGAACAAATGGCACTGTGGGAGTGTCCAAACAAGCACCAAAAAAGCTGCATGGTATTGGTGGTATTTCTATTATCTACCACAAGAAGAGCCTGAGCAATTTTCTTGCGTTCTCTATCAGCACTCTTCCATTTCTCACCTGGAAAAGCTCTACTGCTATTCCAGTCCTAAGCCTTTTCTGGACAGAGATGGAAATCTGCCAAAACATGCAGGAGTACTGTGAATCCTGTGAATGCGGTGTGCTAAGGAGTCCTGTGGGACTACAGACTCGTTTTTACACAAGGTCTGAGCAAGGGTGTGAACCCAGATGTCTAGAGGTAGACTACTGCATTAACCTACTGTGCCATTTGTCTGCATTCATAACAAACTCATGCTGTATTTAATGGACAAGGCTGTACTTTCTTCAGTCACATGGTGACAAAAGAAGTGTTATAATATTAATTTGTAGGGGAAAAAAGTTCCATGTGGAGACATCTTTTGCACTGACAAAAGATACATACTTTTCCACTGACACCACAGGGAACAGTAATCGGAAATGAAGGGGGATTTTTTCAAAAGCCTTCAAAGACTCAATAAGGCTGCCACTGAAGCCAGTGATAAAATTCCTGTTGCCTTTGGAGGAATAGGAAGAGAAGTGGGTTCTTGCTGTGCTCTGCCAAACCTTCTTCCCTCTTACCCATGTGTTATGCCACAGCTCAGACTCTGCTTTCCTCAGGTCGTAGGACCATAATCTACTCCTATATGTTATCTTCTTTTCTAAACTGGACTAGAAAAGCAGATGAACAACACTGAAAAAACTGATAGGAGACATAACAACTGCCACTAACAGTCAGTTTTTCAGTGCATGACAAGATGTCTCATCTGAGAGCTGTAAAGATTTTTAAAATACTGGTCTAAAAAATATGGAGGTTGTTGATTGAGCATTCCTAGTTTAACACCCTTATTGTGACCAACCAATAAGCATATTTATCCAGTGTTCACTGCTGTGAAATTAAAAAAGAATAGGGTTGTTTTGGTTTTTTTCCCATTTCAGCCCACAATAAATTTCTCGTTATTTTACTAGCTCTCTCACATTGTATTAACAGAACTTTATGAAGTGTTTGCCAGGCCAAAGGCTAATCTAATTACATAGACTTTTCTGGATCAGATCCATTTGTCACAGACTATTTCAGTGGCTTGGCTTCTGCCTGTGCATGTATATTTCTATAGAAAATGATAAAATCGATGTTTTCTCCCCCAAGCTGTGAGTTTCTATATTTTATACACAGCCTTCTGAAAATGTTCCAAATGTATTTGAAAAAGAAAAAAGAAAAGTAAAAAAAGAAAAGCAAAAAATGGAGAAGTAATTTTTTAGCATGAATTAATCTGAGATTATTGTTTACACTGCAAAATTACTGTGTATCAAATAAATATTTTTCTGCCTGGGATAGTCTTTAAAAATGTTCATTAAGACAGAGACGTAACTTCCTTTTCTCTTCTCACTCTTTCTCCTTTCTATGATTCCCAGCTGCTTAAATCATTACTCTTCTGCAACAAAGCCAAATTCACAACAATATAGAACACTGGTTTATGTGGTGAAGGACTCTAAGCGTGTGCTTAGGTAGTCAGAGAAAACCCACGTGGGTATGATGTACCTCTTGAGGGTGTAAAATGTCTGTTGAGGGAGTTAAAAACAGATGTCAGGTTAGATTCATCCTTTTCCTGTTCTGGTAGATGAAACTCCATGTGCCAAGTCACATAACAGCATGTTGTGTGCATGGGACAGCTGCACATCCACTCGCATGGTGCAAGACCCCAGAGCTAGTCTGGGAAACATGTACTGCTCCAGATGCACCTCTCCTCCTCCTTGGCCCAAGACACCAGGCACAGCTAGTTAGCACACCAGTCAGGAGGGCAGAACATGAGGAGGACACGTCACCAGGCTTCGAAGCTGGGAGTTTTGGTTGTAGGGGACGGTCAGTCCTATATGCATCACTTGACAACCTTGCTTAAATCTTAAACCCTGTTAAAACTGTGACTGTGTGCCACATCTCTGGCACTGCAACCCTGCTGAGGTGCTCCTTCACCAATTGTTGATTCCCACAAAGTGCAGAAAGTCTACAGAATTCCTAAATAGAGGAAAACCTGGTTTTCTGGGAACATCAACCTTTGAAGGGCTGAGCTAATCTCACACACCAAAAATCCTAAAAACCCCAAACACAAGCAAGTTATGTAAGAGTTATCTTCTCAGGTTCTTGAGAATATTTTAGCTCTAAGGCATTAAGTATTTCCCCATCCTCAGCAAGCGAGGTATTTCAGGCATTCATGTTGATGGAAAGATGGAAAGGTTTCTGCTTTATTACACAAAAACTTCAGTTAAGCTGTTCAGACACCAGTCCACCTGTATTCTAAAAAAGTAACTTACTACTGCTTCTCCTGCTCAGCCTCTTTTTTGTCTCCCCATCTCTCTTCCTTCAACCCCTAATAATTTTGCTATAAATTTTATGACCAAAAGGGACAGAAGATAGCATATGTGACAGTACCATAGAGTAAACTGGTAACAGGTTGAAGAACATAATGCCATCTAAAAAAAGTGAAAGGGCAGATACTGCCGAAGAACGTGGCTTCTAGGACTCTCATCTTTAATAACTTTCATCTTGGTTTTTGCTAAAACATGAAAATGAAACCATTCAACTCAGATGGCTGCTGCTGGTCTGTCTGCCTGTCAGCCTCAGAGAGCAATTTGGTTTCTATATTTCTCTTCAGCAGCACAACAAAGTCATTGAGCTGCTGAATCCAATATTCACACAGCACCCACAATACAAGGGGCTCCCAAGGTAGAGCAGCATACCTGGGAAATCAGTATTCCCACTGAACAGACTCAGATGGGATCACTGTGACAAAGGCATGCAAAGACCAAACGAAATGCTGCAGGAGTCTGCCCCACTCCGAAAACTCTCAGGCAAAAGCAATGGCTGCCAGCAGGACCACAGAAAGCATATGAGGAGCAACCCTGAAGCTCTTGCAACCAAGAGCAAAAGACAGTGCTGAAACACAAGGAAGGTTGCCTAGAGCTCCCATTATCCCTCATGTCATTCCCATGTGAAATGAAGCATGTGGGGCACTGAGAATATGGTGCAGTACCACCCATCTGCAGACTTTCCAGTAGGAGGAAAGGGAAGGAGCAGTCTGTGCATCTTGTTTCTGGTAATGTTCAAGTTAATTTCGAGGCACATGCATCCAGCCCTAAGATCCCAGGAAAAGCCCTGCACAGATGTCCCAAGGCATCATTCAGGTAATAGATTTTTAAAGTTTATTTGACTAAAGCTAAAGAGTGTTGTCTGAGAAGCCACAGCATACACCAAAGAGAAACCAAAACGTTCTCGTTAAAGGCCTTCTCCTCTTATCAGAGGATATTGGATTAGTGTAAACCACATCAGAGGAAACTAGTTAATCCATGTTTGGTTGATTTGTACACTGGGGAAGCCAAGAGATTTTACAATCACTATTATTTACAGCAGTAAATGTCAGTTTAATGACAGAAAATCCAGTGTTACTTTTTTGGCTGAATGATGAGGGTTTTCTCGTTTCAATATGTACACTTTGCTAACTCTCTGACTTCTAAAACAGTAGTATAAATATACTTTGATTTGTGATGTTAAATTCTAGAATATCCATGACACATTAATTAACAGCGCTCCAGAGACTTGCAGATAGGAACATGATGTAACAGCCATGGTAAGTCATTTCAGGAGTACTTGAATTTCACATGGTAACAGCTCTCTTGGTGGAGGGATGGGCTAGGAGAAGCCAGGATTTGCCTGCAATTGCTCTAGGATTACTAGGATGCATCCTGACACAACACCTATAGTTATGTTCAACAGGAAAGCGTGAGAACTCTGTCGTGTCCCCCTGTATGCATAAGCCAGAGCACCCTATTCAGCTTTGAGTTGCTTTCTGAGCAAGCATACTAATAAATAATGAGCCTCTAGCCATACTCTTTGTTAAAATGAAAATGGGGTTCTTCATTTCGAGTCCCAAAGTTTCCACATTCCAGGTGGGTTGTTTCTGGCCTTTTCTCCTTGGAACACTGTTTAGACAAAGAAGTGCTTGTATGTTTCACTAACCCGTACTTTGTACTAACTCAAGACTTGAGCTTTCAGGCTAGGTGATTTTTTTCCCCTTTTCTAAATGAATGCCTTGTTCAACACATTGTTGATACAGACCGAAGAGAGGTATATTATACCATAAGGGACCAGTTTACATGCAGCAATACACATTTTTTTATTAATGCAATCCATCATTTACCTTATCCTCCCTCTGAAGAAAACAAAAGGACCAAATTTATATGTAACTGCCCAATGCAGAGATTTTTGTAAGACTTGATTATGAAAAGAGAAACCAGTGTGGGAGTAAAATATAATTCATAACATACAAATACTTCCTAAAGGTACAATAAAGCTCATGCAATCAGCAGAAATAAAAAGCATTATGGGAGAAATAGTAGTAGATCCTCACATTAAAAGGCAGCAGAGAAAGGTCAGGAAGGGAGGGTAACAGGGACCTGGTAGCATCACCCTGGCCCACACTGTGAACAGCAGCATTACCTGAGCAGGAGGGAAGACAATGTGAAGATTCTGTCTATGGTAATTCTGTTAAAAAGCTGTTTCTAGCAAGAAGCATCTCAAATACCAGCTAATACGGACATGTGATATTGCAGTAATGGCATCTACACCAATTACAGTTCTTTTGTATGCCTCTTCACATAACCAGAGTTAAACTAAGGTCTACTTCTTCCATCTATAAAGAAAATTAGACAGGATACATCAGGCGCAAGCTACTACAATTTTAGGCGCTAGATCTTTAGCAGATATAAGTGAGCACACATCAGCAGAGCTGATCTCACAGAACTTTGCCCTGATCTACTCAATCTTGTCTTCAGCTGTGTCTCAGGCATCTTCCTCCATTTTTATTAGAGTAAGGTTGGTAAGACTGGTGGGGGAAGCTCATGGGAGTGAAGACACAGACTAGTGTAACAGGAAAAGTCAGATTCCAAAAAAAGGAGACAACATGGAAGGCAACCCTGAGATGAATGTTGGAGGATGAAAAAGTGGCAGTAAGTAAAACAACACAGATAGGTCACGTTTTGGAAGCAAACGCATAAGGCAATGAGGGGCAAGCTGTAGTGAGGGGCTGAATTCCACAGTGTAAGAGTGGTATTGCAGTGCAGAAAACTAGGGACAGTAGGTGAAAAGGGCAGGCTGGAAGAATTAAATATTAAAGCCATTAATGAACTAAAATTAGACTATAAATCCTTTCAGATCTCTCACCCATTGTGGTAATGATGCCCTGCCTCTTCATTTCACTGCAGAGACTCTTTCTGCTTATGAGACTGTAAGCAATTAGAATAAGAGCCCTTTCACTGTGAAATACGTCAGAAGATACACAGATCAGAAAACCAGCACACCTCAACATACACACTTGTGCAACTACTGTAAAGTGTGTAAGAAATGCAGTTGCATAGAATTTGGCAGCTGATGTCAGTTAACAGCAAAAATAGAAAAGATAGAAAAGCAAAAAAACTATAAGGCAAGAGGATGCAGGCAAAATTTTTATATCAGAAATGGAATGGAAAGAAGATAGCGACCTATTTCACTTCATCAGGAGGTGATCACTTCTCTTGTTACTGGTGTAAGGACAAGCAATCCATACTTGATCCTGTTCTGGATTTTTGTACTCTGGGCCTCCCAAACTTGTTGGACCTGTGAAAAAAAGTATTCTGAGAAAATAAGCAAAAATTTTAGGAAAAAGTGACACTTTTTACAGCAGCATAAACAGGTATTAAATTCCAGCTTTGTAGCACTGCTGTAGTGTGGGCTGGCAGCTTTCAGAAAGAGAAGACTCTAGGTCTGGGGTTTGTAAGCAATTTGCCACACTTGTCATCCTTGCTGTATAAAAGCCTTTCCCGGAGGACATTGTTCTAACAAAATTATCCATTGCAAAGGCCAGCAGCATGCTCATCGTGTCTCAATCAAGGCTGCATAAAGAGGAAACCATGCATGTCTATCATCTGGACAATTAGTCTTTCTGACTGCAGACACTATTCTAAAAGGCTAGTCCTTAGAAGCACCTAATTTTTCAGTTGGAAATTATTTCTCTTTGTCTGGCAGAAGCATATAGCAATGAACATCTTCTGAGAGCAATATTCAGAGGCTTAAAGCAGAATCAATGTAAATACATCAGAAGCATCCTTGTAATCTCTCTGTGACCAAATAAAAGAACAAAAAAATGCAAAAATTGTGTATTTGTGATATGAAGTAGCTGAAAACAACAAAAGAACAACAAAAGAAAGAAGATGAACACATCACACTGGTCCCTGTGCACCTCCATTTACACTTTTGATACTGCTCCTGTCAGTTTCCTTTGTTTAGCCTATCTTCCCTCTGCACATCATCATCAGCTGTATTAAATACAGAGGAAAAAAACTCACATGGTCAAAGAAAAGGATGAATTATTTCCAAGGAACTCTTCGTAATCACAATACACTACCTTAATCTCTAAACTGCATTCTGTATCTGATTTACATGAAATTACACTACCTTCCCATGATCAGTTAAGTTCTTTTAGCATTGTCCCAACTGCTTGTACTGGCAATTCAAAGGAAAGAAAACCCATGAATTACAAGTAACATTCTCAGAGATCCACAAGTATATTTGTCAGATGAGTATAAAGAGTATAAATGACAAAATACAGCAATTTACACAACAACAAAAAAGTTACTGCTTCATCTGTGATAATGATTTATCTACCACATTGTGTACTTTCTGTGAAGGCAAAGCTCTCAGTCAGGCAAGGTCTAAGAATTTCCAGTTCATTCTTACTTTTCTTCCTTCATTCTTTTATGACATTTTTAACATCTGCTCAAAAGAAATTCTTCAAAGGGACCAGATCTGAACCATGATGACAAAGGCATGTCTAGATAGAAGTAGGAGGAAAGCTGGGGATTTTTTCAGTCTGAACTGACAGGAAGATTCACTTTTCCTTATCTGTCTTATCTCTACGATCAGTAACACAGAGACAAATTGGCTTCCTTATGGGAGGAAAGAAGCACAAGCAAAAGCATTTTTATACTATAGGGTTGCAACAGCCTTTATTTTCAAGCTCAATAGCATCAAATGCAAATTAGCATCTCACTTAATATGAAGCTCTTCTTGCCAGTCTGCAGTCCTCCTCATCCTTCCACCACCTCCTGTGTATTCTTGGAAGTGATGTGCTCTCTGGCAGCTATTTGGTTTGTGCAAATTAAAAGGCATCACTGCATGACAGAGGTGTTTTTGTTTGACTTCTGCATGCACAGGCTGGGATGTGAACTGACGGTCTGATTGCTGGGTCAGCCTGGCCAATATGCATAAATGAAGATTTATTTCTGGGTTTTTTTGGTTTGTTGGTTTTTTTTTTTAATGAAGTGACTTAAAAACTAGGAAGCTGCCATGTTGACAATTTTGTTCTCTAAACAGACCAGGTACTGCATAAACTGTATCCAGATCGGTTTACCTATTAACATACCTCAGCTGTATTTGACTAGGGTCATTTCAAGGGGCAAAAGGATTGTTTATTGTGAGTGCCTGTTTAATCTTGGGCTCTCAGCCAAGACTGCTAATTCACAGACTGGTTTTCCTGATCTATTTGTCTATTCATTGAGAGACCACCAACAGCCTTCCCTCCATGGCTCTAAATCTCTAGCTGTCTGAATTTCAAAAATATCAGGACTTAAAACTCTCCTTTTAATAAACTATCTCTCCATTCTGCTTCCATTTCGGGATACAATAAAAAACATTAAAATGAAACAGGCTCCCATGGCCTCTTTCAAAATTTGATTTCTCCAGCATAGTATCCCTCTGAGAAGGGAAAGAACAGAATTCCTGTATATTCCCACACAGTAACAAGAAGTTGCCAGAGGGACTTCTGCCCATGGTGCGGCAACTTCTGTCCTAAATAATCCTTAAACTCCAGTCACCACACATGTGGCTCTCCTGAGTGGTGTTCTTGGGTGGGAACAAGGACAGCAGATCTCAGTTTGCAGAGCGAGACAAAAGCAAGGTGCAATTTATACTTCCATTCTTGAAATCCCAGCAGCAGAAATGCGATGTTCATGAAACAGTATTTGCCTTCTGTTTGTGAGAGTCATAGCTGAATTTGGTTCATAGAGTTTCTCAAAGCAGTTAATCTTACACAGCTTTACACCCTTCTGCCTTTCATTCAAAAATCTTTATTGATATCTAGTTCAAAAGAAATTCAATTCAGATGGTAACATTTACATGACAGATACGCAATTCAGCTCCTGATTCAGATCTTAGTTATTCGTTGCATTTCCACAATTTACTAAAACATAGCTCATTATGAAGTATGAAAGGTCAAGTCTTCAGAAAGTATCAAAATAAAAACAATTACCAGTCCTTAACTGTTCATGGTTGGAGTTTTTTATCAGCTGGACTTTTGAACAACCATTATAAATTTGAACTAGAATAATGTACATCAAAACAAGTAAGCATGAGGCAATGAAAGGCTGTGTGCATTTGTCTCAGCCACTAAGGAGGAAGATGCAAAACACTCCTTTCAAGGAGATGATCTAAGGGCATGGATGGGCAACAGTGCTATAAGGATTAAGGTGTTGAGAGCAAAGGAGGGAGAGAGCATGTTACTACAGTGTGGGAGCAGCTAGACTGGAAGCATGGGTCTGCTGGATGATTAAAGAACAATTACTAAATTAATTACAATTGTATCTTTTGTACAGGTCATGACCAGCTGAATAATTTTAGCATCCGAAAGTTTATAGCAAGAAGCATGCAAAAGCTGTTGCAAAATAGGTAAGTAAAGCTTATGTTCTTGCGAGGCAGACTGCCCCATATGAGTGCTCTAACCCCAGAACTCACCCATTCAACAGGGGTTGATGGCCTTCTGATCGAAGGCTGTGGCCATTCAGTTTCACCGTTGGAATAGACGGTCACCACCGGATTCCAAGAAGTCCTCACATAGAGCACAATTTGTGGCAACTGAGAAGGCATGAGTCAGTACTGGATGTAACACCAACTTTATTTTCTTGATTAGCTCTTTTTAAGGTTACACAGGCGGATCCAGCTATGCAGCCAAATAAGATATCATACATTTGTGCCCATTCACACGCCGACTGCTCTTCCAAGTCAGCATGTACATACATTCCTCAGTGGAGGTCTTCCAGCCCAAGGACACACACTCCCTTCCAAACATCTTATTCAGCTGGTCATGATCCTCCATAAAAAAGATACAATTATAATTAATTTAGTAATTGTTCTTTAATCATCGAGCAGAACCGTGCTTCCAGTCCAGCTGCTCCCACACTACAGCTCTGCTTTATCCACCTTGTCAGGTCATTTGATCCTGGACTAAGTAACAGACATGTTTACCTAGTAACGCATTTTTAAAAGATTTCCAAGGGAGACAGAATATTTGGCGAAGAGTCTTCTATTTCACAGGAATAAAAGAACCTCAACAATAAAGGAGAAAAAAAAGAATTGTTCTATGAAGGTGCAAGCTAAACAGAAGTGAAATGGTGATTGAGAGAGGTAAAGTGTAACTTGCGGAGAAAGGAAAGCTCAGTGTTGCCCAGAATCTGGTATCTAAGCTTCCCTTGCTAGCTAGAACATATCCTCTCTGTGTTTCCATGTGCTCCAGGACTACCCTCTAGAAGAGACAGGCTGATATAAATCATTGTGTAACATACACTAAAACCAGAAAATCACAGAAAAACCCACTGAGATACAAAAGGCTTCCTATGAAAATTCTTAGAGCGTCAAAACTGTTTTCAGCTCTTACAAAGCTTCCTTGAAAAAGTGAGGAGGAAAAAATGAAGCACTGGGCATGCGCCTACCTTGAATACTTTCTGTCTAGACACTAACTGAGAAATCTGTAAGAAAATGTTAATTGCCTGCCTCTACGGTACTCTTTGTAGATCCGCTTAGTCCCCTGGCCAAGTCTCCAGAATCCTGCCCTGAGAGATGGGGGATGCCAACAGTGTCTTAAAACAAGGACTGTCTCACAAACCACTGTTTTGTGATTATTGCCTGAGAATTTAGTGAAGGCAGACCAGACATATGAGAAAAGCAGTTTAAATTTTTATACCTCAGCTCTAGTTTTTGGTAATCGATTGCATATCTTTCCTTTTCTCCCTTTGTTTCCCTTTGGATGCAACAAAAAACCAAACATTTACTTATGCATATGTAAATCACACCAGGGCAAAAAAGAAAAGTCCTCCTGAATGGGAAGAAATGTAGACATTTAAGATGCAGTGCTCAGACCGGAAGAGGCACAGGTAAAAGGACTGCATGTTCAAGAAAGAGACCACCCGAGAGTGCAGTAATGGTGAGATCATCCCAGCTAGCGGAGGTGGAACAGCAAAAGTGAGATAAGCAGCATGAGATGCACATCAGAGTCATGGACAGGTAGAAGAAAAACATTTGTGAATTTATAGGGAGGAAACAAAAGGAAGATAATACTGATTTGGATTGATAGGCTTAATAGCATGAGAGCAGCTATTATGGTTAATGAGTATCATGGACACAGATTTTGGGCAGGTTATGTAAAATACTATGAACCCTGATAGTTTCACCATCCATATGAATTCATGTCCTTAGAGTGCTTCAATGATCCAATCCACAAGATTAAAATGCTTCACATACTGTTTTGGTCAAGAGTAAGCACAGGTAAATGGAGTCTGTCCACTGTCCACATTGGCCAGTGTATTTTACTTACTTTCACTGCTTCACCTTGAGCATGAAGCTGGTGAATTCACCTACTGCTATGTCCATCCCTGGTGCTCTAATCTACACCATTTGCCTTAGTGGAGATACAACCTTCACGACGAAGGGTGGTCAGCCAACAGGGTACCACTGTTTTAGAAGTTAACCCTCAAACTATGCTGAGCACTTACAATACTAATGGCATGCACAGAAAGTTCAGGATCAGTGTGCACGTAACATATTCTTTTGTCCTTGACACCCTCCACCTCCTCCCACCCCACCCCCTAGTTTTGACTCATGTCATCCCCTCCAAAAGGTTTTCTTTTCCTCCTGTTACTGAAGAAACCATTATTTAAGTCTTTAATCTGACAATACATGCAGGATATTCCCGTGGCAACTATGTGATGAACTATTCTGTACAGTAGATTGAATTCTTCAGTAATAACAGTATTACAAGGAGACAGTTTTTAGACTACTAAAACCATGTTAAAAGCAGGATTACATATGATTTACCATCTTTGACACCAAGCTCTAATATTGCTAGTTTCACAAATTATGTTGCTTTCTAGAAAAACAGTGAAGCAATAGTTGTGCTGCAGTTCTTTGCTAAGCTGCTGCTCCATCAGTGTACTGGGTGTTCAATCAAACGGCCTTCCCTTGATAGGTTTATCTCTCAGTGGGCCAGCGTTGCCCAGATGCAGCTGTGTGAAATGACTGTGCACTGCACTAGCTTCAGTACTATTTCACTGAGAGCAGGATTTGAGAGTCCTAAAAATTGCTTAGCAAATAGGACTTGAAATCAAAGTGACAGCAGTCTCACACCCTAAGTAACGCTCATTTTGGTACCCAGCAAGGGACCGAAGTACAGTTGTGAGTCGTTATTTTGATTCTATGGGAAAGAATCCTACAGAGGCCTCAAAATCTGATACAGCCCTGATAGGTCAGTGACTGACAGACATTAAGTAGTGCAAAAACTACTTGGGGGTAGCACAATCATCCAGTGCCATAGAACCAGATACTCACATTTCTCTTTGCCCAACCCACCTATTACACCTCAAAAGATTCAGAGACTCTGGGGATTTCATGCCACTGCAATCCAGAAGGAGCTCACAAACCTCCAGGGAACAATCTGCATCCATTTGTCCTGAAGCCTGAATATCTGGCACTTGTAGTGTCTTGTCTGCCTTTATACGGTGGGATGGGAGTGGGAGGAGAAAATGATAAGAGATTTTTGTAGAGGAAGGCTAATAATCAGAATACTCTTCTTATTCAGCATTATTAATCCCTACTGAATTAGATGCATTAGCAAAAGGTACTTCATTTCTTTGGCGATAAAAGAGAACAGTCGGAATTCTTGAGGAAATATTCTGCCTATTAGTGTCTATGTAAAACCCTAGAAATAATGGTCTCTGAGATAAAATGAAAAATAAGAAAATAATAAAGGCAAATTTCCCTCTATGTGCTGCTCTGCAATTAATTGTTTGAAGCAATTCCCAATACCCTTAATCTCAAGAACTCTGCTTATCTGCCCATCCAGTTATTTTTAATTTGTACTTCTATTATTACTACTGCATTATTAATATACCCTGATAAGATAGGAAATAGCCTGGTGGTGTTCTGTTTCAGCAACGCCTTGCACGGCATAATAGCCTTTATGATGAATAACTCTCTCCCATCCAAGGAGATTCATGATTCCCTCTGCTCACAGACTACGAGGCCCTGGGGGAATCCCATTTCCTCCCCTGTGTTGGTATTCCATTTCCCAAAAGCAGCCTGGGCCTCCTTATGCAGTCAGGAGAGATGCGCCTCTGGTGCCTCTGTCGGAGCTCATGCCAGCACAATTTCACCACTGCTCCTCAGAGCTGACAATGGGCAATATTTAAGGTATTTTATTAGGGGTGGGTAGGGAAGGGAGGGCAGCTTTTCCAGTCACACTGCTTCCAGAACCTGGGCTCAGGTGCTGCAGCCAAGCTAGTCAAGAATAGATTTTTATTGCAAATCAAGATTTGTATTTGGAGGAAACTCCAGCAATACTGAATGGTGGAAAGAAGGGGTAAGACGTTAAAGATAATTACTCTCACACCATATGGTTTGAAGTATGTCATATTTTTTTCGTGGGGAAAAAGGAGTAGGGAAGAAAGGATCAACAGTTTTTAAGGTTTCCCACATCTACGTTTCTGTAATGGGGTATGTGATGCTGGAAAGGTTATTGTACAGCTTTCCTCCTGACATTTTAATACACACCCCATTTTGCCAATACATCTTTTTCTGTCTCTCCTTCAGTATAAGCACTGTAAATTGAACAGATCTGTGGAAAAATCCAGCAGCAATTAATAGGGGTGAAAGCTGTTAGGATCTACAGAAACACAACAGAGCCTCACACACACCTAGAAAATTTTATGTAAAATGCTGCTATTTGTATAAGCATTTTCAATCACCGTACAGGAGAAAAAAGGTAATGCACTGTATTGGAAGACTGGAGTAAGCAAGAAAAAGGATGTTAGTCTGGATTAAAATCTGTGGCAATATATTAAGGGAATGTTGAGCTCTCTTTAAAAAAATCTGCTAATTTATAAAAAAATCTAGTCTATAGCCAGTTAGCCTTACAATTTTTTCAGAAAACTTGCTCCAAAACTCCATATATATTTTTTTCCTGTGTATTTCCACTGCACTGGTGGGGAGGAGGAGTACACACACACGTATATTCACCTACATGTTTCTAGATGCAAATGTACACACCATATGTATAGTGAGAATTACATATACACCTGTCCATCCACACCCATCACAGGTGCACCCACTCCATTTCTTACTTCTGAGTGCTACAGGAGAGGTTTTGAGCCTCACAGGCCTTAAAAATGTGTTGACATACCTCCTGATTTTTCATATCCAACAATGATTGATATCAATGATTTCATCAAACTTTGTTTTTTACCTTTACTAAATAGAAAGATTTTATTATGAGAAATAGGAACGCTGAAGTATTATTTTTCATATCTGGTATTTCATATCTCACTTTCCAATGAAAGATAATTTAACTGCTAATCGCTTTGGCAACAATATAGAAAAGAAAGTCTATTTACATTTGGAAAACAAAATGGCACCTGTCTATCAGATCCAGAATCCACTAAGAATCCATTTAATTTAATGTAATGTTTCCAAACCCAAGCCACACTGCCTACACTTCTGGGAAGGAGTCCTCCCTGGAAGCGATTTACAGGTCACATTACAGAGTGCTGAAAATCTGGCCATCTGAGGGCCAGAGGCTCTAATCTAACAGGTATGCACATTATGACTATCTTTACAGATCCACCCTGACAGAAGTACAACTGAACATCTCCAATCCTTTACTCAATAAGGAGCAGTTTAACTTTGCTTCGACTGGCCTAAGGCCAAATGTGAAAAAGTCTGCTTGGTCCTCTTCCACAAAGGTCTGTCTGCTTTATGCAACCTGCTCAGGTGCAGGAAGGTCTGCTCGACCGCACCTGGGTGCCATAGAGTGAAAAGCAGAGGATGCAGACTTACATCTGAGGAGAGATGAAAGTACCTAGAACTTCCTGCAAGCACCTTGTTACTTGTGTCTCACAGTAGCTGGTTTTCTATTAAAGGTTCAGAGCAGAACACAGGAAGAGCCTGTGTTCCTACTCAGGAAGAGATTCATTTCACCTTACTTGAGCCAGCCAAAACACAGATATCTCATGCTAAGGCAGCTGTCTGTGTTGCCTCTGTAATCAACTGAAAAAGAAAGGTACATCTACTAGGCAAGTCAGCCCAATTCTCTCCATTCCTCCATGAGAGGAATACATATGACCAGCCTAGATCAGAAAGGCAGTGATCACCTAAGCTAGCAACATGAATCACATCCTAAGGTGGCAATAATGGTGGCACTAAAGAGTGAAGAAAAACATAGGAATATAATGACTCAAAATATGGGGATACATGCTTCTCGTAACAGCACAAAATATGGATAAATGTCAAAAGATATTCCCCAAAATGGGTTTGAATGCTAAAGGAAAAGGCAAAAAATGGTGAGACTGAATAAGAAGAGATATATTCTAATGGTATTTTCAGTATTAAAATGCAGTTCACGTTGGCTCTTCCTCAGCTGAGCTAGTTATCTATTGAAGTCAGCGTTGTACCAGAGAAACGAGGTAAGGCCCAGACCTTTAGAATAAGAGAAAGCAGAATAACCTTGCCACTGCTCTCCAACACATGCTGAGAGGAGTCAAACACAAAAGGAAAAGGCAGGGAGGAGAAGAGCTTTAGGAAATTTTAAAGAAAAAAGAATTGTAATAAGGTCTACAGCTGACTGCTCAAAGTAAAGTACCTGCCACTTGCCTAAGATCTCAGAAAACTCACCACGGTCCTGGGTTTAGCAAACTATCCAGTATTTAAACTCCTTCTTCAGCATTGTCTGAGAAATACTTGAAATTTTCAGTTTCTGTCATCTTGACTTTCCTGATTTATATTTGATCTCTTTGTCAAATCTTTTGACAAATTTCATGACAAATCTCTTTGTCATGAATTTAAAAATTAATTTAATGAGGTAAGACATGTAGAGGAGAGGGCAGGGAAGAAGGGGACATTTCCGGAAGTACTACCAAAAGTCTTAAAAAGGAAATGGAAGTTATTAACCAGAACTGTCAAAGTGCCCCAAAATATCAACCAGCAGTACCACCTAAATTGAAAAGCAAAGTAAATAAAAATACAGGCACTCAGAAAAACTTGGAGGAGATCAGTATTAAAAACAATGGTTTTATACCCTAGAAAAATCCAGCAATTTTCATTCAAATTGTATGTCCTTCAGAGTTTAAGAGACTTTGAATTAGGTGGCCACTGTATTGTCATACTATTTCAACAACATAAGAATACTTTGAAAGAGTACTTACTAGGTGAGCAAGAGTAAAGGTTTCTGTAGCTTCATTAGGTTATCGACATTAAAATAGCCAAACTTATTGACCAATGTGAATAAGGCCCATAGCCAAGTAGGAGCCTACAAATTATGGTCATTCCTGCCACTAAGTGACTTGAATCAAGAAAACAGTCAACTAGCATAAACCTTATAGAGTGCTGGGCATAAAATCATATGACAAGGCAGAGGGTGCTGGATAAATAAAGTCACTTAGAAACGTACAAAACCTAGTACCACCAGCCTGAAGTGATTTGAGCAAACTAATTTTCCTTTTACTCACTAATGTTCACAGAAAAATTCATCAAAACACACCAAGGTAAACAATACAAAACTAGACTTTGAAGCTCTTTTCCTGGGTGAAATGTACCATAAAAGAAACACAGAAAAGATTGATTCTGCTAACACAGAAATAAAATGTCATCAAAGTGAGATGAGGTGCAGCCTTTTTAATATTTTTTCTGTCCAGTCCAATTCCACCTGGAAATCTCCTCCAGCCACCTCTTGTGCTCACAAGCTCATCAGTACAATTTCTGAATACACCTAGGAAGATGTCATTATAGGGAGAAACATCATTTTTAGTATTTTTTTGGGAATTTAATTTAATGTAATTTAATGTAATGTAATTTAATTTAATGTAATTTAATGTAATGTAATTTAATGAGCAAGAGTCTCTTGTCCATATTTGCTATCACCAATAGCTGGTACTCAGATTAGGATACAGGTTTTTCTCTGTGATACGTGGAAACAGATCTTTTTTCCAAAAGCAAAGAGTTTCACTCAAGGACTGTAAGTTACTCTCTAGAAAACCTCTTTTTTTCTGCTGCAGTTTTCCCACCACCCTCCCCACGAGCGAAGAGGAAGATTTCTGCTAGTTTGAAAGATGGCTTTATTTTATGGAAAATCAGCAGAGACAAAGGAATTAACAGAAGAGAAAGAGAGGTGCCTACATTGGTGGAGCACTTCTAATGCTCCCAGTTCCCATGAAGTAGCAGCTTCTCGAAGCTCCGCAAAGAGAAGAAACAGCAGTAACAGCTGTCCTGTAAATCATGGAAAAGATGACTGCATATAAATTTCTTTAAAATACATGTTACTTTGAACCTCAAAGTCAACCAAAATGCAATCTGACAGGCTTCTGGCATGCCTGGTTTGGTACTTCCACACCCAGAATAAGCTTTACTTTACAGAAAGGCAAACTAAGTGTTCACAGAAAACATGATTGACAAAGGTAAGAGATTTTTGTCAACAGCAATCCTTCCAGATTCCAGTAATTTCACCTTTTACTTAAAGCAGCTTGAACTTAAAACTTCTCCTAGAAAATCCCATCTAGCAGGAATCTAGGCAAAGTGCAAGAAAGCCTCCACCAGGTCCAAACAGTACATTTCGTGAGGAAAAACACAGTTCTGAGTAATTCTGACTGGAGGGCAAAAGGCCACCTGGATTTCATTCCAAGTGGAACTAACTAATTTGTACAACAATCATGTTGACAACAAAGATGAACACATATGTCTTCTTTAAATGCCTCAAGGGGTCATCCTCCCACCTTTCAGTAGCCATGGTAACTTTGGGAGGAAAAAACCAGCTCTCACCTCAGAAATTGTTTTCTGTTTAAAATCATTTTTGTCATCTATCCGTTAACTTTTGCCCGTGCACACCTGAAGGATGAAGAAGAGAGAATCTCTGCTTTACAAAGGAAATAGAACCCCTTCTCATTCTTTCTGGAAAAATCTTAAGGATGGTTGACAGTGAAGTGAAATACAGAACATATTTTGCAAGTTGTGCTGGGTTTTTTGCTGACCATAGCACAGGTTTTCATAAATGCCCTCTTAATTTATATCCTAATGCTGACAAAAAAATCCTGACATCCATCAATCAGTAGGTCAAAACGCAAACTCTGATAGTAGAAAAGGAGGTTTCCTGTACCTTTTGGACTTAAACAAGATGTGAATCAATTTTGTTCCATTCAAATCAACTTTGCACATCACGTAAGTGTAAGAACATCTCTTTCCTTCCCCGCACTGGTACAAAGAGTTGACATGGCTGCTGAAAACATCCTTTGACAAAGACTATTTACATAATAATTCATACAGGCCATAGCAAATATAATAGTTACTCATTATTAACACCCTTATTGCAGTTATATAGCTTGGATTAAAGCATGTCAAAGCCAGTGCAATAATTGTTACCCAAATTAGTGAAAAGTAAACAGAAACTATTTTAAGGCAGTGGACAGCTGAAATACTAGCACTTTGTGAACCCAAAGCATTGGCATATGCTTCTGTCCCAGCCAAAAGACAGTTGTGAATCTGCTCACAAACCTGAACTGCTTGGGCATTAGAGCTTTCTCCACTGTTACTTTTGGCAAATACTTTGTTGGTTTGGTTGACACACTTCCAGGTCAGATAAAATGTTCTGATGCTTCCATATACAGTTTTACGTAAATCAATGTGAGAAAAAGATAAGCTGCAGACTTGTGTAAAGTGAATAGTAGATTTTGGGCTTATTTCAGTCAAATACTGTGTTGTGAGGAAAGATGAGATTCTTCAGCCAGGCACCGAAAAATTATTTTTAACTGAATTCTCTTTACTACAGATCCTTGGCAGAAAGGTGTATGACTCAGGAGTATCTATCACACTGCCATCCACCTGCTGCCACTCCTGCAATTTGGCTATGTTTTGGTTCCTATTCATGGCCCCTCCCAGCCAGTCTCCACGCTCAGCCCTGTACTGGATGCCAGAAGGCCAGCTACCACATCTCTCATTCATACCACGTCACCACTAGACTCTCAAAAACCCCTTCTCTGTGCTGCTTCCTACACTGTCCTACACACTTGGAAACGGGCCCTCAGGAGCATCTGCAGCATAACCTATTGCTCTTTAATAATCTCCTCTTCTACAGCAGCTTGAGAAGGGGTATCTAATATTAGACTGCTGACGGGTTGAGGACACGACTACCAAGATGACCAATAATCTCTCTGTCTCCTTTCCTACAGTGAGATCATAAATGCTCTGGGCAGAAACAGGCTTTTTTAAATCTAAATTTACACGTAACTTAGCAAAACCGGTCTAGGCCCTGCAAACAGGAGTGCTGGTGCTCCAGAAAAATAAAAAGTAAACAGAATCACAAATTACAGCTTCTTTTTTAATAGGTTGAAAAGACTACTTGAAGAAAGTTCAATGGTGACTTGCTTCTCCCTGGTAGAAACCTTATGCATAGGGATGATTTTAGTGCCCAAGCATTGTTATTTTATTTTGAGATTAACAAGTACTGAATAACAAAAATACACACACAAAAAAAAGTGTATAAAAAAGGAAAAGTAAACTAATCTCTGCCCAAACATAACAAATACCTCTCAGTGACAGAGGTTTATAAGACTACACACAGAAAAATAATAGATTAAAGGAAGCACAGAGACCACATCCATTTATCCTAACCCCCTGCCACCTGAAACAACCTATTTATTCTGGCTGGCAGAAAATGTTTCATTCCAGCTGTTTTTCATGTCAAATGTGGGATTCAGCAAAACAACATCTTTCACAGAAAGAACGTTTCAGATTTCCATCAAAAGTATTGGTTTACTTTTGATTTTGTTTGACAGAAAATGGAAGAGGAGGTGTAGAGGGAGGATGGAGGGAAGTAGACTGGGGAGCAAATCTAAGCAAACCTTGCTAGAATGGCCTTGCAGTAGTTAATCTTAGTGCGGGCATGGAATAATTCATTACTTCTGCACAGAAAGCCTTTTTGCTCTGTTTTTGGCTTATTGTTAGGAAGGAAACAACAGACTTAAGGAGCATCTTTCAGAAAACTATGAGATTTGGGGAAACATGGTGTACAACCATCCAGAACAGTAGCACCCTCTCTCTGGGTAAACTCAGTAAAAGCAATCTGTTACTCAGAATATGATGATTCAAAGACAGCAGAGAGAGAAGAAATGATGCTTAAGCTGTAGCAGTTTATGGAACAGGATTGTCACTCAGCCCAAAAGAAAACTCTCAAGAACTGACTGTGGAGATACCACACTACCACTCAAGATCATCTCCCTCTACCAGCAAATGCAAATCCAAAGTACATGGATAAATTACGACCCATAAAAGCAACCCTTTTAATATATTTGCAACAGGGTCATACCTTTTTATTTAGCATCAGGAAGAGCTATTTGGAAATGAGTGCAACAAATGATCTGATCCTTTACTTGTTTCACTTTGACAATGCGGTACTTCTGCCAGGCTCAGTGGTGCATCTAACATCAAAGTAAAATGCTGATTATGCAGCCCCACCATTTCATTATTAATATCATCTTCCTGCTTCTATGAAGCTGAATTTCAGATTTGAAATAATACTTTTTCCAAAGTCTGTGCTGGCACAGTTTTGATTTGCAAGGCATTCTGTAAGAAAAGGCGTGAAGCATGCAACCTGAATATATACTCTCTAACCCTCTTTGTCAGTTTAGATGCTTCAGAGGAGAGTTGTACACATTATCCACCCTAAATGCACTGTTAATTAACTTTTAAATATATTGGTGATAGGCAGATCTTCCTATTTTAACTTTAAAAAAAATTATATGCCTACACATTACAGATAAGAAATTCTGTAATTTTAAATAAATCATTGTCATTAATTTTGCAATGAGAAGTAGAATCTTTGAAATTTCTAGTAGGAGTGAAAATATAAAATAGCAACTGTTTGCTTGCAAATTCATTTTAGAAAACTGTGAAATTAAATTTACCCTCAAAGTCTAAGATATGATGTACCCAACTTCCTATCCTTCACAACTTGGATACCCACCTCCCCTGGAAAACTGACAGCTCTCAAGCTGACACCGAGCCAGTAACACCCAGCGTCTGTGCCAGGGCTCAGAGCCCTGCAGGAATGAGCCTGCCTTCCAGGCAGCCCGTGCACAGCTGTCCCCCAGAGTCTCAGAAATCCACAATCCTTGGCAACAGCCATTCTTCCAGTTCTAGTGAACCAGACTTTCCAGTAACAAATTGTCACGCTAGAAATTGCCCAGCCCACTCAAACCCAAAGTGAAATAGAGTTTTATCACACTGAGATTGCTTGTAAAATGCTATTTAAGTACAAGCCAGGAAAAAACCCTAAATTATTGAGAACAGCATTTAGCTTCCCTGAACCCACTTCCTCCACATGGATTCACATTTTATAAATTTATACCCTTACAGAAAACACTATCTGGGAAAAAATGCTGAGAAAAGTAACCGGTTTTTAGCACACTCCTATCAAAACATATCCCAACCACACTTAACAGAACACATGTAAACAATGAAAATTAAAAGCAAATAAGCTGGAAATTCCATTACCTCATCTGAAGTTTTCCCAGTCTGACAGATAAATTACATTGTTAGCCTGAAGTTATTTACTTATTGTGCCTCACACCTATTTCTGACATATTAAAATTAAAATTGTGCTACAGAGGTAAACTGACGGGAAACTTTGATGAAAGTGTACAAGCTTCAGATCATAATTATAAGGTGACTCCTAAAAGAAACCAAAAAGTTGAAAAATGAAACAAGCTTCCAGAAACTGCAGGTTAGACATATTTTTGCTAATGGAAATGTGGAAAAAAAGCTAATTTTCTCCAGTTTGACTATATGAAATAACCTAATTTGGTTTACTGTTTTTAAGAAGCATGTGTGTCAATATGTTAAAAGCTCTTAGCTACTTACATACTCTCATAGTTTTGGGACAGTAAGTCTGAAGTGAAAAGAAATACCTTCCTTCATTACGTGGGCTGCAAAATTTCAGTTTTACTTACATAGCTGGAAAGCCTGGGACCTGTTCTCGTACATGGTTTTGAAGAAGCAAATCACAGGTCTGTTTGGGAATATTGAAAAACTGCTTCCCAAGCGCTCTCCACTGGAAACCAGTGGTGAGAGGAATAAGAAAGGCTCAAATCAGCTTGGAACGTTTAGACAGAGCTATGTTTGTGTCTCTGTGTGTAGACCCTTTCTTTGGGACATATGAAAATAATAATCAGGAAAAGTGCTGACGCAGTCCGAGATAGGAGATGAGCCCCTGTTTCCAAGAACACACCCTTGATTTTTCCTCAACGGAATTTTTATTCAGATGTAACCCATTCCAAGAATAGAAAAGTAAAACTCCTGAGAGGATGGCTTCTATTGTAAATCTATTCTGTAGCAACTTCTTATAACAATGGACAGGTTCAAGTTTACTCCTCTTTTCCCCACTAAAATCAGAATACACATCTCTATTAAACTTCTGTAAGAGCATAAGAGATTTTTACATTTTTTCCCACCTACCAGGCCAGAGGAAAGGAAGGGAGCCCCGTGTGGAGGGAATCTCTTTTCAAACAGGCATTCAAACAGCCATGAAAGTAATACCATTGTTCTTTGAAAGGAAACCCTGGAACTGCACAATATAAGAAAGCGAGTATCCAAAATCAGCAGTGAAAATTCTGAAACCCATCCTATACTCAGCAATCCTAGATCATTCATTACAATTTCTCTTCTAAACAAAAGCTTTCACCAAATTCATTGTCACTGCTTAGTATTCAAGGAATATGGAAAAGCCATGCACACAGATGCTTGCATAAGAAACTACCTTGATTAAAGCAAACAGCTTTTCTCAGCAACTGAATGCACATATTCCCAGATGTAATATGCCAGGCTCTCCACTTGTAACAGGGAAAAAGGAAGGGCCACTCAGACAAACTACAAAGCAATAGCGAACTAATACCCACCTCCTCCATCGCCTCAACATAAGCGTGCACCTAAACAGCATTTTAAGAGGGAATGATTATGCAGAATGGGAGGAAATGACATGACAGAAGGAAAAAGGAGCAATTTATCATTATCAGTGTAGGTTTTGTTCAGGTAAATGTACTGGAAGGAAAACAGCCAGCAAACATGAGCCAGAAGCAAATTACAGTATGTCCAGCCAAGACACCAGTTTGGAAAGCAAGGGAATCAGGAACACAAAATATGCCATAGCAAGCAACTGCTATCCAGTTTATACACAGCCACAGAGACAAACTACTGAAACCCAGAACGGACATTACCTCCTGGGAGAATGGACGTTAACTCCACCTAGTAGCACTGTGGTCCCAATGCAGGAGCATTAGTGTAGCTGGGCTTTGAAGTGAATAACTGCTGCACAATTAGGTCTGTCTGTGTTAAGTCAACTTTAGCTCTATTAGAAATTCACTTGCGTTAGTTAAATCAAGTTGTTAGGCCTTTTTACATGTGTTCAGGGACCAGCTACAGTAAAGCCAACTGAGAAAGGACACGGTTTTCCTTAGTGTTTTGCACAAGCATAAAATCTTCTCCCAAAGAAAATAAGTGTTTTAGTGATATTTGCAAGACCTACCTTGCCCAAACCAGGAGTGTCTTTCACTTTGCTGACTGCCCTCAACAAACATGGTGGTGCAGGGGGTGGGGAAGTCTGAAGGATGCTGCTGAAGCAGGTAGAGAAGAGAGGCGATTCAGGAACAGATGATGCAGAAGGCCTATGCTTCTTCTTTTTGGAAGATAGGTTTAATTTCTGAGCAGCTCTGTGGGAAAAATGACAACAGTAAGCTAAAACAACCTCAAACATCAACAAGAATAAATAAAAGTGTTTATCAGGTTACTGTTTGTGTAGGCTCTCAGTTTTCCCCTCATTGATCCCAACAGTTTTATAATTCTTGTTCTTCACTCTTTAGTACTATTTTAATGCCACTGACCACAAAGTTGCTCCAAATTTCAAGTCTGCATTAAGTAGGGTCACAATCTGGTCTCTGTCGCTATCTTACCTGCTGAAAGAATTCAGCCAGCAAGAAATCTCCAAACCCAAGCCAATGAGCTATATGGCAATTTCTGTTTTAAAATTACGGAAGGTTCACACAGAATTGTGTCTCATGCATAAGTCTCTGATTGGAAAATGAATACTTGTGCAGAGTTAATTAGTAATATATGCTCAGGTGACTCTGCTGAGGTGTAAGAAGCCTTGCACTAGCTGTTCAAAATTTTTATCATCTCTGAAAACATAAGCCAGTCTAAAAGCCGAACAAATGACGACCAATAAAAATATTGCTGTTTGTGATGAGATGAAGACAATCATACAAACTCCAGCTGCATCAACCACTAAGCAGGGGAAAGAGTAAAGACTGTTTTTAATAGTACGGTACTTTCAGATAAGAATGCTGAGTTTGTACAGACTGTGATTAAAAAGCTAAGTTTTTCTGGAACAGAAACATTCAGTACTTCTGTTTCGCAAAATGTTTTATTTTGAGAGATAATGCAACATTCAAGTCTTTGTTGCAGCTGGTTTGTTCCAACACTTGAGCATCCTGCACTGCTCAGGGATAATATCAATATTAATCATGCTGTCCCATGGTTTCCCTTTTGCAAAACAGAGCACTTTAAACGGAGCAGGTCAGCAGGAGAACCAACTCAAAGGAGAGATGGATAGAACAATTTTGTTTGCTTTGGCAGACAAATAGGGAGTTAATTTATGTATAAAAGCAATCTGTGCTGACAGTAGCTCTCCTTACTTTGCTGAAGTGTGTCACTCAAGACCAATAATTCTAAATCCTCCTAAGTTTTAAGAAGCTTTAGCTCCATTACACTGGTATCAGTTTATATTATCCAACTCAAAACTTACAAAAGTAATTACATCATTTTAGCCAAAGGAGCCAGGGAAGACTGAATATATACACATTTCAATATGCAAGTAACTTGTGTTTGCATCAGGTGTCTCAGACACATGGACAAATTACTGCTTGGCAGGACGTTGCCATATTGCAGCTGGTCACAAGCACACTGTGTACACCACCAGTGCGTATTGTTTCAGCCTACGGCAAGTGCAAAGCACTTCCAGGTAAATTTGTTACAAATTAAAGAAAAACACTGAGATTTTAACCGATCTGACACAGAATTAGAAGTTTCTGTACCACCTCCTTGTCCTTCCTCTTCACTCTGACCTAAAGACCGTAGTTCATAACCTGTCCCTCTCATTTAAGCATACACTTTCTTTTTCACAGAAAACATACTCAAAATGTGTTGGTCAAAACCATTTTTCCTTTTCCTTGCAACATTTCCATGGTTTGAGAGGATTCAATTATTTCAGCTTCCACACTGTCCATCACTAACACTTTTATGAAGTTGTCCATGCTGAATCAAGATATTCTATACATCTTAGTTTCACTACAAAATTATTTTAAGAGAAACCTTGTACTCTATGTGCAACAACTGAAAATGTAAATGTTGATCAAACATACTGAAAGCTTTACCCCTGTGGTCAAGTGCATTAGTCCAGTCTGAAATATAGGCAGTGGCTCCATCCACTATGGTCATCCATCTGGTCTCACCAACTCATGCCCCAATGAAAATATATTTCCTAAAAGCTGTTTCCTGAATTGACCGACAGAGCCATTACCCCTCTTGCCACTAAATGCTCCTTCAGAATTTGCTGCTCTTTTTACAAAGCTGACAGTGTAATACAAACCACTTCTTGACCCAACCAAGCACATAGCCAACATTTTCTTAAAGAAAAAAACATTGTTGGAGGTACCTGGCCTTTTCAAAATCTTGGAACTGTATTCTAGTTTGACAGTTATAACCTTTGAGATTGCAATCAAATGGAATAACCTGGATTTTCTATTTTCGGCCTGTGACTGGCAAAATGTATGAAAATGAACAAATGAAAAACAGTGAACTATTTCTCACAACTTTATGGGGTTCTCTGTTTTTCCCCAACGAGAGGAAATCCATGCATGGCAGGCTAGGTAATCATTTACAAGCCCTATCAGACATGACTGAATTTTGAAGACAATCAAAAAGGCAATAAGCATCAGGTAATTCCCAGAGCATTTAACTGGGAAGAGAAGGATAGTTTAACCACATGTAGGCTGCAATACGACACAAATTACATAAAGTGTGGCTTTCTTGTGAGCACATTTGCGTGAGCAAAATCCTTCAACCCGAGTGGCTAGCATTGCTCCAAACACAGCTGGTCATGCCAGCTGGTACTGATTTGGCCCTGTGATCTAGCACAGGAGGTCAGAAAGTCTCATATTTTACTTTTCCAGGCAAGTCAGAGGCCTGGCTCTCCCATGCAGACTCTCTAGACCACCAGGCTTCTCAGGCTAAGCACGAGGCTGGACCCTGGGAGACCTGAGGATGGTGCAGCTCACAGCCTGCACAGCTCCGCCAGCAGCTGTTTAGGCTCTGCTCTTTGTACAGGAGCCAGATATTTTATTTTTTTCATTTAATATCTAGAATAATAGGGCTCTGATTTCCACTTGAGACTCTGCATACTGCTGCAGTGATGGTGATGGCAGTGATGGCAGCATGGCTTTATGTACTGACAATAAGCTGATCATACTCCAGGTTATATTAGCTCCCACTTGAGCCAAGTGATATCAGCTATGGAATATGAAGGGGTGTGCAGGGGGCTCCAGTGCATTGCAAACCTCTTCCCCACTGTGTGTGGTATGGCTGTGGTAGGGATTGCGTCCACAGAGACTCACAAGCAACTTGATCCAAATTCAATTTTCGAAGGGTATAATTTAAACTGCATTAGACCACTGTGTGAACACACTCATTCACAACAGAACTGTCTTTAATGTCATTTTACTGAATTACCTTCCAAAATAATGCGTATTTAATCCAGTTTAGCTAATATACTTTGGATTAACGCCTTCAGATAATTTGGACTATTTCTTTCCTGAGAGTCCCGATGCAAACAAGCAGCTGGAGACTTTTTGAAGGCTTACAAGATTTCTGGCAGAGCAAATAAACACAAGATCAGGAGTTGAAATTGCAGGAGGGGCATTAGAAAGCTGATTAAAGTTCAATCCAAATAAAACTAATACATTGCCCTGGCAGGAAAGGGGAACTGCTTTGAAAGTCCACCTGATCCATAGCAAAGACTGAGATCATTTCTTGAAAGGACATTCTCTGTTTTTTTTTTCTTAAAATAAAAGTTTAATAAGGTATATCTTTGGACAGTCAGAACAGTTTTCACATCTCACCTATGCAGAAATGGTGATATATTTTTTCACCTTAAAACTTCCCAAGCAAGCTGGGATTTTCAAACACATTGACTGTAGAACTAACTTCCCTAACCTGGAAGACAATTTGGGGACTGATAGGGACTTTCTGAAAGCTGAAGATGCTCCATGTGACTTATTGAAGAAATGGAAGTAAACCAGCTTAGAGCTAATTCTGAGATGCAAGGGGGCAAAGTATGCTCTTTGGAAACCTGTTTAGAGAGATGAATGAACATAAATGGATTCAATAACCCACTTTAAACACAGAACAAAGGCACATCTAGGGGTGGCACGAAGAACTCTGCTAAGTTATTCATACTACTTACAAGCAATACAAGAATGAAGTTGATTAAACTCTGGGCAAAATAGAAGGCATTATGGAAAGCTCTGTAAATACCTTGCTTAGAGAAGTCATTGGGGTAATTTCTTGCAGTACAACATATGTAAGGAAACTCTGTGGAAAGAACAGTTCGAAAATTCATGGCTTTTAAATTAATGCTAATAAAATTCAAGGGACACTTGTTTAGCTTGAGAGAACAAAATGGTTTTTTCAGCAACACATCACCCAAGGCAAAGTTAAAACTTTAGGACTGTCAAAGTAGAGGTCAGTAGGCCCATTAAGTTCATTAGATTCAGAAGGAGGTGGAACATTAAGTGGATACTTAAAATATTATTCACATTTGTGTCAGCAAAGATCATTGATAAGTAACACTTACTGACAGTGTTCATCAGTGACATCTGAAGAGATTTCCTTAGGTGTGTATCTCTGTATAATTATTCTTTACTGGATGTTCATACTACACTAAGATGCATCCAGTACTTCTTACCCTTGGAAACAGAATTCCAGATCATAGAGGATATTGAGCTGACATAACAGTTTCTGTGTCAAAATAGGAACTGAAATTTCATTTTTATATCATATTTTCCACAGAGAAAATTACTCACAAGCTGTGGAGGCTAAACAGCCATGTAAATATTATTTGTAAAAATTATTGTAAATATTTACCATTTTAATTCTAACTAAAAGCTATTTTTCTTCTTTATTTGGAGGCATAAATTCCATTTAATAATAAAACTATTCTTGGTTGGGTGCACCATTCAAGGAGTAAGGTATGAACTTTATCTGTGCAAGGGATGGCTTACCAGAGGATGTGTTGGTTTGAAAAGCCCAAAATACGTTAATGATCTTCCCTAGCAATTAAAACACTACCTTTACTTACCCAAAACTGCCTTGCCTGCTGTATCTTAATGTATGTTGGAAAACAGATGGAAGTTTAGTTTGAAATCAGTCTTCTGATCAAACTCTCTAAGAATATTTGTGCAGGTATATCACCAGTTATAAAATAGACCTGTATAGCTGTGATCACCAGTGTTTGTTACCAGCACGAAACATTCATACCCTATGGTCTCAGGTTGAGAACATATAAGTGAAAGACACCATTATCCAGCCACACCCTCAAAACAAGAGCTGTACCAATGTTCTCCTTTCTTTTTTTTTTTTTTTTTTTTACCCCCANGAGCTGTACCAATTTTCTTCTTTTTTTTTTTTTTTTTTTTTTTTAGCCCCAGACATAATTCCTCCTGTAGAAAAAAGCAGAAGTTTTAGACTGTCACCTACAAAGTAAAACATAATCTGTGTAATATTTTAGTTAACTGACTGTACTGGTTTCAGCCAGAGTAGAGTTAGTTTTCTTCCCAGTGGCTGGCATGGGGCTGTGTTTTGGGTTTGTACTGAACACAGTGAAGATAATGTGGAGATGTTTTTGTTGTTGCTGAGCAGGGCTTACACAGAGCCAAGGCCTTTTGCTGCAGCACACTGGTGAGGAGGCTGGGGGTGCACAGGAGGTTGGCAGGTGGCACAGCTGGGACAGGTGACCCAAACTGACCAAAGGGATATTCCAGACCATATGACATCATGCTCAGTATATAAAGTGGGGGGAAGAAGGAGGAAGGGGTGGAATGTTTGGAATGTTGGTGTGTGTCTGTTACCTGTGATGGGGCCCTGCTCTCCTGGAGATGGCTGAACACCTGCCTGCCCGTGGGAACCACTGAATTAACACCCTGTTTTGCTTTGTTTGTGTGCGTGGCTTTTGCTTTCCCTATTAAACTCTCCTTATCTCAACCCACGAGTTTTCTCATTTTTACCCTTCTCATTCTCTTCCCAGTTCCACTGGTGGGGGAAAGAGCGAGCAGCTGCCTGGGGCTTGGCTGCTGCTTGGGGTTAACCATGACACTGACAGAATGTCAAGGTATACTGGAATCCTGCTGTTAGTTTTGATTATTTCCAACTCAAGTGTTTGCCAACATGGTTTCCGAGTGTATTTTCTGCTTTGGATAAATATGTTTATATGAAATGAGTCATCATATCATATAAAAGTCTTTATGTAGCTGGAAGGTAAAAACCAGTGGGATACAGCAAATTTAGAATCAAACAGATTCTTCTTCTGTGAGAAAAGCCAGTTTTGATTTTCAGTCACATAGGGTCACTCAACAGTGTTTTGTCCAGGATCTTCCATTACTGAATTATGTCACCTATATGCTGCCCATACAAACTGGACAGAGTGCACTAAGTGGGATGTTCACGTTTTCTGATTATAGGAATCTAACCTACCTTCCCTGAATTATCACCACAATTGATTCTATTTCTCCCATTCACCTGTACAGGTGATGCAGTAAGGCAACATTACAGCCAGGTTGACCTGAGTACTACCACCAAAAGAGGAGACCCCACACCTGCCACTGCCCTGTCTGCATACTTCTTTTCCCTCTCTTGCTTATTTCCTCACATTTATTTTGGCTTGGCTGCTACTGCTTTAACCTCCTAAACAGGCTTGTGCCAAGGGTGTTCTCAATCATACTTATTTGACATGGCTAATACGCCTGAATTACTATGGCAAGGTCTTTCCCAGCCTTAAAATCTGAGGCATGTGGTATGAAATGCGGTTTCATATAAATCTCGTATTTCTATCCGGAGGGCAATGAATTGGCCAGGAGCCATGGCTTCCTCTGTGCCATGCCTTACCTTGCATCTTCTAAAGCAAAGAGCAGAAAGAGGCTTTAGAGGATGTTTAACCCACAAGCTAACAGCTTGCTCTGCCGCCCCTCCACCATCTGCTGCAAACCAGGGGTACCACCTGGGAAGCTTGTTCAAGAAGCAAGAACAGCCTCCAAGAGCTTTTCCTCATGCCTCTACATGGAACAGTTTTTCTCACCCAGAGTGAAAGCAAAAAGACAGAGTGATAAATCTTGCAGCTGGCTTGCCATGTCCCTTCTCAGTCCTCATTCCCTGCCTTCCAACAGGAAGCGACAAGCTATAAACAAGAATCAGGACAACTTTATTCCACTTTAATTCTCAGAGTGGCCAAACCCAGGGCTGTGGTGTTGCAGCCTAGTAATATATGTAAGGAATGAAATAAAAATCCTCAGAGGAACATTTTCAGGATTTGTAGTTCCAGTAAGATTCTCAGTATTTGTGTTTAATTATTTTACAATGACTTTAAAATCTGGAGATAATTTGAGCTTTCTGCTTATTCTGTATAAGGTATAATAAACATCTCTCTAAAGCCCAGTAAACACTTGCCCCTTATTGTTCTCTTTATTTTTATGCATGGATTCAATTTCATAGCAACAATAAAGCTGTCCCAGGCTCTAATCTTGGGTGGTAATTCAGATATTTTGGCCACAGTGCCTTAGTGACTGCACTCTCCCCAGGAACTGTACTGTAACTATCAAGAAACTCATTATTTTTAACTTATTTGATTATAAGAGTCAAAATAGGACTTCGAACTTTATTCAGGATAGGTCTTATAAAAGCTGAGGCACATAGGCAAATTCAGTGAAATTAACAGCACAGACATGCTCTCATATCAGTTTCAAAGTTCAGTAAATTCTCTGGCTGCTCTTAGATTGCAGCAAAACAAAGATGAGGAATATGCTTGCAGACCAACAGTTTAATGAGAAGCTCAAAGTTCTACACAACTATATTGTGGGACAGAGGACTCATATTCTACACAGCTGTTACTTGAGGGAAACTCCCAGTTTTAGACAAGATCTGAAACAAACCCCTTCTCGTGTCATTACTGTTTGATTCACAACATTCTCTTCACCGGGTAGCGCTGGATTCCAGCAGAGATCTTTTTCTCTAACCCATAAGTTCCTGGAAAATGCGGATTTGGTGACAGATGCCTTTCTGTCTTTGGCAACAGGATCATTCATTAGCACTCATGCATAAAGGTAATGTTGGCAAAAAAAGTAACAATTCAAATGAACCATCACATTCAGAATTTCTACAAGAGATCATACCCTTGTCCTTCAATAGCACCCATCAAGAAAACTACACCTTGACTCAGTATCTTGATACATTTAGCTAGAGAAAGATCATTTCTGATTTGTTTCCTTTCTTCTTCTCCTCATTCTCTTCTCTGCTTAGCATGGTTCCTAAATTTCAGGCATTACTGACCGAGGTAGTGGTCACACACACTATAAAAATGACCAGATTCACCTTTTCTGCTGTTATTGACTGCAGACACACATAATCAACCTGCATTTTTAGAGAAAAAGAGTAATTCTGGTAACCAGCAGAAGAACCCAACCATATGAAAAATGTTCAGCAATCAAACAAACAGGAGGAATCACCAGACAACTTTTTTAAAGAGTGGGTAAAGGTTGTTTCCACTATTAATCCAGCTTATTTTTCTCTATGAAAAATGGTTTGATAAAAAATGGTAGTCAGATGACAGTGCTCACAACACTATCCTTTCATTGGAAAGCTCTGAGGATCAATTGGATATGTGTCACTGCATGCTTAATGCATGAAGCAAGCTGACGCGTTATATTTGGATAAGGTAAAATAAGATGTTTAGCACTAGCTGAATATAGGAAGAAAAACAGATGTATTTACTATAACTCAAATTAATTCAAATGTAAGAACTTATCAGTTACCACCATGGTTATTTGACAATTTTCAGACCAGAGTAGCCTTTATTTCAGTCACACAGAGCTTAGGGCAAGGGCTCTAGTGCCTTCCAAGGAAAGGTCAGAAACAGGTTCCATCCAGCTCAGCCTTTGGGTGTTAAGAAGTATTGCCTATTTATACTGAAGATTTATTTTGCAAGGTGCCAGCATTGCCACTAAGTAATAAGGAAGGAGATGTGCATTGTTTTATCTTCGTAGTGCTATTGTGTAAAACAAGAAATATATACAGACATTACAGTTGTTAACTGTAAAATAATAAAGGTATACATGTACAGTTACACTGCCTTCTTGTCAAAGTTCCCCAAGGAATAGCTGGCAGATTTTCCCTATGTCTGAGATAACACAGGAAATGCCAAACCATTGGACTAGACTCCTGGTTAGTCAGCCCCTCACTGACTCTCCTCATGAGCAGTCCTGACAGCTCAAAAACGTGACTAACAGGAGCTTTGCAATGAGGGGCCCACAAACCACTGGCCATTTAATAACAGTCCTTAAAATCACATAAAGAAAATTCTTTAGCTGTAAGTTTTACGGAGCTTATACGATTACAGTTATTCTATTACCTTGAACGCTAAAGCCTGACCACATACTGTGCAGAAAGCTATTCTGCTTCATATCTGTCCCATTCAGCAAAAACCTCTCATAACACCAGGAGAAAAAGCAGCCAGCACACAGATTCACAGCCCATTTTGTCATTGTTTAACTTTCCGGTTGGCAGAACCATAAAAAGGTTAAAAGGCAGGTATGTTTTACAGGGGGTTTTGCCTCATCAATATTTTTGAGCTCAGCACATTTAAAATAACACCAGCATACAAATGGTAAACTATTCTGACAATGCAGATGCACTGAAATTCAATGCACTTAAGCCCAGCTCTGACAAGCCATCTCCTGTCGTAGTAAAAAATATTTCCTCTAAGGCTTCCTGTTAGTTTTGCCTTGTACTTATTTAAGTCACCACCATCATGAGATGGTGATAATTCTTTGATACATGCTGTTTTCAGCTACTGGAGACTACAACAACTACTATAAATAATATGCTAAGGTCCAAGTCTGAGGTCTTCCTCTTAGCAGACAGCACAAACCTTAAAATCAGTCCAGTCCCAGCAGCTTACAAGCCAAGTGGACAAAACAAAAGAAGAAATTTTATGATCCCACCTTCCTAGAGATAGGCTGAAGCACAAATAAATTCATGAATGGTGGGAAATAAATGCATCTAGATTTTCTCAGCAGATTCACATGAATAGTTACGGTGGTTTTGGAGATCCCTAACAGCAACCCCACCAGTACCAATGAGGAGGGCACCAAGATGATGGACTTGTGCTCCATACCAGGGTATGGAAGGAGAACAAGAGCTAGTGGGCATATGTTGAAGCAAGAGGAGTTTGGACAGGGTATGAGGAACAGCTTTTTCACCCTGAGGGCAGCCAGGCAACGCTGTGCAGTTTTTGTGCTTGGGGAAGTTTAAGACCCAAATGCATAAAGGCCTGGGCAAGGTGTCTGATCTCAGAGCTGAGTCTGCTTTGAGCAGGAAGTTGGATTAGAAACATCCTGAGGCCCCTTCCAGCATCTATAATCCAATGATGCTATGAAAGAAATGTGAATGCAAATCTGAAAGCAATAAAATACTATGCTGTATTTTTTCTTTCAAAATGTACTTTCTCTGAAAATTTTCAACAGAATCACTTGGTGTCAGTCTCAGAAATCTATGAAATTCAAAATTAAAGCTTTAATTTTTAGAATATTCATTTAAATATAACTGGAGGAATGTCAAACTACAATTTCAAACTGAAAATAGTAATAGCTACTTCTTTTTAGCAAGATTCTTAGAAAAACACTTTCACAATTTTCTTATTATTTTACTTTCTGGCAGGATATTAGCTAATCAGCAGAAGTGGATGAATTTAGTTTCATTTGAATGAAATTATTTGAATGAAATCCATATTTCTTGCTGAGAAAAAAAAACTGACACAAATTTTACCCACGGCGCCTTCAATGTTTTGTGATAAAACCTTCTTTCTCTATCTACTGAAGACTCAGGCAGTAATTCTACACAACACTAAATGCCCTCATATCCTACCATTTTGCAGGGGAAAAATGTTCCATGTGCCCAGCCTCTTACAGGAATGCTCAGCATTCTGCTGGCTTGGACCCCACCTCCTTTGGGAGCTGACCTTAATATTTAACCTACTTTAATCATGCTGCAGAATGATTACGAAAAATTATGAAACTGGAAAACACTATTAGTATTGGCAATTACTGATATTTTTAAAACAAGCCTTTTGTTCTTTTTTTTCTGTTTCCAGTAAAGTGAAATTAAAAAACCCCATGAAATTAAATACACCACACAGAGTAGTAAGGCATTGCCAGAAAGAATGGAACTGTACAGATGTGCGGCATAGGCACCAAAAAGCAGAATTTATGACACAAAAAGCCTTTAATCTGCAGCTCTTTGCTTATTACCTGTTCAGATTTCAGTGAAAGTCAATTAATTTTCAGTTCTGAGGGCACTTCTCAGATAGCTGGACAAACTGCTGTACTGAACAAGTTTGTTTCTTAGCAAAAACAAATTTTTGAAAATACCTCTAGAAGTGGAAAAATAAATTATTTACAATGGCTCAAAATTTTATGCAAAAATGTTTCTCTAAACTCATCCTGTCTCATATAAAGAAGGTAGGAAAACACACTTGCTGTTTGATTTTACTTGGATCTCAATCTCTTTTGTGATTTGTTGATAGCACCCATATTTGCAGCACTGTTCAACATGAATAAAGTGCCAGTAACTCCTGTTCAGTATTGCTGAAATGCAGCTGAGAGTGCGTGGTGCAGGGGGGAGGGATATCAGAGGAATTAGCAAGGATCTTGTCTGCTCTTCCATCACACCAAAGGGACTGCTGTCTCTGAGTCTCCTGGGTCTACAGTAGATATTACAAATACAAGGGATAATATTACCCAGAAAAACCTTTTGCCTCTTAAAATGCACATGGCTCCCTCTAAGAATAAGACAAAACCTGTACTTCTTACTATATTTCTTTTATACCAGACACAGGGCAGGAGAAGAAGAGAGCACTTTCTGCATACAGTGAGTATACTTTGCTTTCCAGAGCAGATGATAACAAAGAGATCCAGCTGTTTCTTCTGCCGTACTACAGCCACCTGCAGCAAGGCACAAGCAGGTCAAATGCTGCCTCACCCTGTGCTTGCGGAAAGAGAAGTCATTTTTTCCATTCTGGAAATTTGATCACACTCTCATATTCAGTATATTGGTCATTTGAAATAACCTAAACTGGCCAGAAAGCAGAACTCAGAATTTAGTTTCCAACATCACAAGATTCTGCTCTCGCTTGAAATGCTTTTATCAGATTTAAACAAGAGAGGATGGAAACCTTATTGACTGGGTAGTGTAGTTAAAATTAAGCTGACCAAATGATCTGCCGTATCTGAGGTTGCCTCTTGGTATTAAAAGAAGTCTCCAGCTCCTTCACAATAAAACATATTCCTGTTGAAGCTTCAGAACAAAATGAAAGTTTCATTCTTTCTGGAAGATATTGATCCATTTGGAACTTATTCAAGCTGCCCAGCTTTATCAGTTTAGGCCTCCTGTGCTCATAACAAACCTGTGCAGTACTCTCTGAGGAGCCTCAAGCAGACTCTCCCTTCATGCTCCCATCCTGATTCTTCTGTGACCCAGTACCCAGGAAATGTAGCTTGCAATCAGCCCTCTTTAAAGGCTTTTTGCAGATATCAGTGTATCATAGCACTTTGATTTCTCACAACCAAATAATTCCCCCTGCACCCTCTCGCTAAGCCACAGAGTTTTACACCAGTCCTTTGGCTCTAACAGGACCCATGAGACTCACAGTAAAGAGTGGAGCTCTGCACAGCTTTGTACACAGCCACATGGGAGGCCATGCTCTCCAAAATTAGGTTATTTTTAGTAAATCTTCTGTTTTATGCACTTGCAATATCACTATAAACTGCGAGCATCACTGAAGTAGCCTCAGTCAAGTAGTCATTCAAGAATGAATGTTACAACTGAGAAGACTGACAAATATTGGGGGGCAAGAGGGGTTTAAAGTACTTTAGTTTGAAGTAGCTGATAACACAACCTTTTTACACCACAAAAGATACTAAATTTCTAAGTATAAACTTTATTGTTCTCCCTAATATGGTGCTTCAGTGGTAAAGCCATAGGCATACACTGTGTCCACAATGCAAAAGCACTGCAAAGCTGATACAGACAGACAAGACACATAAACACACATTTTTTTACCCGTGTTTAAACATAAGTTATCCCACTGTAATTTCAGCAGTATGGTTACAGCAAATAGCCTTCTTAGTGTCAAATTATTTATTCTGGTCAATTTATTCCTGAACAGCATGGAGAATAAGGAGATACAATGTAAAGTACTACCTAATGACAAATCTGCAATTACTCAAGAGTGGCTCTACTGATACAATGATTTTGGCAAGCAGAAATATGGCCCATAACAAAAATTGTTGCTTTGTATATAGATGAACACACACACGTAGTACAGCCAAGTTCACTTTCCCCTGCACAGATCAACACCCACACCAGTCCTGCATGCACAAACCAAAGAGCAGCCCTGTGGAGCACAGGACAGGGAATCAATTCAGGGCCTTGTTAGTGTGAGCAAACACCATCACGCTGCTTCACACCCGAGCTGGGACAGCACGACTCCGCACCAGACAAAGTGACTGGCCACAGATCTCTCCCCTTCAGTCATCAATATCACTGACTTCATTTTTCCCCTCATTTTATTATGTTCTCTGGTAGCTATTTTCCATCTGTCGTGTTACCTGTTTTTCTCTTTGACTGGTTACTGCCACATCAATTCATTTAAACAGGCACTATCAAAAACACAGCGGGCAGATGAAATGCATTCGGCTCGTCACCAACAGTCCAATGCTCCCTCAGGGGTGATGTCACAGTCTTTATTCTATGACTAGCTCCTGCCCACTGCACCAACTCAGACCTTCATTTGCTATTCTGTTCCACCAGCTAGAGAGCATTGATCCTCTTCCCCTTTGAATTTCTTTTCTGTTCTAGATACCTATCTCTGAAAATGAAGATATGGAAGGAAGACCCATGGATTATGTGACAAAATTAGCACCAGGAAAAACAGTGCAAAAATCTGTGAGGCCTTTTTGCATGGTTATATTTCACACATCTAACACTGCAAGGACACACACTCTGATCACATTAAATTCAAATCAATAATGAAAGGGGCAGTTTCAATGACTCTCTGGAGATACGATCATGCTCCGAAGCTCACTGAGGCCAATCCTGGGTCACTTGTTTCTGAATGTATGATGAATTTCCTCTGCAAGTTCGATTTTGCAAAGACCCAGCCGTCTCCTGTGGCATGTGATGCATGCCTTTAGCTCCTACTGAGACTAATGGGACCTTAAGGGGCTGGACAAATTTCAGGAACAGGCATTTTCCAAATTATAAACGCAGTTCCTGTCTATGGACTGGATCCAATCCATACATCCATGATGTATGCCCTGTATTGCTGCTGAAAGAAAAAGAAGCACAAAATATTCATTCTCTTGAAGAAGGAATTACAGAAAGCCCTAAAGTTAGAACACAAGGCAACCAGCTCATGCATGGAGCTTTGTCAATACGACTGGTAGGAGGCTCCCAGGAAAGTTGGCTGGTGGGGCAGCCAGCCAAACTGGGGTTTCCACGATGCGTGTTAGGAGGGCAAGACATGATAACACTATCATTATTTACCGAGCAAGATACTGAATTTTTTCAAGCATGACTGAATTGCATCTGCCCTTGAACACCTGGCTGGGAGTAAAACTGGCTCTCAAGCAGAGAGAGGCTGGCTGCCTTTGCTGCAGATAAACTCACTATCATGAGAACTTCAAAGAGCAAGGCATTTAGTAATTAAAGGCATATAAATGTAGGGCATGTGACCATGCCATTCCCCCTTCTCTATCTGATGCCACAGGAAAGCATGGAATGACAAAAACAAAGCTTGTTTTCATGTTCTTTTCTACCAAGACTAAATAAGATTATAGCAGAAGCAGACGGGCAGTCACACTGACAGCACCATGATATTGTGAAGCTGGTTGGGGAGATGAAAAAAAAAGCGCCAACTCAAAAAGTCTCTCAGCAGTCTATTTTAAGGAGGCATCTTATATAACAGGAAGCAAGCACAGTTATTCTGGATTCTTGAACACCGTCTGTCACATTGCCACAAGCAAAGGAAGTATAAAGAAGTATGTGAGACTATTTGAAGACTGTTAGTTTTAATTAGCCTGTAATAATGTTGGCTATATAAATCCTTGCAGGTTGAATTAGAGAAAGAAAGTGCCACAGAGATTAAGCCTGCACAATATCTAAATCATTCCAAAGCTAAGGGGAAAATAGATCTTTTTTTTTTTTTTTTTGCAAATGGCAAGGTCAGACACGAGGGTGGCAATCAGTGTGTGGTATTTACGGGCACTTACCACTAACAGTGGTCTGAATTCTTCAGGGCAGGAATACACACTCTCAGGGAGGCAAGGGACAGGTGGCTGCTCCTTGGCAAAGGAGCACTTTTCTGTCCAAAAGCGACCGAGTGAAGCATCAGCTGTCCATGTACAATTTAGCAGGAACACTAGAAGGGTCCCTCACGGTTGTGGTAAACCAGCTGGCTCATTAGCCCCTACCCCAGCCTAGGCTGCAAGTGCTACTGTGGTGCCCAGAGCTACAGGTGCCGAGAGCTAACACACCTCCTCAACCTTTTCTCTCTACAGGAAGAGCCACATAACACAGGGCAGGAGGGAATACTCCATTTCTTAGGTTTCTAATTTCAGGATTAGAATTTGGCTAATAGCTTTGGTCATAGACAGTGTTTAGGATGAAAGGATGTACTAGAATTTTAAGACCAGTGAAACATTTCAGTGTCTTAAAACCACACATGCATATTTTTTTAAGCTTTAGCATAGATGGAAAGAGAAATAAAATTGTCTGTAGCTGATTGAAAAGAATGCTCTAATTCAAACTGGGATTTTGATAGTTTCATTTCTGATGCCAAACCAAAAGACAATGGTTCGTATAGCTTTACTTTACTAACACGGTAAGAATTAAAGGAGGAACTGTGTGGACATTACCCAGGTTTGTGGACCTTCACCCCAACCAACCATTATCTGCTTCTCCCAAAGTTGTGCAGTTGTATAGATCAGAAATAGCACATACCCAGAAAAGTAATGCCTCGTACACACTTTGCAAACCTCAAGAAAAGAAAACATAATTTAGTCATTAAGATGTAACAGTGAATAAAACATCTGGGGCAAATTTTAGGAAATCTAAGTTAGCTTTGCTCCAAATACTTCTGTGTGATTTTACAGCAGCTGGTTCGCGGAGAATTTAAAATTTGTCCCACTCTTTATCCCAATTAGATACAAAACCAAAAGCTTTTTAATCCATGAATGACTACTAAAATAGCAGAAGAAAAGATGAAAGCATGAAAGTTAGGTCAGCTAATAAAAATATAAATAATATTAAAACTTGCAATAACTGAATATTACTAAGTATTGATATAATGCTTTACCAGTTTTCATCCATTTAGATCTTGCTATGCTGACTCAAAAAGAGAAAGACCCATTTAAGCATGTCTTATGCACGTAATATTAAGCCCTCCCCTTCATGAAAAAGCATTTGTATATCTCAATGGTTGGAACTTTTCATACTGACTAATGTCTAAACCAAGGAAACATATTGCTTTGATTATACTTTTTAAATGGGCATATTGAAACTTATAAAAGAAGCAAAGAAGGTAATAAAACTCCTCCAGTTCCCCATCCAAATAACTATAATCCCATTAATTATATTGCCTTCCATTCCATCGTTATCATTATGGTTAGAAAATCAAATGCAAGAAACTTTTCTTTCTGTCTGACGATAGAACATTTTGCTCAGATGTTCCTAGTTAGAGCTGTAGTTTCCCTCACAGAAGTACAACAGTAGGGAGGTGAAGACAGAAAGCCACGAAGCTCCCCAAATCCACAGAGATGGTACAAAGCCAGAAGGAATGGCAGAGTTACAGTTCCCTGGGCAAATGCTACAACTGCCCAACAGACTTCAGCTGAGAAGGTGTCGCAACTGAATTTCACAGTAACTTCCCACCCCACAGGGTACCCGCTCTAGCAATACTTTTCTCATCTATAGGAGGTTTTGAACAGCACGTTACAAACTTCTCCCTGCAGCTTTCTAAAAGAAGCTGCGTCTGTTTCTTTCTTCCGTGCTTTCTTCAGGAGTGGCTATGAAAGAGCAAAACACGTAGCATGTGTGTAACTGGGAGAGGCAGAGAGATGCAAACACCTGCTGGGACTCCATTTAACCAGTAGCCCAAGAATTCCCTTGCAGAGGGCTGAAGAGGTTAAGCCTTTACCCCCGTTTCTCTATACACACATGCACAGAATGTAATTTTTACCTCTGTAATGCAACGAGCTGAATATAATTTACTTAGCAGAGTACACATAAACATAAATAGACATAGCACATATCTGTTGCATATGTGCAAACCTTGGCTGTTGGAACAGCTGAGGGAAAAGGCACGTCCAGTTACTTCAGTGCAAAAGCCAAGGCTCACACGTAACAGCCAAGATCGACCATAGTTTTCTCTGCTGCCCTGCTGGTCATGATTTGTCATGTCAGGAAAGCAAGCACACCCCTGAAGGGCTACCTTTTTAGCCCACCAGTGGTCCTATTTACAACACTGACCCACAAAGAGTTACATTGGCACAACACACGGAAGGAAAGGGAAGGGAGGTCTGTAAACTGTGGCATGAAATCAAGATGTAGCCAGAAGCATGGAGAGGAGTGATTCCCTTTGCCTCTCTCTTTTTCTGTGCCACCATGGTCCTTTCTTTGATCTTCCTTCCAGCTGTTGCCGTAACACGGCTTTCAATTTCATTTCTCTGACTGCAGTTTGATTTAAGCATGTTCGCAAAAACTCTCCTGAGATTTTAGAATCACTGTTGCATGTCTCCTTACTCAGATAACAAAGGAGCCCTCTCCTGAGGTCCTGAGGCTTGATTTTTCATTACCTTGCAAACTCATTACTTGTTTACACCTGCATAAAGTTCAGATGTTTGAGCATTGTAAACTCAGGTGGCCTCAGTATAAATGTTTGCACAAGAGGCATAATGTCAGAACAAGTGAAGCATGCCCTCCTGGCAGCAAAGAGACACCCGAGCAGCACTGCACCATCTCCCTACAGCCGGAAGAAGCTCCAGTGATGGCATTTGCGTAACTCCCAGTGGTACCACGTTCATACAGCACACACAGCAAGCACACCGCAGTCTGCTCCAAAGAAAGGCATTGCCAGAGGCAGCACCGGCACAAAGGAGATGTGACTGAAAGCAGTGTCAGGAACATGTCACTAAGGGACACTGGGGAAGCCACACACTCCTCAGACACAGCTGTGGTTTAGACAGGCAGAACTGTCTCAAGGACTTGATGCTGTTTACAGTTTCTCTGAGGCTCCCTTCTTTTCCAGGTAAAAAAGTGTATCAGTGCAGCCCAGCAGAAGAGGTTCTGTTCAAAGCAAAATTGTGAAGACCTAACCAACAATAAAAAGAAGGTATTATCACATATATTATTAGGTGTGCAAGCTGCTCATGGTGCTGAAGACTCCTACTAAGTTTTTTTTTTAAATCAAATAAGATAAATAAAAATTTTAAAAAACCCCAAAAACTAAAAAACCCACTAAAATATTCTTCAGCTTTTCCCTAAGCTTTTACATAATCTCGTACATTTCTGTGAAACAAACTGAAATAAACTGGTTTTATAAAAACTTCTAAAGGTTATCACTGTCTCTAGCAAAACCAGACTGATACTACACAGGATAATTCAGGTGGGAAGGCTAGTCTCTAATACATTCCCCTGCTGAAACCAGGGCCTTGTGGCCCCTGATGAACTCCCTTCGTCTTGTTCTCTCTCCCACACTGGAGACCATCTGAGCTGGACGCAGTGCCTAGACAGGAAATAACCAGTGCTGAGCCAAGAGGGAGAGTTACATCTCTTGACCCATAGCTCTGCTCCCACCAGTCCAGCCCCAGATGCTGATGCTGTCCCTCGCTGCCAGGCACGCTGCAGGCAGGGGCCACTCATTGCCCAGCAGGACCCCAGGTCCTCCCTGGCACTGCTGTTCCCCAGGCAGACAGGGCCAGCCTCCCATGGTACAAGGGCAGCTGCATCTATACAAGTGTATCTGCCAATATACTTCAGAATTTAAACTGGATCCTCAGAGAAAAAACTCCCAAACATCAGGGAAGAAAAACAGGTCCTGGGATGTGTTATTCCTTCCGAGAGCTTAAGGGTGGTGGACCCCTAGACCTTCTCTGATCCCTCACACTAAGATTAAGATTGCTCCGGTTGTGTGTGTGGTATTTTTACAGCCAAGTGTTTAATACAGGGAAAAGTCAGGCTCCCACACTTCTTGAGGATGATTATTCCAGGGGGTAATAATCGAACTCTCATTCAGGAAATTGTTCCCAATATTGAGATTAAATTCTTCTTTGTCTAATTTCCTTCATTTACTTATACTACAACTCAGCCTTTATACTAAATAATAATTCTCTCTCTCTCTTCGTGGGAGTTCCATCCCTCAGATATTTGTGGGCTGTTCTATCCCTTAGGCCATATTAGTCACCACTTAGCCAAACTATACTCATTTAGTCCTTTTTATTAGGATTTGTTAATTATTCTTAATCCCCTCCTCTGAACTCCCTGGTTTCCCAGTCTCTCTCACAACACTGTAGCCAGTATTCCCCACCCTCCTGCATCGTAACACTGTAGAGAGGAACTCTCCTCTCCTCATCCCAGTGTTCCTGGAAATACAGAATACAGTTTAGCTCCTGCATACTTCATCTCTTTGTCCCTATGTCTTCTTCAGCGTTATTGCTTCCCAATGCCAAATCTGGCTTCCCTTACTCACACAGCTAGCCCAGCTGGAGCAAAGCCCACAAACAGGATTAAGAGTTGGCTTTCGCCTCCATCTCAAACTGTGTTCACTTCTCTTAAATACTTTTTTTTTTCATTCATTGCTCTCTCAAGGTTTAGTACAATGTTCACTGCTGCAGTAATAAAAGGGCCCAGTTTTGAATGGTTTTTTGCATAGTTTCAGTAGTATCTAAAGCTACTGGAGGTTAAGCATCTAAATATCTAAAATCTGGCTTAAATACTATTAACAACATATTGTGCTCAAGCAAATATGCTTGAGAATTCAGAGACTGGCATTTAGGAACGCATTTTCTTTCCAAGAATGGTATTTTCAGTGCTGCATATTTAGTCCCAATAACAAGGTAGGTATAATTATGTCTCACTATTGCCCTAATTACTCTTAGAATTTCAATGGTTCTGTCACCATGGGTGCTTTTCAGTAAGTTTTGGCTGAAAAAAAACCCTGACTTTTAAAAAATATCAGCAATGCCCTGATGCAACTAATGCCCTTAATAATGGCTAGTATTTAACAAAAACACCAACTTCGAGTATTCAGTGAGGCACTGCCTCACCAAAATAATGGGAATTCACTGCTGTTATCAGTGGCTTTGGCTTACACCACTAAAGGCTCTGAAATGCTAAGGAGATGACACTGAATCACACTGACACAAAAGATGGGTATAGAGACAAGGACTGGGGAGCAGATACAGCAAGTATTTATAGGGTACATCTTACCTCCCACAGAATTAATCCTTCTCAGTAGCTACAGCATACATTGAGAGAGTAAGAACAAATTCTTAGCCCTTTCTCCACTCATTGGGAATGGGATTCCTTTTAGCCTTGAAGAGGTAAAGAGGAGGCAGGGAATGTGAACTGACTTCTTTGCTTTGCCTTTGTGGGAAGGCAAAGGCTCATCCTTCCCCATTTCTCCCATAGCCTTAGCACACACCTACGTAAATGAAGCTCAGCCAGAGACCTCTGCAACATCAACAGCGAGAGAAGGCAAACCACAAACATGACAAGATGAGAGATGATGAAATAAACACTCATCTGCTGAGCAGCCCTGGTGGTTAATAGAAAACATTTATCAGAAAAACAACTTCCACTCTTAGAGAGCAGCTTTGGCTGAGTATAGGAACAGTATCCTGTGCACAGATGTCCATAGCTACTAAAATAACAGTCTCTGACTAAGACGAAATGATGAAACACTACCTAAAGATATATTTACTAGATCTAAATTTAACTGACAGGTCAACATATCTTTTACCAGGTGCTACGATTTCAGAGTATGTCAGAAAGGTAATAAAGCTCAGAGGAGTCTTGATTACATCAGCGAAGAACTTTGTTTTCCAATGACACTCTAAATGCTCTCATCACTATTTAAACAGTGGGTCAAAAGATCAACAAAATAACATTGGCTGGCATAACATTCTTTGTCTAGCAGGAACCTGAATGTCCTGACCATTTATATTATGAAGTCCAAATGTCAGTGACATATCCTAAAAGCCTGTGCTCACTGTCACTAACCTCTGACTTCCCTTCAGATTCATGTCACATTTTATCTTTCGTGTATTAGTGTCTGTCTCTAAACAAATCTCCTAGGGCTTTTTTAGATCCTACCTTCTATGTCTACAAAGTTTATATCCACTTTGACTGGAGTTGTCTATAAGTATGATGTGGAAAACTGCAATATAGAACTGATTTATCCAGCAATTGTTCTATTGCAATTAGCTAAGCTGCAGAAGTCCTTTTGAAAAATGGTCTTGGCTTTGTTGTTGTTAAAAAAATGGGCTTTTTCCAAAAGATTTCCATTAAGATTTTTGTACTGTCTGAAGTTTAGAGCTTTTTTTTTTGGCACCATTTCTATCAAAATTTTGGTCAATTTGTTTGCTGAAAATCTACTGACTACTGAACTAGATTATTAAATAAAGATGGTTAGACCTTAAGAAACAGGAAGAAAGGTGGTTTGATGCTGTGTACAGCTTAGTATGTTCTCTGCAGCTGAAGAACTATCATGGCAAGCTTTGGTACTAAGGTGCTAAACTTGGCACTAAATCCAGGCTGCCAAAGAAATGCAATTCCAACCCAGATGAGGACTTGCATGATAATATTTCCTTCATTTCTGCAGGGTATTTCTTCCCATGCCCTTGTCTTTTAGGGAACCAACAGGGTGCAGCTGGTCTTGGCCAGGAAGACACTGTGCCTCACATGACTGGCCAAGCTGATGATGCACAGATTGCTGCTTGAACCAGATTCAAATGAACCACGCAGTGCTCTGCTAGAAGTCAGAAGATGTGTTTATGCCTGGCCCCCACAAAATTTGTTGCATTTCCTCAGAAGCTACAAGCTGCTCATTATAAAGAGGACAGTGAACTAAACAAGTGTGAACTTGATCCAGAAGTTATTTCTGTTCTGCAACAACTGCTGCTTAACTCACCAACTCTCTGCCACTCGATGACATGCCAGCATACATCCTGTCTGGCAGAAACTCTTGACCTTTTGATTCTACTTTGGCTCTGCCTACTGCAATGATGCATCCTTTGCTTCTTTAGCTGAAGCAGTTTTTGCTTCACATGAGCATAGCTCTGATTTGGCAGGCATGACCATAGCAATATCTAGCAAGTCATGGCAGCGCTGTAACAGTGTGACCACCACAGGGCACCTCAGACATGCTGTCCTAAACCACAGTCCATAGCAGCCCTATGACAGTTTGCATTGTGTGTGGGTATGAACAGCATTTCATGTTCACTGGTCAAGCCACTTAAAAGCTAACACTTACGGATGTTGAAGACCTCTTAGTGAAAGAGGCTGCTTTATACTTTCTGCTCAATAACATGACCAGGATGCAAATAGGAAAACTCCAGAGCTAGGAAGATGTCAGCCAGAAGTACCATGGGGGGCCTATAAAAGCCTTTGTGGCAAGAAAGGCATTCCATGGCATGAACATGATCCGTGAATAATTAGATTAAAATTTTCTGCTGACAATCCCCATGGAAAATAAAAGAAGTGAAAAGAAAGAAAAACACAAAACTATATTCAAAGGAAATCAGAAAAACAAACAGAAATGCAACCTAAGGCAGTGCAAGATATCTAATCGTCACTTGCAAAACAATACCTCTATTCCATCTTTCTTCTTTTTTAATTGGCAGGATCTGAGGAAAATTATTATAATAATCTAAATTCATTTACATTCTGAAAAGACTATAGGAAAAGAGAGCAATCTTACAATGAGTAATGTAGTAACAAACAGTGGAGACAGTGTTTCAAGGCAACTATTCTAACTACAATCTGTGGAGAACATGATTTAAGAGCCTTTCATTAAAATTGGTATAATTTTCATTCGGGAATGCCTTTCATTTAAAACAGTGGATACCGTGGATGACTAGACCGAGTCTACCTTCCATGTGGGTTGATTTATTAGTGAATTTACTGGACCTACACAATTCACTATACTGTCTGAGTTTCAAAGGATAAAAGTGCTGTTTGGGAAAGGACTTTATATGTAACCAGAAGAGGGCCCTGGGGCTACCCTCAGGCAGCATAGACATGCTCTAACCCAGAAAGAAGCCCAACAGCAAAAGCCACAGTTAGGTTCCTTCTAGAAAAGTAGTTCTGACAGCAGCAACAAATAATTAGATAGCCAAATGCTGAATCAGCAACTTTCTTTTGTTTTCCCAGATCTGCACAGAAATCCACGTTTATGTCAACTCCCATGAGGGAAAGTGCATAGAAAAAAACTAGGTGTATACATAATGCTTAATCACATGAACCTGATTTAGCTGTCCAAACAGTACTCTAGCCTCTACATTGTCTGTGGAGAGAGAGAAACTACTCTACAAGACATTGAGAGCATCTCTATTAGGTTCATATTCTAAGCTGATGCCTGTAGGAGTTTAGCTTCCCTATAGATCAAGAATTACAGTAGGTGGTTTAGTAAGAATATCCTTCATCACATACTGTGCTGGTTTCAGCTGGGGTAGAGAGAATTTTCTTCCCAGTGCCTAGTACAGGGCTGTGTTTTGGATTTGTGCTGAACTGAACACAGGGCTGATAATAGAGCTGGTTTTGTTATTGGAGATGTTTTTGTTATTGCTGAGAAGGGCTTGCACAGAGCCAAGGCCTTTTGCTGCTTTTCCTACTGCCACTCACATTGGTGAGGAGGCTGGGGGTGCACAGGAGGTTGGCAGGTGGCACAGCTGGGACAGGTGACCCAAACTGACCAAAGGGATATTCCAGACCAAATGGCATCATGCTCAGTATATAAAGTGGGGGGAAGAAGGAGGAAGCGGTGGAATGTTTGGAATGTTGGTGTGTGTCTTCCCAAGCCACTGTTACCTGTGATGGGGCCCTGCTCTCCTGGAGATGGCTGAACACCTGCCTGCCCGTGGGAACCACTGAATTAACACCCTGTTTTGCTTTGTTTGTGTGCGTGGCTTTTGCTTTCCCTATTAAACTCTCCTTATCTCAACCCACGAGTTTTCTCATTTTTACCCTTCCCATTCTCTCCCCACTCCCACTGGTGGGGGAAAGAGCGAGCAGCTGCCTGGGGCTTGGCTGCTGGCTGGGGCTAAACCACAACACATACAAATTAGTTACAACTGATATGGCCTCCTCCAGAGACTTGCAGAAAATCACAAGGCTGTAACTTCTGATCTTAGTTGCATGTGCAGGTTTTCTCTACCTCTTCAGATTCAGAAGCAGCTCTAAATATCTGCTGCCCTTTATAATCATTTTTCCAAAAAATATTTTCCAAAAAACCTGTTTCAATTTTTTGACTCAAAATTATTTTCTTTCATATTGGCTCCTTAATCAAATGTATGCCCACATCTCAAGAAGCAAAATATTTAGTTTTCATTAGACAACCAAATATTTATTCATAATCACTCCCACCAGGAATAGGAACACACATAATCACTGATTTTTATCCTGGTTAGTACTTCCACTCCCATGCCACACACAACTAACCAAGGAATTTTCGAGGGAGCCCCGTAACTCCAAAACATCAGAACTAGCTACAGAGGACATGCTTTTCCACAGTTTGGTCCAGTCCCACTGAGGTCTGGACTGCACATGCTAGCATGGGAATCAAGGAGCATTCAGAGGAAATGTAGGGAGAGGGGGACATCACAGCATCTGGGATGGCAGCAACACAGAGCCTACCACTCTGGGGACATGCAAAAGGCAAGGAGACAAACAGAACACGCCAAGAGAGTGGGGGTAAGAAGTGTAGTGATGTGAATGACAAATCACAGTAGAGGCAAACAGAAGCAACTGACTGAAAATGAAATCATGAAGGAGCACTGAAAGTGTCAAAATGCAGTTCATCATTGAGCACCCTGCTGCCCACTGGAGCTGCCACAATCTGCCTGACCCAGAACGATTTATCTGCTGAAATTATAATGCATATTGCATCCACAGCCAGAATACACTTTCTCTGCAGAGCTTTCCCAAAACAGGAAACCAGAGCAGCCCCTCTGCAGAAACTCCTTCACACAGAAATCTTTCATCACAAACTCCTTTTGCACATGGAAAAGCCTTTCAGCAGAAAAATCCCCTCACAGTGAAGGAAGAGATTTGCCAAAAGTTTTCAAAAAATTCCATTTGCAATTATCTGCATCATCAAAATCATTCTTTGTAGACAGCCAAAGTGTAAAACCACTCAAAGTCAAATAAAATCTGCAATAATGTTATTCTTAAGCACAAGTTACCCTCAGTTATATCTTCATATTCAGGTCACTTCTTTACATGAATAACAGTTCCAACAGATAGAACCTATTTATTTATTTTGTATTCTGAAAACCTGCCTCAAAGAGTTTTAATCTTCTAGGTACTGACAGATTCAAGTTTTTCAATCACAGCTGACTGTGGTGAGCTTATCCCGCATTTGAGTAATAGTCTGACAATCTTTTGGAATTTATTTAAAAAACCCCAAAAAACCCCAACTTCTAGCAACAAACATGGCAGACAAGGGTGCTATTTTGTTTTGAGTTTTTGACTGTGGTACAACTTTGCTTCCACAGAAAACAAAAAAAGTAATTTCACCAAAGACTTCATACAGAGCCAAATCAGGCCAGCACCAAAACAAAAGTTCTCTCCTGCAGCACACGCAAAGATGTGTCTGCAGAAGTCACAGTGTCACCTGCCACTTAGATAACTGAAATCCACCACTACACCCTGTATTTGTACAAAAATTGGGCAAACAATTGTATTTTGGCCCGAGCACCAGTTGGGCCAGCACTCAGCTAAATGCTCTCAGCCCTTAAAAGAGGGTGCCTGTATCCAAGCACAGTCACTGGGGATGATCCCTGGTCTATGCCAAGCTGTGAACTACATCCAGGCCTCCTCCGAAAGAGACCAAACACCCACGCTAACTCTGGACAGCACCAGCAACTGCCTGTCAGTGCTTGGGCCCATCCTTGTCCAGGGTAGAGTCAGGAGGTCCATAAGGAAAGAGGAGGCTGTGGCAGATAAGGGTGACAGGAGGTTTTAAGGATTTGGTAATGTATACCTAAAAATAGAAAGAATGACAAAGTTTATAAGCATGTGAAAACCACTTTTTTTCCATTCCAATCAATTCCATATGACCCCAGCTGGTTGCCCAGAGAGAGAATTCAGCTTGGTGGATAGGGAACATCTGCCTCAGCCCTGAACACTGCCTCTTTTTGTCAAAAAAGTAGGAAGAAAGCAGGTCCTGCTGGAAGGTGTAGGAAAAGATAGGGAGGAAGGGGCAGGGGCAGCTGCCCTACAAAGTCACTCACCACCAGCACTCACCCGTCCCCTGTCTCCAGGCAAAGACAGAGCTTAGCAAAAAGCACTGACTGCCAGAGGACCTTCCATGGAAGGAAGAGGGAGTCTTTAAACCTATAACCAGACCTTATATTTCATGGGAAACTAAGCAAAAGGACACAGTATTTTTTCATCACTAATGTTTCTTTTTCTTTCTCCCACTTCTGGTGTGTTATCTTATTCTTTCAAGCCAACTGTTTTAACTTTGAAAATACTATCTGCATTGTTCAGAGCTTCAAGACAGTAAATCTTAGAAGAAGAAAACAGTTGCTGCTTTTAAGACTAAAAACATCTCTGCATCTTTTCCACTGACAATATACCTACCAAGCAAGCACAGTGAGTTCAGACTGCAACATAACCTACTGTGGTAAAACCTCATTGCCTTGATGGATTACACATCACTGAATGTTTCAAATCTATCATGATGTTACATTTTCTGCCTTTTTTTTTTTTCCCTCTAAATGGGCAGCCTCAGCACAGCCAAATGTACTGTTTGTAAACAGAAAACTCATTCCTGCTTATGGCCTGCAAGCAGACACACAGCAGCCCTGGAGTAAGCTGAGAGCCAAGTCAGAAAGCCTTTACATTCAATTAGTAGCTTTACTTTTCCTCTTGGATTTGTAACTGCAGAAACCAATTTAAGATGAGAATGAGCAGAATCCTTGGAGCTGTCAGGAGCAGGGCAGGGCACTAAGCAGAATTCTGCTTGACAGAAACCACACAAAGAAAATTCAGAACTCACTTTGCCGCCCTTGGCTCTCCCAGTCACCTTTGCATGCACTGCTCCCAGGTCCCCTCTTCTCATGTTGTGCTTGATGTACAGCACAAACACATGTACTGGTGAAAGGGAACTAGGGAAACTAATTGGAGGAATGCACATCATTATCTGCTTGCTCACTTCTCTTATATATTTTTTTTTCGTAAAATAGTTATCTATTTTGTTAAATTAAGATGGAATCTGAAGCAGGATTGACAACTTCTGTTATTTATGTCAACTGCATGGCGATCTATTCCAGTGGACACTGAGAGCTCACAGACTTCAAGCCATGGTAAGAAAAGAAAGAGTGGGAAAACCCACATTTATTAAAGTCCTTGTATTACTCTTAATTTTTCAAATTTTAAAACACTGTTTGATTTTTGTTCAAATGATTGGTGAAGTAGTAATACCAGTATTCTGATTTATCTTTAAGCATAAGTCTGAGAGGATCTTTCCTGCCTCAGACTAAAATAATAAGAAGAAAGGCTTTCGTCAGTATTAATTGTTCTCAAGCACCCAATCTAGCCACTTACAGAATCTATCATATTAGGCCTCAATGATTTAATCTTACAAATATCTGAAATTACATTAGATCTAAATGGAATAAGCAATAAAATACATCACTTAGCTCTGGTTCTTTCTGAGGATGACACTAACTTATGTTTCCAGAATTCCAATTACATCGCTAGACCCCGGTTAACCAATGCAGTGGAACAATCCATAACATACATATGGAGAAATACCCTGAAATTTCATTTCAGATCAATTTGTACCCTCAAAACAATACTGCTAGGATCCTCAGCACCCTCGAAGGGCATGCTCTCCAGAACAGCCTGTGTGTGCCAGGAAGAACTGAAGTATCAAGGACAGAACATCTACAAGCCCCTGAAGTGTTTGAGAGAGACTAAAAATAGGGCTCTTTACTCCTTCACTGAAATTGTGCACTATTTGGTACAATGCCTCCAGTTTCTTTGCAGTCAGGGAATGCCAAGGAAACTCTTCCTGGGAAGACTTTTGGGTTTTTTTAATGTCTTTTGTAAGCATGGTTGGTCAAAAACAATTCTTGTGGAAAAGATCTAACACAAAATTTTACTTTAAAGAAATGTAAGCGGTTGGGATCTTCTGCCAGAAATTTTTCCTTCATGGAATGCACACACAGCTTTCTACCATCAATAATGCCAAGACCAGGTAGAGAATTTAGCCCACATAAAAGATTACGGAAAAAAATCACTATTCTGATGAGGCAAAGTTCCAACTAGTTTCCAGAATCAATTTTTTGTTGCAAATGTTTCTTTTTATAGGTTTGAGGGAAGTTGGGAGTTTTTTCAGTGTTTTGCTTTCTTTTCTTTAAGGCAGAGGTAGGAAGTGTTACTACTTCTTTAAAAAAACTTAAAAAAAAATAAAATCTAATATAAATTTTAGATAGCAATAAAATGTTTTAAATTTCATCAAAAACATCTACATGCATTGCTTTTCACACAAGTCCTGTTCACAGCTGCTCTGGAAATAAAGGCATGCTACAAAACAAGTCCATTGAGAAATCTTTTATGTACTACACTTGCTTTAAAGCACAAGATCACATCTCTCCTTCCAGTGGCTGAATTTAAAATCTACCTCTTCTACACAGTTAATGGACCAATTCCTTTAGCCTCAAGCAACAAAATGGGCTAAGTCCAAACCTTCTAGTGCTTAGTCACCACTCTGTAAATTCAGTCAATCTTTCAGTATTTCAGGACAATTTAACCATCACAAATCAACAATAGCACTGATACAGAGACTCTCTCAGTGACTGTCTGCCCTGACTCCACCCCTGCCTAAGATACAAGCTCCTGCCTGGAGCTCCCCTGAACTCATCATCATCAACCACAAGTGCTCTTGCACCACGGTTCAGGTATCAGCTGCTGCTGGAAGCAGCCACAGAAGGTCACCTGGAGCTAACAAGCCAGACCCAGGTTGACATGCCTCCATATTAGCCGCTCAGGCAATGCTTCCTAGATCTGTAGGCTCTTGGAAACAGTCTTAGCCGCAATGAAGAGCAGCACAGATGGATAAACTGGCAGAGCAAATAACCCTGGCCTCTTCTCTGCTCCATAGAAGTCAGCATTCAATCGGTAGCTGTAGCACAAAGCTATCCAAATTGTGGATGACTTGGCTGTGCATATTGGCCACTTGGCTGTCTCCCCTCAGTACTGCATTATCTGGGTTTTTCAGGGTGTTTCAGTTCCCCTCTCATCTTGTGTAATGGGGAAACAACTATAACACATTATATGTTTGGTTAGACTTAAGGTGATTTATTAGAATTATGTCAAATGCTGGTAGAAGCACTCAGGAGCTACATAATACCTCTCTCTTACTGTAAGATAGTTTCCAAAACAGCAAACAATGGTATTCCTTCCAGAACAAGTATGCATAAAATAACAGGCTGGTTCACTGAAGGTACCACTAAACTGGATGTTTGGGTTAGGAGCATGTAACCAGAGTAAATGGCTGTGTGTTGGGATATGCTTGTGCACGTGCATGTGCACAAGCTTATATGCACCAACTCATGCTCTGTAGCTAATGAATTTTCTCAAAAATAGCTCATTATATTGTAAACTGTGTTGTGCTGACACTAACTAACCATGGCAACTGCCAAATGTATAAAAAGCCTACAAACACTCCTTTCAAAGCACAGTCTGTGCTTGAATCTGTCTTTTTAAAGATTGTATGAAAACAGTGGGATGCAATAATACAAGCCTAATTTGTGAAATTCTGCAAATAGAAGGGAAGAGTTTCGTAAATTTCTGAAGTTAGTTTTTTGTATTAAAATCAAAAGCATCATTATACCACTCTTTCTGACTGCTTGCATAACACAATCTACAGAAACTCACTCAGCAAGTACTGCTATGAGCCCACACCTTCTGTTGAGATACCATGTATTGTTAAATACATTAGAGAAAAAAAAATCATTCACTGCAGAAGTCCCTTCCACTCCTTAAGGCTGACAGCACTAAGTCTCATTTTGAAATTCTGTGCATCTACTTAGAACATTGATGGGACACATATGTTACCAGGTAGCTAATTAATATGCATGTAAACCAAATCAAAGATGACATTACCAACAAGCACAAGCAGTGTCTGCTGCAGTACAGAAGATGACTGTAAACTGAATTACTGGGCTTGAACCATAAAATGCACTACACGCGCATTTAAACATACTCGAGTACTAGCCTAAGATATTTTATTGATAAAAACCTCATAATTTTAACAAGAAATTATCTATGTCCAAAAAAATGTTGAGTCTTCTACGTATGGTCCATAACAAAACAGATCGAACACATGAGTAAGGAGAATGTTACCCATTTTACATATGGGATCCTTTTTAATTAAATGGAAAAACTGAAAAAACTTGCCAATGGAAAGGGAAGAATTTAATTTCAAGTTTCATTAAAGGGCTTCCATTCATAGCTAAGACTTTTGGAAAATGGCTAGTAGTCCCAGCTGTGTGCACATCATACAGCAACAAAAAAAAAATGAGTAATTAAACAAACAAATAAACAAAGGGGTATGCCAGCAAAGCTAACATCCTAGGCATCCAATAGCCATGCTTATAAAGCATGAATCAACTACCCACTCTGTCACTTGGGGCTAGAGCATCTTTTTGCACCTTCATGAGCTCACAGATACTTCAGAAGGTAATAACTTAGCTTTTCTAATTCAGCACTATCCCAGAGCTGGTCAGGAGCCTGTCTCAGCTGTGAGGGAGTTTGAGGATGACATAAGCCACGAGGTACTCCTGATATTTTTCTGAGGGTTCTAAAAGAAAGTCAGTTGGCAATAATGAAGCTGCTGGCAGTAACACCAAAAGCACTGCCAAAATGCACAGGGCATTCAATATGTGAACAGGTAGTAGATGTGTTCATAGACAGCTGCATTCACATTACTTCTGTTGAATTTACCTTTGACAGTATTAGCTGTTTAGCAAAAAATAGTCTTTCTCTCATCACTGTCACCAGCACTATCAACATCACACCACTGCCACCAATCCAGAAACTTCTAAAAGCCTATGCAAAGAACGATCCCCGGGGTATCAGCATGTACCACACCTACAGACTGCAGGCAAGGACCAAGCCATCAAGATACTTCATCCACCTGTAGATGATTTCCTGCCACCCTCGTTTTCTTGCAGGGCCTTCAGCCAAGGGCGGGGATTGGGCTGTAGGAAGATGAATTGTTTGGGCATCATCAGCCAACTCCGGTCCACTCTCTTTCCCCCCAAGGGCTCTGCTGCCTCTCCCTGTCACGTGGCCTGATGCACATCCATTACATGAACAAGACACAGGTCAGCATTGTGAAATGATAGGTGAAACCTACAGGCTGATCTTGGGATAGAAACATGTTCAGTCACATGAGGGAAGACACTACATCAAGCCACAGGTACCTGCAAAAAAGAATGGGCATTGCTACTATCTAGGCAGCAGCAAGACATGCTAAAGCTTTTGGATGCAGATTTTTGACTGCTTCATGTGTTGTCATCTCCTCAGACTTCTTCACATCGGTGTAAGCCAAGGGAACAAGCAAATCTCTCTGCAAGTTAAAAGGCTTCAGTTAATATTCTTGCCACATTTGTAGGCAAAGCCTTCTCCAGGAACACAAGCATACAGAGAAGGACTTCACTAGTCTACTGAGTTTTCTTGCTCATATCAATTAGTGGGGAAAAAAATAGTAAGTTTAGCTCTTCGAAGTTCCAAGGATAATTCACTTTATTTGAGTGAAACACTGATTTTTTAAGAACAAGCATCGATGACAATAAGTAAGGCCATTACTCCTCACACTGCCTAACACAATTACGTAACTAATCACAGAACACTGCCACAGGACTTCCATCTACCTGCACTGCTCTATTCAGAAGAAGAAACACCTTTTCTTCTCTATGTACTTCTATATTGAATTGCTCCTGTTAAGCTGGTAGCAGTGTTAGCATTAGGAGCAGAATTGAAATCCAAATCACATACCCAACTCTCGCCACTCACCAGTCTGAAAAAGCATTTCCTGTTGTTCAGAATTGCTTCACTAGCACAGTCTGTGCTAAGGGAAAATGGGAATATCCTGCTGTTGCTAATATACACCAGAGATCTACCACAGATAGAAGAGACACTAAAAAACCATAGTGAAAATTGTCTGGCAGTACACCTCTTATGAATTCAGTGGTTAACGATTTTAACTAAAATCTGCCTTTCTTAAATATCTTTAAATCTCCCTTTGCCCATCTGAACCACTACAGATTTCTTAGTGACTGCTGCCCACCTGTCTGTTAACATTATGTAAATAAGTTATCTGATGAAAAAGGACTGGAATAAATCAGCAGCTGAGGGTGGAAAAACAAATGCTATGGCTATCAGAGCTAACAGAGCCAGCCTGTCTGCAAGCCTCTGCATGCACAGTGGGATGACTTGCTCACCGAGGCCTGGGAAGGGTCCATTGCACCAAGCCCCAACAGATTGTACTCCTTCGTTCTCACCATTAACGTTCAAGGTGGTTTGGATTTTGTTGGTTTTTTGGTTGGTTGGTTTTGGGACTGTTTTCTTGTTTGTTTGTTTTTCAGGTGGTAACATATCTGAACAGGTAAGATGAAGCTCGCTAGCTGCCAGCTATAAATATGGTACTAGAGGTCTGGGGAACTGTTTTTTAAAACACGGGCTCCAAAGAGACATAGCATCCCTATAGTGAGGAAAATCACATAATCCCATCCACAGCCACAGTGATTGACCTTGATGCCAGTGTTTGCATCTGGACACTAGTTCTGCATTGGACTCCAGTTGTTTTTGTCCAGTCTTTAAATTCTTTGTTTTAAGGAAAAAGGAAACGACAGCAACTTAAAAGCATAAATTCTTGAAAACCATTTCCTTCCCTTTACCCCTACCTCCTCACAGACTCATATCAACAGCACAGAAGTACAAACTCAAATTCATTCACAAAGCGTAATGCCAGCCAAAGCAATTCTCTCTTATTCTCTTCAGTGGTTGACCCAGATAAACAGGCCTTAGTTAAGGTTCGCAAATTGTTTGCCACACGCTCATCTTCAACACAGTTTCATTTCTAATGAAGGTTTCAACACTGCTGAAGTAAAAGATAATCTGCTACAGAACTTCGAATTAAACAGACAGAGCTAATAGTGTTAACCTTAGCATCTCTGCCTGACTTGTCACTTCAGAGGCCCTTGAGGTGTCCAATTCAATTTCTGGCTTCTCTGATCATGCAAGAATAATGAGGTCGAAAATGCAAATAGTGCAATATGGGACACATCCTCACTCGTACTGCAGTACTAAGGGTTAACAGGTAGGGGACAGAAACAAAACCCTGTGAAAAGAGAAAGACCAAGACGAGCTTCAACCAGCAGAGATACAGGTATATTTTCATTTTAGTCTCACATTTGACCCACGTTAAAATATTGGTAGTCTTGCAGTCATTGCATTTCTCTTTGTTCAAAAGCCACCTCTTCCATTAAAAAAGGTGTGTAAAATGAACTGCTGATCTGTCTGTGCCTGGCTGTTCCATATAGGATGCATACAAAACTGTCCTTTTTACTGCATTAGTATCTTCTATGTTCTTAAACCTCAACGTTCTCTTCTAACTGTAGATTTGATAAGTTTTATGATGTTAAGTGTTCTGTAAATTCCCTCATTTCCCTTCCAGATTAATTAGCCATGAAGTCCAATTTTATTACTTAAAGGGACTGTAAATCACATGAAAACACCACCTATTTGTTGCATAAGCATGTTGAGAAGTACAAAGTTTGGAGTCTCGACATAATCAGAAAACACTGATAGACAGAAGAAGTTTATGTGTTTTCCTCCACTAGATATGTTCCTATAAGGTATCAAACTGTTGAATGCCCTGACAGCTTTAAGGAGTCTTGAATCACAGGAATTGATACTGTGGTTTGCCTTGAAAATTCTAAACCTGGAATTTATGGGAAAGCCGCGCTTACAGTTCAAACCTCTTCTTCAGCTCACATGCACAGTCTAATCGCTGGCTTTGCACAATGGCCAAGACATAAAAGAAGTTACAACAACCTTATATTAGGTCTCTTAAAAAAAAGCAAAGCCAAACAAATTATATTTTTATATTGGTGCCAAAACATTATTGTATCTTAGCTCAATGAAAAGCACTATTGCATTGTAGATACCACTGTCTGGAATGGACAAATATACATAAAATATTTTAACAGAAAACACTGCATTTGCAGCTCCAGAGCCATAGCTTGGTCATGTATTACTCGAATTTACAAGAGAGGTGCACTATAAACCACCAGTACAGGAGACAGAGTGTATTTGTATCAAGGGATGGAGGGACCGTATGACAAATATTCCTTTTGTGCTCGCATCCACAATCCAAAGCACTGATTAAAATTTAAAAGTCAGTAATAGCTTCAAGCTTGATAGGACATTGTTGCCATGCTTTCAGAATTTCAGAAGAAAGTACGACAACAAAAGTCACCACTTTTAGAAAAGGTACTCACTACATTTATATTTATGTTGAAACGTATAGAAAAGAGTAAGTCATACCAATGATACGGTGCTGTGATCTGTATTGTTATCTTGTCTTTCACTTACTCTGATATAAAGTTTTATCTTACAAAGTGCATATTATTTATACTATGGCGTATTTAATACCATGCAAATCTGAAGCTTGGAAGGAAAAGTAGAGAAAAATGGTCCAGACATCTCAATGTTACAATAATGAATGTTTTTTAAAGAAAAGTTTTTACTCAATCTTTTAGTAAGCTTTTTTATATTTTGAAAAACATTTGTAATTTCACTTTTTTTCCCAAATACAGTATAAGCTGAAGACAATGCAGGCACATGCATCAATTTATTATGTTACCAATTAAGGACACAGTTCTACGTCTCTTCTACAAAGAATGCATACAACTAGAGGGTATTTTTTTCAAATCATACTTCATTGGGCTTTTTCCTCTTCTCATGGGAAATTCCCATCAAATGTAATAAGGATAAAACCAATAAAGTTTGAAAGAAATTAAACAAACTCTATAGAAATTATTCTAAACATCATATGGGTCATAGGAGAGTTCAAAAAATATTTATGTAAGTAACTGAATTCTATAGCAGAGAGGCATTACCCTAATAAATCCCATGAGCTACTTTAAGAAGGTTATGAAGAGGAGACAGCCCTCCATCAAAATTTTCAGGACCTTTTAATGAATGAAACAAATACCCCAGCTCTCCCCAGGAACAATCTAAGAGGAGAACGTGCACAAGAGCACTGGAAAGTCTGCATAAAAATAACTCATTTAAGCTTCATATTTTGGTTGGTTTTTATAAAGAGAAGGCAGGAGGGAAGCAGGGGAAAAAGCCAGTCTTGTGACTGTGATTGAAAGCTCACTCTCTGCACCTTAGTAGCTGATAGGAAATGTTAAAGAACAAACTAAATGAACGAAGAATTTAAAATGTTATGGATCGAAAAGTACCAGTGAAAAGGAGGGCACAATGAGATATGAGGTACATTAGGATAAGAAAATATTGAGCAGGCAAGACTACAGAGGCATTCATGCTGACCCTTATCCTATGGGTCTCAATCAGAAAAAACTCTAAAGGAAGAATGAAAATTTTTGGACAGTGGTTTTTATTTGGTGGAGAATTGAAGAAAACAGGGAAGGGGATTTTTAGTTTCCTTTTTCAGTTGGAAAAGTAAGTCTGACCAGCAGTGAGTCAATGCAACCAAAGGATATTTTAAAGGAATTCAAGTACACTATGAAAATTACAAATGCTCAAATGGAGCTGTTGAAAGAACATTTCTGAAAGCTTTTTACCTTTCCTGCTTCATTTCAAATGCAACGTGCTTGTCTTGGAAATTATAAATTGAGACAACTCTTTGAGACTGCCTTGGTGACATTACATCCAATCATACAGGGTGACATTTCTTTGATTTCCACTCCAAGACTTCATTACATCTTGTATAATTTCCCACAAAAAAGAACTCAGAAGGGAATAATTCAGTTAGTGTACAAGTATATTTTTCTATGTCTACATCTCTGTTCCATGTACATTAATAATTGACGTGTTCGTTTAATTTGACAAAATGATCAAGCATTCTCATTTTAGTTTCTGACTTAACAAATCAAACTGCAGTCTTTAAGTTATGTTTTAAATAAATTGTGAAGAAAATTAGTCTGTAGCCTTGTAACAGGAAGAAATTGCATCTGACAATTTTGGTTCTGGTGTTTGAAACCGCCAACCCAACCTTCAGCAACCTCTCTGTGAGTTTCTGTCCTAGCCCACACAGGCTCTCTGCTGAATAGTCAAGACCGAGTACCATAAAACCTGTGTGGCGGTACAGGTACTTTCTCATAGTCGTATTCAGAACCAATTGGCCCATTACAAGGCTTCTGAGTGAAACAGCCACTGCAAACAACTAGAACTAGAGGGCCATGTAGGGTATTGATAGAGTCACAGTACTATGGCATTATCAAGCTCCTTCTTCTGGACAACTCTTAGAAATACACTCGAACAGATCTCTTTATCATTTATCCACTTAACGTGTTTCCTGCTGGAACACTTCATTGCCTGTTCCATTCACAATGCAGGCTTGTGGTGTTGTGGAAAAGAAATTGTTATCCACCTTCAAAGCTTTTGCAACATTTTTTCAAAATCCAGCGAAGCATATATTACAAAGGAAAAAATGTAAAGCAAGAGTGCTGTGCTAACCACAAACACAGTAGGACTGCAATTCAGAGAGGATTACCAGTTTCTTAGCACTGACTTTGCAGACAGTGTCTTACAGTGTATTACAGAGATTGTTCTGAAGCCTTCATGGTCAAAAGCAGATATCCTGGAAGTAAAAGGAAAGGCATTTAACAGCTGAGCTTGCCAGTAAAAAGATTCACACTGTATCAAAAAGAAAAAATACATTTATCTTCACTTTGTTTTTGCCTAATGCTATGTCTTGACAAGTTGATTGTTCTGCCTCTCCATCCTAATATCCTACCAAATGTGCATAGCAGCTTCCACAAACACAGTTCTCTTTATCTAGGACTTGTTAAATACTCCTACTGGGATAGCAGCAGACCATGACCCACACCAAAGAAAAAACAAAATGGTGTGAAAGTTCATAATGTCAGCAAATACCCAAGATGATATTGGTTTTCTCACCCCCTTTTTTTTTTTTCCCCCCAGAAAAGCTTCACAGATGTTTCCTCATTCCCCAGGAGTCATGTTGCTGATTCATCAGCATCCTTTTACCCCTGTATCCCTCCTGCTGCCTCCCATGGTGCCACTGTAGAGCCCGTGCCAATAAGCCCAGCAGATGTACTATCCTGAGCTTTGCTACATATCCAGCTTCTCGTGCAGTTGTGTACCACCAGGACAGCGAACAGGTGAACAACACAAAAGTTTGAGTTAGCCCATCAGGTATTTCGTTCTACAATGTACTTTGCAATTCAGCCTCCATATTTACTTCTTTCTCTAATTCTCAAAGATTACAGTCATGGTTCTACAATGTCTGCATATTTCCCCTTTACTCAGCAGTACAATTTTCTCTAACTGGGAGAAAAGCATTTTCTGGCATTTCTGTGAATGCTGGGAGTACAGATTATACTCGGCCTAATTAAAATAGTCTATAAAGCCAAATTAGCTCTTCGCATACCTTAAACAAACGTGAAATGGCAGAATGGCTTGACATCATTTCAATTATTTGCACCATCTACCTGCTGTTTTTCACCTGGTTCTGGGTGGCCTTAAAACAAGTTTACCAAAACAAAAACAAATATTTGTGAATCCATTGCTTGGTGTGCTCAAAAAAAGGGTGCTCCCCTCCCTACCCGAAAGAAACACTTTTCATATTGAAAGATTCAGGTCCAGAAATCACTGAGGTACACATTCAACATTTTAAAGTCCAGCTACAAACTCCAACAAGTGCTTCATTTAAAGTCCATGCCTCAGTAGACTGAGGTATATGAAATACATAGTGTCTGATTCATGCAGAGTCTGAGTCACCAAAAAAATACAATAAAACCAACTGATTTTTATTCCTTTACCTCTGATACATGCTTATGCCACGTCGAGAGTGGGAACACCACAAACACAGATACTCCAGTGCAAAACCTAAGAGCCACAAGAGATGACACACACAGAGGCAGTGCATACATATCCCTGTTTAATGGAAACTAAAGATGTGAGCTCACACAGAAATTCAAGTACTTTAGCTCATGTACAATTCCAGCAACACAGATCTAATGGCACCACCTTGCAGCAGGCTGATAGAATGTTGTCACTGTTGAATCGCCTTAAGAAGGTGACAGCTGTCATTGAGAGAGGTACTAAATACGTAGCACAGCATATTTCATTTATTTTTAAAACTACATTAGTTGGGTTATCTGGTTAAAGCACCCAAAATTAGGGCAATACAAATTCTTCAAGCTATCAAAAGCCCTCTGTTCAGTCTTTAAAGTCATTCTCTTTTGAACAGAGTGCACTATTACAGGAAACATCTCTCCACAGCTGTCTTGCAAAGAACAAGGGTGACAGATCACTGTTCTATTTATGCATATCAGTTTTACACTAGAGGTAGATCAAGACAGCAACTAATCTGACCCTACAGAATTAAATTAGGGGAGGCAGTAAGTTGCAAGAAGCAGGGAAGAAAACCACCAAAGATAAGGTACTATCAGAAGGTACATCAGGCTCTTTAGTAAAACAAGAGAAAAGAAGAGCTACCTACTGAAGAAATGCCAGTCTCTTCATATGCAAGTTCCCTTCTTCAGAAAATCCAGAATGTAGGATGCAGTGGAAGTCAATGTATGAAAGACTTTGATCTAGATAAAGCTAGAGACAAATGGCAGTAGGTGCCTAAGCAAGATCCTAACATCACCATGTGAACAGCGCAGCAGCTTGGACTGTGTCTTATGAGTAGGAGGATAAGCTGCTAACTTTAAAAGATTTGCAAGGAGAGCAGATCTCAGGAAGAACACAGTTAAGAGACCTTTAAATGTTTTATCTCCTTTCTTACTATTTATCTTCAAGAGAATGAATATACTTGTCCTTAATGGCTACTTCTGGATCACAGTCCAGCTATGCTCCTGGAGAGAAGATGCTTCTCCAGTGCCTAATACAACCCAGGTGTAGCTGTGACTGGCAGCAGTAGCTGGGCCTCAATCCGAGAAGCCCCCCTAGCAAAATTAACCCATAGCAATCAACCTGACACTGGGCGTTTCATGATAGACAACTGCCCTCAGCACCTCTCACTGCAGATTTTAAGCATTATTTTCTTCCTTCCCCTGACTCCAGCTTTGCACTTCCTCCTGTTCTCTAGCACTGCCTTTGGTGCTTGATCAACTTCTGCTCACCACCAGACCTAACTAAACCCAGTCAATAGTTTTCTGCTTACACAGCTCAGTGCTAAGACAGCAACTGTTACAAAGAGAAACAAACACGGAACTTTGTACTTACAACCCACTGCTCTGCAATTGCTTTCCGTCTTTAAAAGACTCATTACTTTGAAATAAACCACAGCTTTTATTATTTATGGCTTGGCCCTTCATGTACTTGTGGGTTTTCTGTAGGCATTTAAAACCAATCTTTAGACACCCTCTGGATAAAGAGAAGAATTTTTCCAAACCGTCACTTGACAAGGAGTCAAATGCTTCTTTTGATTATTTTGATGGTGGTTGGAATAGGCTGGTGTGCCAACAGTGGCACATTGTGGAAGTATTCCATCACCATCTATGGACACAAAACAGCACAAAACAGCAACACATTGGATTTTTTTTTCCATTTCGTGCCTATTCTTTAAAACTCAGATCACTAATTCAGACATTCCAATCCAGACACTTAGAAATCCTTAGAAATATGACATTTTTCACAGTTGTTGTTGGTTTTTTTTAAATGTTGAAACATGTCCCTCTCTTTGTCAAGGGTATTAGGCATTTTTCCACAGAAACTTCACAAACTGGTCAAGTTTCACTATCTTGTACACAGTCTGTTTAGCTATGAAGCGCAACATTCCTGACTAAACATTACAATGAATGCACACAGCATACACACCACCATGGGACATGCAAAAAAGCATTAATCAGTTTCTGCTGTTAAGTAAATTGAAAAATTTGGGGATTTATGGTATAAATGCAGCTTTCCCTTCACATGCAATAAAAACAAGTGTTAACATTACCCTTCGTTTGCCTTTCTCGTTGCCCCAGAAATACCATTTCTACTTCTCACAAAGTAGTGACAACTGAGCCTGATTGGTTCGTGTTACTGCAAGTTTAAGGATAAGAAATATTTGACCTGTAACCAGTTTCTCAGTGTTGCTTTCTCCGGATGATGTGTCGTTTGTGATAGAATTATTAATTAGCTTCATGACCCTGTCATAACTAGATGATTCAGCATGTCTCACCCAACTACTTGCAATATTGTTCAGAAACTGACTTTCCAAAAGTGGTTTCTTATTCCCTTTAAATAGCTACATGAGTAATTTTTGAGTTTGCACTGAAGTGACTGGAGAAGGAAGACCAGTAAATAACTTTCAAACAAATATCCTACACAACAAATGGACGAGTTAGCAAGGTGTTGCAAGCACCATTTAATCCTTTGCATATCATCCAGACTGGTAAACCCTGAACCCTCCAGCAGCTTCCACTCTGAAATGCTGGTAAAAGAGGCAGATTTTTTACTGTCCTCCAATTATCGAGAGCAAATTACCTCTGCTTTCAAATTCACAAGATTATTATTCTCCCACTGCTAACCTACACTGCTCAAGCCGAAAGAGAACTGTGTCATTTGTGACTCATTTTTGCAGTGCCAAAGGGAGCTCTGGTGTAGGTGAGCAGCCTTGTGCCTCCTGCTTTTGTGCAACAGGTGCACACACAGCTCTGCGCTTCCTGAGGGAAGAAAACTGGAATGTTTGGGCCAAAGAAACTCTCTCTCACGTGGCTTTATGGGTTTCATAATGCTAATGGGCCTGAAAATGGGACTTAATATTTTCAGTCTTAATTCCAAGACAGCACATTTCTAAAAAGCAAACAATGTTGAACTATTCAGCAGTTCTGGCCATGGCTTCTTGCTGCTCAGTCAGTCCCCTTGACACTGCAGGGGAGGCTCTGTGAAAGCCAGGCTGATACAGACAGGGCTGCCTAATCAGCCCTCAGAAAGAGCTGAAGCCAGATAGGGCTCCATCAGCCAGCAGAACAATGACATAATTAATATATTAACAAGGGCAGAACCATATATGATATGCAAATAACACTCCAGCCACCAGCCCACAGGCAGAGAGACAGCAATAAATCCATGGCATTTTTAAGATCTTGTCTCTAGAACTAGAATGTGTACAGGAAGGACCCACACATGAGGTACAGAGCCACAAATTGGTAAAATTTCGTATTTCAACAATTACAGGATGAATGAATAAATAAATAACAAACTGGCAAGATGACACATCAGCTAAATGCTAAACAAAGTATTATTTATATTTAAATATGTATGTATTCAATTTTTTTTCTCCCAGACCAAAAAAAAAAACCAACACCCTAGGGATGTTAGGGCTGAGATTCTTCAATGCTGAGCTGGCATTAAAACCAGAAGGAAATTAAGAATGACCTTGTACAAATGAACCAGCAAACAATGTTCATTAGCAACCAGCCCTAGTAAAGCAGTGCTGGAGGTAACCAAACGTACGGCGAGTAGGAGTTACCATGGCCACTGGTTCAGGGACACTTAGGAGGAGCAGAAGAACGCAAAGAGAAGTGTGTCGACAGCATTAGATATATGTGATTAAAACCTAAGAAAACACTGAGCTAACATTCATTTTACAGAGAAAGGAGCTCCCCTAATGCTATTCAGAATGCCTTTGTGCATTGAAGTATTGACTTGGTATTACTGATTAGGTAACTCCTTCCCCTCCAGCTGTCAATCAAGATCATAACACAAAGGCTTTCAGTACAAATGGTGCCAGAACATTCTGTGGCAGATAGATTTTTTCTCTTTCTTACTGACAGATTTTGCCAACTGAAATACTTCTTAATAATTTTAATTAGTTCCTTTCCCGGTTTTTAGTTCAAACAAAATTTAAATTAAAAATTATCTCTGTAAAGGAACAAGGCTTGCCTAATGCTGTTCAGCATCATTTATTCTGAGCAAGCTGCACTCAGATGACTGTCCAGTGGCCCATGACATTGTGTACAATTTATAATCCAAATGCCAAAAAGAAAAAGAGAGAGAGAAAATAAATTTGATTTTAATAGGAATATAGAGTTAATGAGTATGAGTTCTTCTTATTTTATTATCTAAACTACCTTGTCTGGCATCCAGTTAATTATCAACTATGCCTCACAGAGCGTTCTTTTAAAAAGTTTCTGTAGAGATAAAGCCCTCTTTCTCCACAAGTTAACTTATTCCAGAAAGAAGATGAAGACCTGAGCTAAGGTTATCTTTCCCAAAGCAGTGCAATATCTGTTGATGTTACTTTAAAAGTAATAAATATCACCCAACAGTTATCAGGCACCTTAAAAAGAACCTGACCCAGTTTCCATCATATTAGACACTTATATTGGTCTCAGTGGGAATTGGACCACTCTCCAATATCTATCCGTGTACTGTGAAAAATAATCTGTGATGACTGGATAATGCAGGTATGAACCAGAGGAATCAAAGTGGGTGACAACATGTGGAAACATAAGAGGAACAGAAGAGTCTTGTTAAAGATAGGCTTGATACTTCTGAGATGCCTCAGTCTGTCAGATTTACTAAAAACAGAAATAAAGAAAAGCTTTGCATTATTTCTAGCTTCAAAAACTGACTAAATGTTTTGACAGGCAAATATATTTTTCTCTCTGAACTTCTAAATGAGGTTGCTCATATTACAGATGAGTAGAAGGCATACATATTATCACAGTGGGGGGGAAAAAACCACAAACACCCACCATCCTGAGTGGTGTGGCACTGAGGTGCTGAGCTTGCCAGAAAACTGAAAGCACAGCCAAGAGCATACCTGGCTTATTCCTCTTCCTCAGAAGCCTTTAGTAGAAGGCAATCACACAGAATAAAACAACACAGCAAGCTTATCATTATGTATTTTTAAACATTACAGCTTGTGTTTCAGGTTCCTCTTGCCACACTAAGACAGTCTGCAGTTTGTGCAGACCAATTATCCTCTTTGCTCTTGGCAGGTCTTCACACTAATGCAAAGACAGGTTTCTCTACAAGACAGTACTTCTGCTGAGAAAGGTGTTTAAGTTAAAAAAAAAAAAATTCATTAGAACTGACCCTTTTGCACCACACCAGGTAAGCAAAGGCTGGATAAGAAGGTGGAAAAAAGGGGTTATTTCAATAGCTACTTTTCGCCTTGGTGCAACTGAGATGATTAAGGGATACTAAAACATGATGTAGGAAGCTAGTCAGACGGAAATTACAAACCCTAAATTCTGACCTAGAATAAGGGCATAAAAAGGAAGGAACTGGGTTCTAAAGGAACCTCCATGATTCTCCCAGGTCAATTTCACTCAAGTTTAAACTAAGGCAAAACACTTCTTGTACCTGTTCTCAAAGAGATGAAGCTTGAACACCATGTCATACTCTGACCAACGTCTTCCCACAGACTTAAATGGTGCATTAGTCGTAGAAGGTACTATATCATATGAATAAAAAGTAACCAAATATGTAGCTATATGATTTTTTTTTCTCTTTTTTTTTGAGCAATTGGTCACCACAGTTGCTCGCTTACATAACAGGCCACAGATCTGCATGGCACATTTATAGAAATTGCCATTAATAGGGTTTTACCAGTCTTCAACCTGTAATGGTTAACTCTCTTCAAAGTAAAGACTTTATTTCAGCTCTGAGACTTTCCTTATTTCCTAGCCTTTGCCTGTCTTACACACCCAGTAGACTTAAGAGTCATCAACTACCAAATTTCACATCAATGCAATTATATTTAATCAACTCTACTTGATATTTCTTTTTAATGAGATTACAAGTCATTTTGACAAGTGCTATTTTCCACAGGTTCATGTTGATTGGCATTAATTACATTGCCTCCTTTTAATTCTTTATTAATTAATCTTTATTAATTTCAATATGCTGCTGTTTTGCAGAGTGCATAACTGGATCACCATGAGCAACAGTGTGCTTTCAAAATGGTAGAGAAGTTTGAAAAACACAGCAAAGAACTCCATTGTAGAAGCTGCAGGTCAAAACCAAACACCATCTACCTTTTCAGCTCCCTGTCCGGTCCTGATACAGCAACTCAGACGCACTTGGCAGAGCAGAGAGCTCCTTGCAGAAGTGAGTGGGGAGAAGATGGAAAACAAGAGTGTGAAGCCTCACAGCTTCAAGAGAGTTTCAAGTCAAGAGAGACTGACCAAACAAGTTCAACTCTTATCCTCATAAACATACTAAGGAGGAAAGTCTGAAGACAATTTGTAGACAAGTATGTATTTGCATGCTCCAGTACCATCTTTGTGTCTTCAACTACATGGGTGTGGAGGGAATTTTCTGTTTGCAAACAGACACATAAACAGTTAGAGCTCAACTTAAAAAACATAATTAGCACTTGCTGCTGGTTTTCTGTGGCTTGTATTCAAAATGAATTGTGCCTGGGCTGAATTTCCTGACTCTTCTCTATTCCCCCTTTCACTAGCAGCTGAAGCAATAAGAAAAACAAAGCAGTGCTAGTTAACTGTCAATGTAATAAGGTTCAGGGAGATGAGTGTCACTCCTGTATTGATCTCTGATGACCCTCCACAATGGGAGTCCAAAAATAAAAAGTTTGAAAATATACTAGTTCCAGTGTAAAAATAAAGAGTGCTGAAGAAACTGAGCAGTCCAGCAAAAAATTATAGTTCAGATATTGCTATTTACTGGTGTGTTTCCCATGAGCAATGAACACAAGATTGCTTGGAGAATCTGGTAGATGTTTACAGCACGGTCAGTTTTGTAGGCAGTGCAGCAATTTCTCCTGTCCTCTCTATTAATGGATGCTCAGTCAAATTTCTTTGCAAATCACTGAGGGAGAAATCTGTGTGCAGACTGCTCCATGGTTTTGCAGCCTCTTGGCAGCCCCATGACAGATGCAGCTCTAGGCTTACACCTGCTAATCCTAATCCTGGGCTTTGCTAAACTTTAGCTCCGCCAGCACCGCGGCCCACATGAACCAGCTCACGTGGGAGAAGCCCTTTCACAGCTTGCACTGGTGTTTTGCAGCCCTTTCCAGCCTCACATCCACAGCAGGTCCGGGCTCCAGCTCCCCACAGCCCTGCCCTGCCGTGGGTACACCACCCTGCCTGGCCTCAGCCTGTGCCCAGGGAGGAGCTCAGTGCCCAGGGAGGAGCCCAATGCCCAGGGCTGCTCCTGGCTGTGCTGTGGGACTGGCCCTGGCCACCCAGTCCTGGAAGCACCCCTGGCAGCACGTGACAAGACGTGGCATTAGCTGAGCATCCATCCCCCATAGCCCACAGCAGCAGCCTGAGTGGAAAAGCTCTCCAGGGAAAAATCCTTCTGTGGCCTACACAATCATGAGGTGCTCAAATTGGCTCAATCTGCAATGATGGCTTTTTCCAAGAAACATCAATATTTAATACTTCCTGAGCATGTGAAACAGAGGCTCAGCTGTCAGGGCTGTTTGACTTCCAGCCAAGGACTTTGCAAAGCAAATATGAATGATCTGCCATGGGTGTTCCACAGTATTGCCCATATTCACTACTAAAAGAGCAAACAAAACACTAGCTATAGAAATTACTACATCTGAAATCACACATCTTCTTACCAAATATTTGATAAGTTCAGTCTCTCCTATGTATCGCCCAGGTAAAAGCAATGGAAAATAAACCCAGGGTCAGAGATTAAAACCTGAATCTCAAAATTCAGATTTGGAGCATGATTTCTAAGCCCAGTCCCAGCACAAGCTAAACTGCACAGCATCCAGAGCTCCCATACAAGCAGTTTATATACCTAGAACCGTACCTTGCTGAAGGCACACCTCTATGATCTTCTCTCCAATAAGACGATGATCTCTTTGTCCACTAAGATGAACACCCAGGATGGTCAGGGGCTGGAGCATGCAACATAGGAAGAGATGGCACAACAACAGGATTTACTCAATATTGAGTAGATCAAGGGGAGCTCTTCATGTTGTCTACAACTGAGGAGAGGGTTTAGAGAAGACAGGGCCAGACTCCCTCTTGGAGGTGCAAAAGGACACAACGGGAGGCAAAAGACACAAATTGTAACATGGGAAAGCCAAATTATACATAAAGAGCATCTTTTTCCACCATGAACATAGCCAGCCACTGGAACCTGGCCTCAGAATTTTAGAAAGTCCATCCAGAGATAGAAAGCTCCATGAAACAGCCCTGAGTAACCTGATATAACTGGATCTGCTCTGAGCCGGGAATTACACAAGATGACCTCCAGTTATTTCTTCCAATCAGAATTACTCTGAGATTTTACAAACCTTAGCTTTTAAGAAGCATGCAAAATACTGCTATATTTTAGTATAAGGCTTTAAACATTTGTTTGTTTGACAAATACAAAGCCAGCAAGAGATAAAACCAGATTCTGCTGTAAATTAAAGAAGAATTTTGTTTCCATGAACATCTGGAATATGTATGTGCAATTGCCATACTGCTAAACAAAGAGCTGGCATGAAGAAAAAGAAAAGGATCTGTTTTCATTTAGGGTATTGTCCCTTGGAGCTAACATAATGCATAATGTGTTTAGGGTTTTAGTGCAGTGATTTGTTTGGAATTAAATATAAACATAATTTCCAAAATTCAAGAATAGTGTTTTATGGCAAAACCAGAGATAAATCTGAGTCAGAACACAGCTATCTCCTGAAAGTACTGAAAAATTTGTAATTGCTTCGCAGGTACCATTTCAAATGTTACCGAGGTCTGCAGGTATCTAGGTTCCCGTGGTAGTCACTGTAATTTAAGCTCATAAGCACTTAAATAGTTTTTGAAAATGCGACTGAATCATTTGAAAATGGCTTCTAAATTATTCCCATCTCACTGCTCTTGGAAACCTGACCTCTTCAGCAATTCTGAGTTCTTTGTTTTAGGAATGCATTGTTTTGTACACACAATGTACTTGTCATTTTTAGCGCAAGCTAAACCTGGAACTTTCAGTCTGTGCATACTCTTCATATCCAGGTGTAAATTTCACTCTAGGTCCGTGCCATCCTTATGCATGGCAATTTCTTAGTAACTCCATTAATGGGAGAGTTGAAACCTCAGTTAGGTACCTAACTTATATACACAGAGTATAGGAAGATTGAGGCACTTGGCTTAATGCCACCCCAGCTCCATGTGCTGCAAACATACAAAATGACCCATAGGGAGCACTGAAGACAGACATTTCTGAAACCGTGTCTTTTTCCTAGACCACAGCTCTTTTGTAGCACAAAACTAGGCACCTGTGTGGAAAGGGAGTCACAGCCCCAAATTTCTTTCTGGGCGTAGTCACAAAGTCACAAATAAGAGCCACCACCTCTCTTTTCTTTTAGATGTGGCTGCTGGAGGAAGGGAAGGGAAGCTACAGCACCTGCTGAACCCTGCTCTCCACATTTAAGGAAGGGCTTGTTCCCTTTCACTCACTGCCAGTGGCCCTGTGGATCCTGCACTCCTCCCTCCACAGTGAAGCGTCCTCAGCTGACATTACTGTCAAGACAAGAGAAAGCACCTATTCCACCCTTACGCATTATTTAAAGACATCTTTAGGTTGCATGAGCTGTTGTTTTTTACTCTTTCCAGGTTCAGGGATGCCTAGAACTCAGTTCTTCAGTTTCCTGAAGAAGTGCACAAACCTCTTGGCCACTATACAGGTCCAGCACATTCATATGGTACAGTGTGGTTACCTGAGGCACAAGAGACATCTGCTATACCTCTTCCACACATACATATAAATGTGTGCGTGTGTGTATGTGTGTGTATAAGCTGTGTCCTGGCATGAAGGCAAGCTTTATTCAAGCACAGAACTGTACTCAAAGGCATATTGGGTTTGACTCTTCTTGAGGCTGAGTCCATCACCGGCCATAAGAGAAGCAAAATTTTCACATGTTTTATCTTCTCACTCCTACTACTCATTAAGTGAAAATAATTTGCTGAGCAAAAAAATCAAAAAATCAGTGCTGTGTCTGTGCCCAGGATGTTCAAGACATCCTGAAGATTTTGCTTTCTGTGATACTAGATGTCAACAATGTGTAACAAACTCTTATTTATTTAATCACTTACTCTTACAATTTCACGTAATGTAATAGTATGACTACTACTTAGAAAGAAGTGTTCTTAGAAAGAAGGCAGCACTAGAAGGACAAATGCGATGAGCCAGAAATACCTGAGACAAATTCTGATTTCCTTTCTCAATGATACTGAATTCAATGGGATTATTCCTGAAAGGCCCTTTGTATTTCCTGTTCATATTTGTGGACAATAAGTTTACTGATTCCCTTGTTTGAACCCTCTGTGAAGGACACAGCCTCTCTGAAAACTCTCTGACCCTTCTTGCCTTAGGTATGCCTAGCTTACCTTCTCTGACTGATTAATCTTATTGACTCAGGTGTTACCAGATTATCAGTCCACTCATCACAGGTGAACAAAGGAAATTTTATGCAAGGGCTGCTCCCATGGCTCAGGTTAATCAAAATTTACTGATTCAGATTTTGCCTCCTCCCCAACATCTTTCCAGCTTGCAGACAATTACATTAGATTACACACTGCACACTTGTCTGAACCATTTATCTGTGTTGTAGAGCTTCTCTGCAGCCGACAGCATGTTGGTGCCTGTGGAGTCTCTGAATTCCCAAAGATGGGAACCAGATGCTACTACAACTATGCATACAAAAAATACCATCTTCCTATAAAAAACCCCTTGAAGGACTTTATTCAGATTTTATGAGCCATCAAGTGGAACAGCTGGGATTTTTTTTTGTGGGTTTTTGTTCGCTTTTTTTTCTTCAATTCAATAATTTTCAAGCATAGACATTCACCCCAAAGCATTTGCCTTCAGATACAATATGTTTTTATTTCAGCTTTTGCTGCTAAATTCTACTCTTCATTTATATGTCAAAATATTAGGATGCTCTTTTCCCCTTCTCATGATTGTTACGCATACACTTGTGTCAGGAGTGAAACAACCATCACCTTTTTTGACTGACATCCTCAACCCAAAAAGAAAGGAAAGAAGAAAGGAAAGGCAAAAAAAGAAAGGAAAGGCAAAGGAAGAAGCAAAGCCTTTATAACTTCAGGAAGGCTTTTTCTTTTTTTTTTCCCTAATGATATATACACTGATGTACTTTCTGTAACTGACAAGAAATGGATAGAATTTCAAAGGAACAGCAAAACAATGCACCACTACTGCAGATGTGTGCCCAAAGAAGCTATGAAAAAAACCAAAGATTCCCACATCTTATTGCATAAAAGGGCAAAAATGAAAATCACAGATAATGGCAGTTTAACAGAAACAAACAAGTAAAACCCTCTGAGTTCGTCTACNAAAAAAAAAAAAAAAAAAAAACCCCCTTAGTTCTGTTAAAAAAAAAAAAAAAAAAAAAAAAAACTTATTAAAATACTTACTTTTAAATCATTCCTAGACAAATTAAGAAGAATAATAGTTTATTCCTTTCTTCATGTCAATTTCTTTTAATGCTTTGTTACAGTATTGCTGTCTGAAAGAACATAAGAAATACTTTTCCTTGTTGCTGCACCTTCACACACAAGTATGTCTTCCCAGATTGTTAAGTGAGACTATTATGACTCTCTAATGCAGCTTCCCACATAGCAAAAGCAATGGATCTTCCCTACATTAAACCTCTTACAGCCCACACAAAGTATGGTTAACTTCAGCTTTTTTTTTTTTAGTATCAAGTCTAATTTAAAAAACAGACTCTAAAAGACAACTATTTGTTGTTTGCTACCCTTGCTCATTTCAGCAGGTCATTGCCCTTTCCTAAACGTACTTCCTAAGCACGCACATTTCATTACCATTCAGAATTTGTCTAGATCCAACTTCCTGCCATTACATCCTGACATGCTTTTGTCTGCCAGACTGAAGTCCTCCAGTATCATGTTTCTGTTCCCTGCAGAGGTTCCCTGCACACTGTCAACACATCTCTCTGTAAATCTGTTTGATAAACTAAAGTCAAGCTGTTGGAAGGCATGGTTTCCAAACTGTTAATCATCTGAGTGCCTCTTCTCAGAGCCTTCTCCATTTTTTTAACATCTTTCTTGACTGTGGACAGCAGAAACAAAGTATTCTATCCATGGCCATATCTACTTCTAATGCAGAGCTAATTCTCCACAGCCTCTCTTCATTTGTTCTTCTTCCAGATATTCAAGAGTTGCATTAGCCCTCCTGGCCACAGTGTCTCACTGTGAGCTCATATGCAACTAATTAAACATGACACACAGATCTTTTCCAACAGCCCCTTCTCAGTCCACTGGTTCCTTTTCCATAAGCATGGTCTACATTCTTCACTGCTGGTTTTATGACATTACATTTGACACCTGTGGCTCGCACTGTTACCAGCCATCTTCCCAACACCATCTGAAAGGTTTTCCAGTTGGTGCTCTGTGGAATTCTGTATCTCTACCGAATCCCAGCAGGAGCAGAGGCATTTAACATAATACAGAATTCCATCTAGTTTAGTCTATTTAATGCATTCCAAATTTGTTTCACATTGCTGTAATGTATTAATCAAAAACTCACAGGGTGTTAACCCAAACAGCTCAGTGACAAATACACAGATTGTATTGTATCAGTTGTACTTTATTAACTGAACACGGAATCACCTCAGGAGTAACATTTCAAGCCAGTGTAACCAAGACATGTTTTCCATAATCCCAAACTCATTAGCAATATTATTTTTTATTGTATCACATCATAGGTATTTTCCTCTTTGCCCTGCATCAATGTCATGTCCAGTATGGTTTATGGCGACCTGGACAGTTCCACCAAACTCTTAAATAGGTAATAAAGGTAGTATGCCTTAAATGGTGGTATATTACCTCACTGGTGTCCCCAGAATTTCATGGTTCAGTGAAATATTTCTATTTCCTCTTCAGAGTTTTGTTTTCCTTCCTTCTGGTCCCATTCCCATGTATAGCTTGGGGCAGAAGATACATGCATTCTTATTCCTATCAGTCCTCAACATTATTTCATTATTTCCGTAATATAAAATGTTTCTCTTCAACGTGTGGAATCATAAGACTGCTTTTTTCAGCTTTCATTATGCAAGTCCAGTTCTGACCTTCATGCATAGAGAGAGAAATGGGAAAAAAAAAAACAAAAAGAAAAACCAAAACACAACCAAAAAACCCCCAAAACCACAATCTAAATATGTGATATCTAAAGACTCAAAACTCAAAGATCCAATTTTTTGGGGTTTTTTTTTTTTGGTCTCCTGGTTTGCATCTCACGCATGACAGGTAATAGTTGAGGCTGACAGAAATGCTAGCTTTGGAGTGCAAACCCTATTGAGAGAACCAAAATAAATCAGAATAAGCAAGTTTCAAACAGAAAGCCTAAGGCTAATTAAATGACCTGAACTAGAGGCCACGAGGCCCTTGGGAATCTCTGAACAGTGCTATCTTGCAGATTTTAGAAATAAATAGTTGGATGTATCTTGAATGTCTCTCACTTTGCACAACTAAACAGGTATTTCCACAACATAACATAGCTCATTAAAGTAGTTCTGTCTTAATAATGATGCTGCTGTAGGGAAGGACATACAAAGAGGTATTCAGAAAAGAAACAACTATAATTTCCACTAATGTTGTATTTTCTGCCTTTGCTTAGATCTCCACAGTTTTCACTTATTCAGCATTCTTTCTTAGATTCAAAAAGATTATTACTGTAATTCTCACAATAGAGTAGCTATCTTGGTTCCTTCCTCTCATGACTGTTGGGATGATAAAACCAAAGATCACATCACTAGTTAGCAGCAGTAGTTTTTTAGTCTAGTTATTCCAGAAAATGTAATAATGTAAAATCTACATGAATCTCTGACTATACCCTAAGAGGAGATTTGAATCCATTGTCCAATTTTAACTAGAGAGACAGAGATATTAAAGAAATTAAGTCTCTATTGATTTCCTGAAAATGGACAACTGAAGAGGCAGACCCTGTCAACACTTTGATTGAAGATATCATTAAAAATTCTTTATTAGACAACAGAAAATACATTTGAGGGAAAAACCTCTAGAATTCCCCAATCATAAGAAAATCCCTAAAGCTACATCCCAAACTCGCAAAATCTCAAGAAATGCGTTCACAGGGAAAATTGAGGCTGTCAGTTGCAATGTTCCTGTAATTACTTATGAATGTGTACATTCAATTCTTGTTTTATCCTTTAACAGGTCTGTCTCCTGAAAGGCAACCAGTATCGTCAAATCAAGATGTGTGGCAAAAAGCTCTGGAGTCCCTGTCCCGTATGCAGTTCATTTGTGTATTCCTGAACATAAGTAACTCAGAAAAGACCAAGAGTTTGACTGAAATATGCCAATGGGCAGCAGTTGTAAGATGGGCATCATGTTCAATTTACAGCTGAGCAAAGAGATGAGATTCTAAATCTCTATTTGCTATAAACCACCTAGTCATGTATACAGGTGTACTGTGGTCTTACATTTTATAAGCCCATCACGGGGGTGAATATATACAAACCCAACAGGCAGTTGTCTATCTAAGATCAAATTATTTGGCAATAAACAAATACCTCAACATTTCAGCACATCTTGTTTTTATTCTACAGGCAACGAAAACTAAAATGGCCTGTATTCCTCGGTAATTGTAGGGAAAAGCCAGTCATTCAGCAGTTGAACAGATTGCTCTCAAGGTTAAGAAAACACTGACAGAGCAGGTGACAGAGAATGCTACAGACAAGGTAAAGCACAGCTGAATTTCAAGGCTGCTGGGGCAGGACTATAACAGTACTTCTTGTAACAGGAAAGCAGTAATCAGAGTAAAAGTTTGCCACTCTGAACTTCCAGGTGTTTAGGAAAAAGTCTTGTTACTATGGATTTATGATCTCTTTGAGCAAAGGTTATTTTGATGTTTTTAAAAACAGAGAGAAAAAAACAACTGGTGGTGCATATAATTTTCTGCTACAGTCAGTGCAACTACATCAGTTCATCTTTCTCTCCCCACAAATCAAGATAGAGACACTGTAAATCAGAACTCTCATGTCAAGGTTTAAGGGAAGCAAGAAATATGCAAAACAGTAAATCAACATGAGGTTTCCTATACTACAGTTGGCAGTCACAACTATACTAAAAGTCAAAAGATTAATGCTGACCATTTTCATTTCCACTGCCCTAAGAGTAAAAAGCAAGATTGAACACCAGGAATCTTTGGTAACAGGTGCTGAGGGATTACTGCACATGCTACTAGCAATTTTTCTCAATGTATATGTCAGGTTTCAGGGAAAGGCAATGCTGAAGGAAGGAAATAGCCTTAGTTCCTTTTAAGTTTTCTAAATCAGTGCAGGGAGCGGATGTTCAAGTAGCAAGTATTCTGGCACTCCAGAAGTCCTGTTACAAATTAGGAGAAAAAACCTATGCTTAATTAGCCTCTCCATTTCAATATGTTGAAATCAGCAGGAAATCACAAGATGTGACAAGAAGTAGAACAGAAGTTACCTCTAGTAACTGACTATACCCTAAGAGGAGATATGAATCCATTGTCCAATTTTAACTAGAGAGACAGTTAAACTAGCGTAGTGTATGGAGAGCGGCAGGAATTCAGTTTCCATACACCTAGGTACCTTTGTAGTGAATGCTTGAAATTACCTAGAAGAATTAGGAACACAAATCCATGAAAACCTGCCTCCTTCTTCAACAAACCATGAAAATAATCAGGGCCTTGGTGCCAGATCATCAGCATCCCATACTCTTCCCTGCATGCAAAGCATTTATTGGTACATAGCATCTAAGACACGAGTTGCAGCAAGAATGGGCCAGCACAGCCATTTACAGGTCTAAAGCCTCTTATCTGTAACAGCAGCAATCAGTGGGGTACAGATAGACAAGGCAAACTTTAAGCTAAGGGAACATCTCAGAACATCGGACAAAGGGCATTGCTAACTACCGAAGACAGGAAGTGTCTTGGTTACCTCCTTCTGCCTTGACAGAGTCTACATAACACTTAGAGCTTCCACAAAGCATTTACATTGCATGAAGTAGATTAAGTAGGTGTTTGCATTACTGGCCCTTTTCTTTGTAATATAATCAGCTGTTGACTCTAGGATCTCAGAGAGAAGAAGGGTGTTTGCTTACTAGGCAAATGGGTCTTTGGTTATCATGCATTTTCATGGATTTGTACTTGAGAAAATAAGTGGACAGAAAAAAAGGAAGGAAAAGTACATATAAATGCATTGTATTTACAGATGCAATTCTTTAATTCAAAAACAGAACACTGATCATATAAAATTAATAGGGCAAATAAATTCCAGACACAAGTTCATATTTGGGTATGTAAGACAGTAAAAATTAAAATGATGCAAAATACACATTTACAGAAACAAAAGTTTATAACTAAACACCAGTGATTCCTACAGGAATCAGAAAAAAATCTGGGATTCTGGTTTTTAGGCAATATATACCAGAAAAAAATAATATAATTAATTTTACTTAGGAGACAAGACATCCATTTTAAGATAATCTCTTAAGCAGAAAAATTTCCATAGTATGTGCCCTTTGCTTTACAGAACCAGATAGTCATTGCATCATAGAGAAACATTACATCTCAAAACTCTCCAAAGAAAAAGGGAGGAAAGGGGCAAATTTTCTCAAAACTCTGAAAGGCTAGTTACACAAGAAACTGCCAATCTTGATGACTATTTCAATAGCAACATTGTCTAGTGATTACCATTACCATCAATACAAAACAAACCACATGTGGGGCAAGTGCAGGTCAGAAAACACTCGCCTTGCGCAGCGCATAGAAGCAGGTGTAGCATATTTCAATAAAGACATAACATCAAAGTAACATACCTTTCACGGGCTGGAATTTTTATTTCTCTGTTCAATGATAAATAATTTGTTCCTGGATGCTAATCTTTTCCTTTAGATTCTTCTAAATAATGATATTTTTAAAACATGCTTAGACCAGAAAACTACATTTGTTAACTTCAGAGTTGTTTACCTTAAGTGGATTACTTTGATACTAGGAACATGAGGAGGATTTACATCCTTTTCATGAGTTACATGCTTTGAGACTAAGCAGATGGCACGCCCCTGCAAGTATAGTATTCTACGATAATCTAGGGTAGTTTTAGCTTATTTCTTTTTATAGCTCCATGGGTCACTCTCCAAACCCTATTTAAAAATCAAGGTCCATTATCTGTATTTTAAACTGTGAATGCAAGCTAATAATCTGCAACCAACACACAGCGGATGTAATTGGCATAAAGATTCAAATTACTTTTGTTCACAGCCCAGTGGCAACTTAAACATATCCCAACTAGATTTCCAACCCAGGTCTAAAGAGTGCATACATTTTTTTAAGCTTTTGTTTAAATAATGGCAGCATGCGATATCCAAAGATCCAAACACCTTTGTTTCAGACACATACCCTACACAATTCTTGTTAGAAATTAACCTAGTCTGGAATCTTGCTGTTCAGCTTTTTTTTTTTTTAAATCAAATGGCATGAACTGATTCAAACAAAAGTGTCACGGGAAATGTGTCAGCTTTGAAAAAAAAAAATCACTGGAAATTGTTTGGGACCCAAGATAGAACTACCATTCAAAATTAGAGATCATTGACATACCTTTGCTTTCCCTCTTCCAGATGTGGCACTTAAGTTCCAATTTTTTCATTGCATACCAGATCATTACCTCTGCTACTACACACTGGCTATTCTTGCATGTAACTCTCACAGTCTTTCTCACCAAGATATTTTCATTTTGTTTACACTGAACCATAGAAAAAGAGTATTCCTTATGTCTCAACTGCCAGCTTTCTTTCGCTTCAGGAGAGTCACAATTCCCTTTTGACTAGAAATAAATTTATATACATGAAATAACACCAATAACAGAAAGCAGAAACAGCCTGTTAGTTAGGGCTCTCACAGCAACAGGAAGCACAGAAAAGCAGTGACTATGAACATAGATCTCCTACATTACTGAGGAATGTTGAGCAAGTATGAAAAATCAGCCACTGAAGTTGTGCACTCAAACCTAGGTGCCAATTTTAAACGTTTCATGGTCTTTCAGGAAGACTGAGATCATTGTGATTAAAATTTCCCCCACCAGGCAGCTCAAGACAGGCTTTGAAGGTAGAAATATTTGTGAAAATGATTTACAGATGTTTCCAAACTTGCTGCCAGCATTCCTACTGAAAGATAGCCTGCGGATCTTTTATCTTAACATTCTTTTTATGTATTTCTTATGCTCTATATGATAAGGATGAGGGAAAAGAGTAGGAATTCTGATTAGAGTTATTAATATATAGTTCTTCAAAATGTCCAAGAATCTGCCCACAATTTAACTGTTAAATTTAGTTCGTTCAGCTAATGAAAGAAAATCCTGTTAGATTCTGCCTAGTTTAGACAGCAAGAAACCAAAACGTGTTTTCACCCAAGTCTAAGAAAATCATTTTCTCTTAAGGATGTTGAGGTGACAACTATTTAATATCAAGAACTTCCCAAGCACCACCCAAACTAGGGAACCCCTGCATGGCTTGAAAAGCAACTGGGTCCACCACTCTTTAGCATGAAGAAACACTGTCCTCTGGGTCATCTGCTGTTCAGACAAAAATATTCTTTTTTTGAATAGGCACAGATGAGCAGCTTTCACTATCTGACAACTTTCACAGGCTCTTTCCTGAGAGGTCTCCGAGGCCACTGCAGCTCCAATGCCCTGAGTGTGCCTGCACAGCCTGATGTGCACCTGCACCTGTCACAGGAGTATCGACAGCAGATTCCTGACCTGGCTCTCACAGCTGCCAGTGGCACGCTTCTGCTACATCGGTTACAGCCAGACTACCCACACAAATCCAATGTTTCTCCTGTGGACCTTCCTTCCCGAGCCAAAGTTGGGCTCTGCGGTACACGAACATCCTCCCCAACCCATTTCCTTCTCTATTAGCTGCTGCCTCTGTTTCTTACCTGTTTTTCCTGTGCATGGTCTGACAAATTCTCTGTTGCAATGCCAGGGAAAAATTATTTTTATAAACTTGCCCCAGACCTCCAAAAAACTCAAGCCAGGATGTTAAAATGGTGTGCCTACAATACACAGTAGTCTTTAAGGGAAAGTTTCTGGATTCCTTTGAGCTTTAAAACAGACATATACTCAAAGATTGTATAGACTAACTACAAGGGAAAACAGCAAACATCAAAAGTTGTGTGATAAACTGAAGTTTTCCACATGTATGCCAAAAAACAGGGAGGAATGAGATTCCAGGGTTTCTGGAGTGCTAAGCCATCAAAACAGCACAACAGCTTTAAAAAGAGGGCCCCACAAATACTGTCTTCATATCAGCTTTGTAGTTCACGCAAGATGCATGAGAATTTAAAAAAATATTCAAAAAGGATTCTCAGGAATGGAAGGAAAACCTGTGGAACATTCAGCAGCATTCTGAACACAACATTCACTGTACCCCTCGGCAGTAGAGCACCTCCTCTTCCCCCGCTGCCAATACCACACAGGGATGGGGAATGAGTGGGGAAAAGGTCACCAGCAGTTTTTCCAAGAATTAAGGTAACTGTAAGTAGAGCTTATCCCACATTGAGTAGCTGTGTATCCGTTATACATGCAACTAAGTTTTTCTATTCTTATTTTGTCTTAATGTAAGAGCTTTTAAAAAATGTGGACATTCCATTTGAAAAACGCCTTGCAACATCTACAACAGTAGCATTTTGTGGCCCTCTTCAGTGTTTAGCTGCATAAAGACATGGAAAATGATCCCTAAAACAGATTTTTCAGGCTACTTTCAAGATTATCTATATTCCCATTAGGCTCAATTAATCCAAATATGACTATATCTGATTTCAGACTGAGGCAGGCTTTTGTTTAAAATACACTTCCTGACTAGCAATAGGAAACAACTTTAAAGACTAACATTCAAAAATATCTCCTCCTCAAAAAAGTTTTACCTTTTTTTACCTCCCAGGTGAAATGGGCTTTTATGTCTCTCCTTTGTCCTGAAGCAATCAAAGTTCTTCCTCTCCAATAAAGCAAGCTTACTGTGATGGGGCAAACACGGAACACCACCAAGATCCCAAAAACTTTAATGTATTGTGACAGACAACAGACAAGCTCTGGTCCAATTTTGACTTCCAGTTCCTGCATCGCATTATCACCCTCTGAGAGACTATTAAAACTCTACAGCCCAGTCACAAGAGAGAAGTTCTATTCAGAAGGGCAGGTTTATTTGCAGAGTAGTCAGGCCAAAGCTGAAGTCAGGGTCCCCAAAGTTTTCTCTATGTAGAAACCAGTACAGATAGGAATAAAATTACTATGCCCCTTGGCCTGATAAAGCTTCACAGAGACACCAAGGAAACAAGCGACAGAAGGCCCTTCCCTCAGTTCTTTGGCAGCAGCAGCATCAGCATCTACTAATCCCTTAAGTGGGGTGGCACACTCCTACATCGTGCTTGGAGGACACAAGGCAAGAGGCTGGAGACAAGCACCTTACGCTGCGATGACCCAAAGATGCAGTGCTTCTCAGGACAAAGAACCAAACTGGAGGCAAAAGTTAAGTCATGCAAAAAAATTCTAAAATGCTCTGCAAATGATTCATTATGTGTAAAGAATCTTAACATTATTGCACATTCACTAAATGAATTATTCTCATCATGAATGTGTACTAGTAAGAAGCAAGATGATGCTAAATTAGCATGATTGAAGCATATCTGAGACAAAAATGAGTGATAGCCTTGAACAAAAAGGCAAATTTGGTGCTTGTCACTAAAAGCACAATTGATTGAATTCAGTTTCTGTGTCAGAATCACCATCAGAAATTCATTATTCATACCTGTATCATCTAATATTCATAAGTCTACCAGCTGAGCACTTTGGACAGTTTTCAGTGTTTGCTCCTTTAAAGCATTCACATACTGTCCCATGGGAATCCTGATGTGTCATAAGTTCCCTTGCAGCAATATCCCAACAAATGACAATTCACAGAAGTTGCAGCCCTTTTAGCTGGTTTGGAAATCCGTCAACTATAGATCATGAAATGTAACAGTCAATTACTGAGACATCTGATAAGTCTCCTGGTTTTTAAAAACACTGAGAGTCACTGTGGCCTTAGGATACTTCTCCGTGGCTCAATACCAGCTATAGGCCAGTGAAGTGACTGTCACTGCTGAATTAGTAGTGCCTGAGAACAGAAAAATAATGAGCTCCCAGTATTCCATTCCTGATACTTCTGAAGTAATTACAACCAAAAGTTCCATGGATGTCTTGACATTTCCTCCATACTATAGTATTTTAGTTAACTGGGTTTTTTCCCCGATGATGGATGACTTATATCTGAGCCTCATCTGAGGTTTCATTTGCTTGTTAGGGAAGCTGGAGCGAAACAGTGTGGGTCATTATCCAAATTCAAAAGAAGAGGTTCTACTCTTCAACTCTGAACTTCAGCTTCACATTGGAAAATTTCTCCGGCTTTGTAATAATTTCTTACTTACTCACTGTGAAAACATTGCATGTGACATACATTCAAAAAAACCAGATATAGCTAGTAGTCATTACTCCATGTGCCACAGACAATCATAAAAAGCAAAAGCTGAGAATTCATAGACCTGATACAAAGGACTGTTTCACACTGTAAGCAGTGCACCATCTTAATGAGCTAGACAAACACCGCCTTCTACTTCACATTTTATAATACAGGTACATGTAGGTCCCTGCACTTCTTACCCCAACTTGACAGAAATGCAAATAGACATGTAAGATGCAAACCAAAAATTAGTGATTCACATTTGGAAAACAACTTGTGGATTTTCTCGTTAAAAGGTCAAGAAGTGAACAACTGATTTGAATTTGCTGCTTAAATTGCCAGCAGACGATGTAACTTGAAATCCAGGACAAAACTGACTTACATAAGTGATATCAATCTAATTGTGCAATACCCCAAACTAAACCAGGCACTTTTGTCTTGCTAAATACAGTTTAAAAATAAACAGTTTAAACATGAGTTCTCTGCTGGACCAAGCACACCCAAGAATTCACAACATCAGCTAGAAGCTAACAGTCGTACTTAAAAAGCTATGATTTACACTAGGGATTTTGAGTAAATTTAATTAGTTTCCTACATTTCAGCAGAGTATATTAAGAGTAAATTAATTCTCTCAGCATAAACAATGAAACAATGAAGAACAAATGAGTCAAGTCATCTTCATAAATCAATTCATGCTAAAATATGTGCTAATCCCAATCTGCACTCCAGTTAGATACTACCATGTGTGTACATTCAGCAATTTTAATTTAAATTGCCTGCAATTAAACAGAAAAGGGCAGCAAACCAAGACCACTGTCATCATTCACATTTGCTATCACAGCATCACATCTGTAAAGAAAAAATGGCAGAGTTGCCCCAAACAACTGGATCTTCTAAAATGCTACACTTTTACATGACTCACTTGCTGTATGACACTGATTGAACATGTGCAGCCCTCATGTTGGTGAGGAAAAATAGGAGAGGAAAATCTTTTTTCCAGATTTACGGAGTCCAACAACTTTATAAGTTTTCCATTTACCTTTAAAATAAAATAGAATCATGTGGAATTAGTAACAGTTTGGCTCTCTCAGGGGAAGGAAGCTGATCGGAAAATGTTTGAGGCACTCGCTCAAAGTTCACTCCATGTTTTGAAGTCAAGATCTCACTGGATTGGATTGAAAGCGCTATAATAATGGCTTATTCTCCTGTTATTTCATTACTTTCACAACTCTTCCCAAGTCAATCTTCTAATTAATAAAAAGCATTAAAAGACAAGGATTATTTCAATGTCTTTTGTTACATAAGGATGCAGCTGGAGAGATTATGTTCTGCAAAGAGCATATTTCTGCACAAAAAGATATTTTTATTGGTGATAATTTATATTTCACTTATTAGCTGACATGCCCATTTAACATTTTACTAACAAATTAATCAAGATAGCCATAAAATTTTTTTAATGAAACTTTATCTCATGGAGGTTTTTTTATTGTGTCTGAATATTCAATATAAAGCATGTTCCAAGGCTGAATTTAGACCCTCATGTCACATAAACAGCATGACAAGGACAGAAGCTGAAATCAGAAGCCTTAACTTTTCAGTCTGAAAGTGGAATCTTGATAATTTCCCCAGAAGGAAATAAAATTCGGCAAGTCTGAAGATTGCCACCAAACGGAACTAGCCACCTCCAGTTAGCTCTACAGTTAATTGCCCGTCTCAAGAAATTACTTGGATGGGCCCTTCTCATTCAGGGATACACCCCTCTAAAAATGTCACAAAGTCAAGTGCTATTCTGGGAGCGCAATCACATTTTAACCCAAATCAAGCATTAAAGAGGCATTTTACAGAAGAGGGTAGAAGTATCATTCCCATTTTACAGATAAATGCATGTAGGTGGATTAAACAACATTTTCCTGGCAATTCCTGCAAGTTTGTGACAGATCTGTATCTACAGCCGTGTTTTGACATGTGTTGTAGCCTGTCAACCCCCCTTCTTCACTACAGAGTTGACGCCTTTGAAAGAAATTATGTGTCCAGCAAAGGAAAATCTGAGAAATCTCTCTTACCTGGCAAAAAATGATGCTGCCACCGAGGTGCCTGTGGATACTTCACTGGCAACGTATGTGCTCTGGGAAGCAGGGAAGCTGTACAGGGAGGGTTTATCTGCATTGTAGCGGTTCAATGCTGCTTCAGTCAGGCCCTCTCGACTAGTCTCTGTCATAAGCTGAGATATCTGAAGACAGAAGAAAAACAGAAGTGTCATCAGCTAAAGCTCACGGGCTGACCCCTCCTAATCCAGCAATGCCTCTGGATTTCAGATGGAGTAAGAGAGAGGCATTTCATTCACTCCCTCTTTGCTGCTCTGTGAACAAGCTTATTGCTGCTTTCATGCTAATCTACAGTACTTGAGCTCAGCTCTAACCTTGTATGCATTAAAACTAATGGGATAAATTTATCCCGTCAATAAAAATGTTGATAATGTACATGGTTTTCCATCCATACAGAAAAGAAAGGGCAAACCATAATCCTTGGTTGGTCTTACCTCAAGACACAAGAAAGATACCTTAGATTTGTGCAAAATACATATATTTTACTTCAGGGGGGAAAAAATTTTAAAAATCCCAATTTTTATCTTTGTAAAATAACACCCCTCTAGTGTATCAAACATTTTTGTTGACCTTTCTCCAGAAAATTCAACATGCAGCATAGGAAGGAGTCCCTTGAGATCTCAGACAATTTATCATCTCTCTGCAAAATTGGGATCATTACTATTCATTTTCGTTGCCTTTCTCAAAAGGTTTTAAACATCATGTAATTTCATTCTTCTGATGGCCCATCTAACATTTTTTCCTGTTAGGAAGTCTCATCTCAGCCTTTCATTGTCTGAAAAGAATCAGAGTTTCTTTAGATTAGACTTGACCCAGCTCTCCTCAAATCAACTGCAAGATCTCTGACTTCAGCTCTACTGAAGCAACTCCTCAATACTTTGAATTCAGTTTCTTGACTTCTTCTGCATGAATTTACAATTATCTAATGTCATCTCCCGTACTTCATGCAATTCCTAACAATTCTGTTTCCTCCTTCTCTCATTTCCCCCACAAATAGCTTCTGTTCACCAATGCATGTCACAAAATTGCAACATACACCTAAAAAGAACCCTCTCAGGTTATTGCTAGTAATCATCCATGGCACAGTTTTCTTCCCCCAGCAAAAACTTTCCAAGGGGTTGTCTCTCACCTGTTCAATTTCACGCTTATCACCACAAAAACAACAAAACACGTTTGTGAGGCACATCAACAAAAGTGTTTGAAATCATCCTGAAGTTCTTTTTACACTTAGGCTTGCTTTATTTCACCTGTTAAACATTTCAGTTATTAGAAGCAAAGCTGAAGAACTGATTTGTATTGGAGAGGGAAAAAAGACATGACAACATTTTTTAGGCCAACTATCACGCAATCTCTGTTTCTCCCACGGAGAACTGCTATCCATTCTGCTATGGCTAAGAAGATAATCTAAGTCTTTATCCTTATTTTACATACTTTTAGACCAATCAGTTGTAATACTTCAAGAACAGGAATGCTAAACTAGTCTGTCTATTTTTATGAGGAACAAGTAAATTTGCTGAAAGTGCCCCCATCATGTTAATCCCACACTGAGCCATTCCAATTTACAGGATTCACTACACTGAATGAGCAGGGCTCTCGGAAGGCTATAGCTGAAATCCCGGACTTAAATCATCTCATACTACTGGTAGAACGCAGGAATTTAGGCTGTCTGCCAGGATACCTCCTTAGATTTCCAGTATGCAGGCGGACAGTACTTCAGTGTCCTGCTACCCCATGTATGTCCACCTGGGACATTTAACACACTTGAATTCACTAAACAGTATCTCCTTAAATATTACATAATATTTGAAAACTCAGCTATTTATGTTTGCAATGAACTAGCACAAGATTCTGCTCTGTCCCCTTAAATTATCCTGAAACTAAATTCCTCACCTTCCATGTTGGGAACTGCTAAACAGACAGCTCTCCCTTCAGAGAACAGTACACATACAAACCTAACCTCATCTTAGTTCATCATATATCCGAATTCAGGATGGATCATCATTAATTACTTAATTACCATTGCTGGCCATATCACTAGGAAGTGCTACTCCCATGGCAAATGGACCGCAGTTAAGAAGTTGGTGACTTGACTCATCTCGACTGCAATCATAATCCCCCCATCTTCTGCCAAATAAAGATTTGCAGCTCCAAATATGAATTTCCACAGCCAGTGCAACACAACTCTATTGGCATCAGGAGATACCCTGAGGCTGTGAGATGGTGAGGCTTGAGAGAGGCATTTCAGACAACGGCAAAACAGGAAAGTATTTGTGTTTCTTGGTGTTTGGGACAACATAAAAGCCATGTCACATTGATGACATGGTTTCTGCAATTGGAGAGATTTTCCGATGATCCTTGTCCACATCCACAAGTCTAACATGAACTGCACAGAGCAATAAAATACTGAAAACTGATTGTGCACACTGTCTGAAAAGTATTACTCTCAAGCTTCCCAGAAATTGTCTAGATGCTTGGTTTCTGAGTTTTTTGGACAACTAGTTCTTAAACACAAGCACTCCAAAATGATCACTTACCAAAGAGACATGAGACTCCTTCAGAAAGATATAAATATAAACCACTGCCCCTAACCTATGCACTCAGAGATAAGTAGATATCAGGCAGCAAATAGAATGTTAATGCTTTTTAATTAATGGAGATGAAGATCTTATGAAACCTGCTATTTAGGTCACATTTTCTTATTGTAAACTACAAAGGAACTGAAAAAGAAGGTAGAAATAATCAAACATATTTAAAAATTTGTGGAGTACCACAAATAGAATGGAGAGAAGTGAGAAAAATAATACTTATTTTAGTAATCACATATTCTATAGCCAGATGCAGAATGGGGTTGTTTCTATGTAATTGCAGGGGGTTCAGTGGTATTGCTGTTTTGTCACGTGTCCTACACAACAGTCCAAGTACTACAGGGATGGTCAGCTGCTCAAACCGCAAACATCTGTAACATGTTCTGAAACATCTGTATGGTACTGTCCACCAGTACCTGCTGGACAGGCAGCAGCTCTCCTTCCTGTTCAATCACACCACTTGTTTTGCTGCAGAAAACAGGGAGATATTGTTTACATTGACATACCATCTGCAAAAAGCAGCATTCCTGAGTGCCCTCCTAGAGATGTCCTGGATGGACACTCATGAAACAGCATGTTGGGCTTGTTAAGTACCCTCTTGATCCTGAGGGTTCAGCAACACTGCCTGGTTTCCTTACTGATGCTGGCACACTTCCTAGGTAAAAAATCTGCTTCTTAGCAGGAACTCGCTCAGAACTAAATTCCAAATGTACATAATGCCTATCCTTGCACTCCATTGATTTACTTTTTTCCTCAGCAGGGACACTTCTTAGTCAACAATGTGTTACAGGGATACCAAAATGGGAACATACCTAAGACATAGAAAAATCAAGATAAAATAAGAACTGGCCTAGCCATGGTCCAGGAACTCCTAATCAAGAAATGATCTCCACTTCTAGCGCTTTTTACTTTCCGCCATTGTGGGATTTTTTCAACAGTGAAATGTCTCCAGAAGCAATAAAAGCTGAAATACTAACTTGAATTTCAAACATTCTCTAATTCCTAATCTGGGAAGCCTGCAACACTACTTTGTGTTACACAGGTAAAAGCCCACAGAAGTATCCTGTGATACTGCAACACTCCTAACCTCTAACAGAGTGACAGGTTTTGTCTGAACGACTTCAAGTCACTCTGTTGCTATCTTTTCCTTACATCCCTTTGGTCATGCAGCCAATTGAAATGAAAGGGAAAGATGGTGCTATGCCAAAATGTGTGCCAGGCTGTGAACCTTTCATGCATCCAGTACTTTCCACAGTGTTGTTTATACTGCACAAATTTATACACGTGGGTCAATCTGCAGGCTAGACACCAAGATGTGTGCCCACAATATTTGACTAATAAATCCTCATTTATTCCCAGAATTCAATACATATATGTAAAGCAGGGGGTAGAAAGGAGCCCGGAATATCCACATATCCAAAGATTACTGACTTTAAGTCAGTTATTTTGCATTTCTTTCTTTTGCCTCGCTGATTAAGAGTGTAGAAACCATTCAAACTATTAAACCAAACTGAAGAGTGGGATTTGGAGGCAATCTTACCATCTCATTTACTCTCTGCTCCAGTCACAGTACCAAAATAGCCCTTTCTCTCTGGTCTTGCTTTCTTAAGTTCACATATACACAAACTCGAGTGAATCACCCAGGATATATCATGCATGTACGGAAAACTACTCACAGAACAAACATTTCCAAAGCTCTTGGAGAATTTCTTTTTTCCCTCATCTCAGTTCAAAAGACATAGTTGAAAATTACACTTTGAGCATTAACAAACTCAGGCGATTTTTTTTTTTTTTACCTTTCTCTTTTTCCACACTAAGGTATGCCTGGCATGCACAGTTCATGTAAATCTGCCTCTTTAGTGTCACCATCTCTCTTAGTAGTTGCTGTTAAGGGGTAAAAGACTTGATTCCTAAATTCTCTTTCTTTTCTTTCATGTGAGTACCCATGTAGCATATACATGAGGTTTAAGATCAGTTAATAGGACGTATTTTGAGAAATTCCTTTATAGAATTGTTGGCAGTACATCACTGCCTGGATAAGCAACAAAAAGACAAAGCATGAAAAAACGCAACCTTTCATGCCTCAATAAAAACCTTTTAAGTGCACGTGGAACAAGACAGATGTCCCTCCCAAGATTCCACTTTTTTCTTCCGTCTCATAAATGCAAGGCAACCATTAACCTCCTCTTTCACTGCTTTCTGACACTATGCAGTGAGAGCTGGAGATAAATCATGATTTAAATTCAGTACTTCATAGGAAAAAGATGGCTCTGCAGTTAAACCACAGGTGTCAGCCGGGCTAGATTCTCTTCCCATTCCAATTACAGAGTCTCTCTGTGCATAAGATTTACCATAATGCAGTATGAGGTTAATTATATTTACATAAGGGTGTTTTACAGCCAAGCTCATTAATGTTTCTAAAGCTCCTAACTGAGGACTCCCAACCGAAATTACCTTACAAATGAAAGTTAGCATTTATGAAAGATGCGAAATATCCATTGCTCTGGAGTTAGCGAAGCACTCAAGAACATCCCCACAATCTAGTTAACATCAGTAACTGATGAATGAACTGCATGCACAGAAATGCATGAAATATATCCATATCTAAAGTTAAATTCAAAATATAAATCTGCATTCAAGTTCACTATAAAGCAATTCTCAGTGTCCAGAATTCCTAACCTCAGGAGAGAAGCTTACCAGCAAGAAAAAACTGAAGGTAGAAAGCTCTCTTTCATAAACACACGTACACTCATGAATGACTTCTTTGGCAAGCCACTCTTTATTCAGTGCAGCACTGAATTTTCTGCCCAATAAATACCGACTAAATTACTTCCTGGGTTATTTTAGACAATAAATGTCTACATTAACCAAGAAAAAGTTCTTCGTAAAGACTCCCCTTTTAAGGATGAGTTAAGGGAAGCACTAAAGGATACATCTCTCAAAGCTCTACATACCAAAAACATCATAAATTCATATAAACCTGTTTATAACACAAGTTTAACAGCTTAATACCAAGTTTTCCATTACGCAAAATCAGGTATTCTGGCTATTCTACAGCATTAATCTTTTACCTTCCAACCAACTCCTTTTGGCTCATCAGTGTCTTCTCAGTCATAACAAGATATTCTTCCTGCTTGGCTCAAAGAGGCTGCTTTCTGGTGTATGGGAGTGATGAAACAAGCAGTGGGGATGCAACTCAGCACATCCTGCATGTGGTCTTTCTTCTGACACATGCATAGAAAACCAAATCTTTCCCGAGAACTAAGCAGCCCTGTTTTTCCTGCGCTTGACCTACTAATTCTTAAAGGTTGAGGCAAGACTCTAATTTACAAACTAGTTTTGAAAACTGAAAGATTTTATCCACTTTCTTTAGTGCATAAGAGTTCACTGTCTGATGTGATAGTGCAGTAGATTGCAGAATGAGATAAAAACCTGAAGTTTTCTGTCAGCCACCAGCTTCCCAGCCACTAAAACTGTCAGTGGAATTACAGTAACTTGCCTATAGGAAGCAGCATCAGAAAACAAACTGAGCAGGAGCTGACACTTCTTGAGTCTCTTCAGAAGGGAGGTTAATGAAGAAAATATTGAAATTCTACCTCACCTGGAAAAGGCATTGCTCAACAAGTGAGTTTATCAATAAGTGGTAGGTCCTCTTCCCACAGGTTAGCAATTTTCTCTGAGCCCTTCTGGTAATACTGACTTCATCCCTTTTGCCTAACATGGAACTTCTGCATTAAGTTCTGTGCAGTAACAAAAAAGTGAAGCATAAACTTATGTTTGGTAGCATTCAAAGGACAAGATAACAGCTGGGATTCATTGTACCCACTATTAAAAAAAAAAAAAAAAACGACATGGATAATTTGACATTTATTATATTTCATTTTCATAATTCTACCATGTTGTGGGGAAAGGTTAGCACATGAAAATAGGAAATATAAGTAGTAATGGGTCAGTTTCAAATATCATTATATATATACAGCTTCAAATGTTTTGAGATAAATCTGGTAAAGTGTTTACTGAAATACCGTTAAACTGAAGTTGGATTTTAGGGGCAGAGGGGTAGAGAAAAAGAGGAATCTTGTGCTGCCCACACAACTATCAAATTATTAACACATCCTTCCCAGGGCAAAAAGGAACAATTACACTATTCAATCAGAGCAACTTGAAAGTGGGGGTGATTTCCAAAGTCATTCACCTTTTAATACACCACAGAGTACCAAGGACATACACTGCATCTCTCACAAATCACTCGCTACTACAGAAGACATATTTAAGGAATTATTCAGTACAAAGTTCACCTTTAGAAAACATAATTTGGAATCAGTAAGCAAGTTCCTGTAGCTAAGGGCACTGACATAATCCTACGGCATTCTGCCATTTGATTATGACCTTTTTCTCTCACAGTAAATTACTAAGCTGCTCTACAGCCAGAGACCGCTGCAACTACCGAGAGAGACTCTGTTTGAACAAGAGCAAGACAGCGGATCCTGATAGTCCTTTCCTTGTCAAAAGAACGTGTTTGATGAGAAAGAGGCTGACAAAGGACACACATAATGTCTGCTGCATTCAAACTCTTTCTTGGACGTAGACATACTGAAGCTGCTTAGCAAAGGCAACGTGCTGTTCATTGTGAATACTGAAACTCCAGGGAGTATCTTAGGGCACGCTTTGCTCCTACTTTACGCAAATTTGCACACAAAATCTGATATATTGATCTAGCAGAAGGGGCTACTGTAAGAGCACAGATTGTGTGCAAACACAAAACAAGGCGCCTTAGAAGGAGGGAGGTTTTTTAAAGGGGGAATCACTGGCATGGCAAGAATGCTGATTATGCTTTGTATTTAATTAGAGTAAAAATTTAGCATCAACTATTTTTATTTGACCATAACTTAAGTTACCATGACAGCATGTAGAGTTTAATTGCAACCTTCAGCTACCTGCTGTCCAAAAGAAAGATGACCTTTGACTGTTGCAGCCACCTCCCATGTTCCTCTATAAAGCAGATGATAGCGATGATGATGATTATCATCATTATCACTATTAACACAGATCCAGTGCACTCCTCAGCACAGATGAAATCCAAATTTTTGCAGGCATGGGCACATCTTCCCATCAAAGCTGCTATGTTATATTTAGTTCCATGTCACATATAATAGCTCATTAAATGAAATATTTTGCCACAAATCACTGAATGTCTCAAGACCAGCTACTTAGAGGATGATCAGACACCCAAATAATGGTGAGTTCCTTTTCCATAACACATTTTTCCTCCAATACTTACACTTAAGAGTTCTACCTTACAAAACAGGAATTTTTTTCAGTTGGATCCCTCTAAGAGGCCTGGTGGGATTTATCCAAGAGCACTACTCAAAGGGATGGCTGATGTCATTATGAGACATCTCACAATGATTTCTGAACAGCCTTGGAAATCCGTAGAGGTCCTGATTGACTGAAAGCTTGCAAACACTGTCCCAATTTTCAAGAAGGGTAAGAGGAATGACCCTGGTGACTACAAGCCCATCAGTCTTACTTCAGTGCCTGGTAAAATCATGAGGAAGATCATACTGGGAGTTATTGCAAAACACCTGAAGGACAACACAGTCATTGCTCACAGACAGCATGGCTCTGTGAGGGGAAAGTCCTGCTTGTCAAATCAGATTTCTTTTTACAACAACCTGCCTAGCTGATCATCAAGGGAAGCCAGTTGATGTAACATTTTTGGATTTCAGTAAACATTTTGATACTGTCTCTCACAGTATCCTTCAGGACAAAATGTCCAGCACACAACTGGATAAACACATCATGTGATGGGTGAGCAACTGGCTCATGGGTCGGGTGCAAAGGGTTACAGGGAATGGGGTGACATCAGAGTGGGGGCCTGTCATTAGAGGGGTTCCCCAGTATGTTCATAAATAACTTGGACACAGGACTCAAAGGAATACCAAATATGTCTGCTGATAATAATAAATTGGGAGGAGCTGTTGACTCCCTTGAAGAAAGAGAGGCCCTGCAGAGACACCTTGGCCTGGGCAAGAGACGCCTGGGCCATCACCAATCATATGAAGTTCAACAAGGGAAAGTGCCGGATTTTGCAACTGGGACAGGGCAATCCTGGATGTACGGACAGACTGGGGAATGAGATGCTGGAAAGCAGGGCCACGGAAAGGCACCTGGGGGTCCTGATCAATGTCAGTCTGAACATGAGTCAGCAGCGCCCTGGCAGCCAGGAGGGCCAAGCGTGTCCTGGGTGGCATCAGGCACAGCATCACCAGCCAAGAGAAGGAGGTGATTGTCCCTCTGTACTCTGTGCTGGTGCAGCCTCACTTCAAGTCCTGTGTGCAGTTTTGGGTGCCACAAAACAAGATATGAAGCTGCGAGAGAATCCAAAGAAGGGCTACAAAGAGGGTAACGGATCTTCAGAGAAGCAGACTCCACAATCTCCCTGGGAAGCCTATTCCAGTGTTCTGCCACCCTCAACGTGAAGTAGGTCTTCTTTATGTTGAGGTGGAACATCTTGTGTTTTAGTTTATGGCCATTGCTCCTCATCCTCTCACTGGGCACCACTGAAAACAATCTGGCACCAACCTCTTGGCACCCTCCTTTGAGATATTTATGTGTATTAATGAGATCCCCTCTCAGTCTTCTCTTCTCCAGACTGAACAGGCCCAGCTCTCACAGTCTCTCCTCATAAGACAAATGCCCCAGGCCCCTCATCATCTTTGTGGCCTCTGCTGCACCCTCTCCAGGAGCTCCTTGTCTTTCCTGTCCTGAGGAGCCCAGACCTGGATACAGCATTCCAGAGGTGGCCTCACTAGGGCTGAGTAGAGGGGCAGGATCACCTCTCTTGATCTGCTGGCCACACTCTTCCTGATGCACCCCAGGACACCACTGACCCTCCTGGACACAAGGACACTGTTGGCTCATGGACAAGTTGTCATCCACCAGGACCCCCAGGTCCTTCTCCACAGAGCTGCTCTCCTGTAGGTCAGTCCCCAGTCTGTGCTGGCACTTGGGGTTATTCCTCCCCAGGTGCAGGACCCTGCACTTGCCCTTGTTGTACCCCACCAGGTTTCAATTCTCCAGCCTGTCAAGGTCCCACTGAATGGCAGCAGAGCCTTCAGGTCTATCAGCCACTCCCCCAGTTTAGTGTCATCAGCAAACTGGCTGAGGAGCCTCCTATCCCACTGATAAACAAGTTGAATAAGACTCGACCCAGTATTGATCCCTGGGGAATGCCAGTGACTACAGGTCTCCAGCTGGATTCTACCCACTGATCACAACACTCTGAGCTCTGCCATTCAGCCAGTTCTTGGTCCACCTCACTGTCCATTCATCTAACCCACATTTCCTGGCTTACCTAAAAGGATGTTATGAGACAGTATCAAAAGCCTTGCTGAAGTCAAAGTAGACAACGTCCACTGCTCTCCCTTCATTGACCCACCCTGTATCTATATCACAGTACTGTATATACATCAAAAGAAATCAGTGCAGAGTCTGAAACAGTACTGATCAAGCCACCTTCTTGCTCCCTCACTTTATTTCAATATATTTATTAGGCAGAAAAGTAAACAGAGGAAAACAATATTAGAGGAGGGGCAATTTCATGATCTGAAGCATTCAGGACAGCAAATACCTACCTCAAGTGAGCTCAACCCCTGTACAGAAGTAGATTCTAGTCTGCAGTGCTCCTTTAGTCAGAGTGACACAGTATGCAAATTTTATTTATTAGCTACTTCTTGATGATCAAACTATTTTCTGAAAGGTAAGACCTCTACCTTGTTACAAAACCACAACAGCTATCATTACTACCTTTCTCAATACCCTCAAAGTTTTCTGATGTCCATTCAAGATCATGCCAGATCTTTCCTATCCCTCTCCAAGGAAGCTACAGGCTGGATAGCCATCCTGGGGTGTAAATATGCACACCCTCCTTGCCTCAGAGGGCTCTCAGTGAAGCAGCATTGCCACAGGCAGACCCCTGCAGGGCTGGGAGCCATCCCTTCTGAGTAAAGCAGTAAAGCACCATCAGCCAGGCTCACACAGGCCTCTCATTCACAAAGCTCCACCAGCCAAGCCTCTGCTGGAGGCAGAGCAGAGACACGACAGCAATGGAAGGTTTCCCAGTTGGCATATTCCCATACCAACTCCACAAATGAAAAATAGGAACATCAGCTAGCAAAGAGAGGTCCTTTCTGTTCTTGATTTTGTGTCTCTAAGCATTTTAGCAATGCAAAAAGGCACTGTGCAACAACACAATAAAACTGCTTCCTTTCTTGTCAAGAAGATAGCAATAACATTGCCATCTGTGGGAAAGCTGAGGCTGCCTATAGCTTTCAGAAGTTTTTTTTGAATCTACTTTTATGAATTTCTTAATTCTCTTAATTACCTGTATATCTTGCTGCATTATAAAGCTGTGCAGCTGGAAATGATTCGGATCTTTTTCCACTATGACTTATTCCCTATCAGATTAATAACATTTTACAAGAGAAAATGCCTTTCTTTTGTGACTCACTTAAAGTTGATTTCATACACCCAGATTCAGCACTCTCACTGTAATCCCTTGTTGCATCAGCTACCTTTTGAGTCCTCAACAGCCAGGCTAATTGTGCTAAAATAACTAGTGCAGCAATCGAAAGATGAGTACGTCTGACTCCTGTCTGTACACATGTACAAAGGGGGGCAGCAGTTAAATGAAGTGACTGCATTTTTGAAGCTGAAGCACAACTCTATTTCACTGTGTGCAGGAGTAATGCATTTGTTATGAAAACAAGCTTTCATTTCTCTGATCAGTTACTGCCAGCAATGTCAAGACATCACAAGAAGTTCAAATCTTACTGTAGCTGTTTCCTTATCACAAACAACAATCTGTGAGACACTGACCTTTCACTTGTCAGTTGACAAGAACAGCTCTAGAAGCCACCAGAGTGTGACAGCATGTGAGCTTAACTTAAATGGCATTATTGACCCAGAAAAGAACCTCTTTCTGTAGCTAGCAAGAGAAAAAGGAATAAAAACCATGACTGGTTTATCCACACATAGGTGGAATCATTAGTCTTTATTTAAATAAAGACATATGGATAAGTTCTACCACAAATAGAAGAGAGAACTACTTCATTTCCAATATGGAAAAAAACATCTGACGGGCTTAGAAACTCCTGCAATGATTACCGCATAAGAATATGGCATAATGTAAATTCAGTCCAGGCACATAATCACCTCAAGATCAGACCTTTCTGGGGAATAAGATCAGTACACATCTGATGAGTCTCTTACCTACCTGCTCATGGAAAGGTGCATGGGTTTGACCCCCAGGGATCTAGGAAGTTTCTATATGGAAACTAGTACCATTCCAGTGGCTTCCCCATCAGAAAGAAATCGTGAGTATTAGCTTTTTTATGAACTGCTGCCAAAGGTTTAATTATATTATTGCTGGCAGATACCACAACAATCCAAACTGCCCTTTTCTGTCCCTTCAGTAAACAGTCCCTTGAAGATGTTCCTTTCTTCGGGGCAACAGCTGATATTAAGTTACCAGTCCTCGTGGGAGCAGCCATGAAACTGCCTCATTTCCAGAGGAGTCAGTAGTAGTGCAGTCGCTACATCAAAAAAACCCTGGCTGTTCTGCAGAAGTTACACATTGGCAGGAGTGACCTCTACAAATTTAACAAGGTTGGTCTTTCTAATCTCTGTCACAATATATGAACACATCTTTCTTTCATGTTAATAATAAAAATGTCCTGCTAATGTTTTAAAATTATTTTGTTATGGCAACAATCATAATTTTTAACAGGAATACATGAAAAGAATTCAAAAGGTACCAGAGAGCCTTCAAATGAGACCAGTAGCTGGACAGAAACAGTTGCTTCCTGCTCTGAAGGTGAATGCCTTAAGTCATACATTTTGTTGCCTTATTACCTCAGTTTGCATAGCTACAGCTGTTATTAGCAGTCATAAAAATCACCCAACTGTAAGCACTTGACTTGGAGGCCACTTCCTGGGGTGAATCCCATAGGCTGACAAGGTGCTCAGTTATGCTACACTGTCTTCTGTTTGCTCTAGATTTACTGCCCTCTCAGCTAATGAAAGCAAAAAAAAAAAAGAGGAGAAGCACATCCTCAACTGAACATCAAATGAAGTTTGGTTGGTGCATACTATAAACTGTTAGTAAGTGGGCCTCTCTCTGTTCTGGTTCCCTTCCAGTGGCACAAAGGGATCAACTTGTGACCATCAGGACACACGCTTAGTATGGCCCTCTACTTGGAATGGGATGGATCTTTTATACACAGCTTTTTACATATGTTCCTAGACTACTTCTATTTTCCAAGCTGATCATGTTTTTATCTTCTCTCATTTGCTGCAATTTCTATCATGTTTTCCGTTCAAATTGTTCGTTTCAGCTTCGATTTGCAAGCCTTGAAGGGATCCAGGCTAAGAACAGTTTTCCAGGCTCTAACTAAGCACTACATTATCCAAAGCTGACCTAGCATTTAATTCAAGTGCACACAGTGATGTTTCCCCAGTATATGCAATTTGCATTTTGGTTTGCAGGAACCATCATAATCCGTCTTCACTATGACAGCTTTACAGTACAAAGACGACATTCCCACATGTCCCCTTAGGGCCTTTGTACACTAAGAACTTTAAACATGCTAACTGTCCATTCTCAGCTAGAATTTTGTGCACATTCACTTGCAAACTGAGTAATTAATACCAATCCCCATCTCCACTGACCAGCTAAATAAGGTCAGATGAAGAACAATATTAGGCTCTCATCACTGATTTTAAATTACTTTTTTAGAAAATGCTGAGACATAACTCCTTTACTTTTCTCAGATGGGATTAAAAAAAATCAGTTATCAATTTGGAAGATATAAACTACAGACATGCATATTCTCAAAATTGCACTGTTCTGAAAAATTAATTGGAGAGAGGAAGGGGCACAGGCTTTAGTCTGGGTGTGCTGTACAGCTATTTCTGGAAAGGCAGGAGAGAGAACAATGAATATCCATTCAGCACTATGCAGCACTAACAAACGGCAATCATTCCTCAAGAGATGATATTCTTTCAAATTCCATCAGTATAAGCTATCATGGGAATTTTGAGTGGACAAATAACCTGATTCATCAGGAATTATTTTCCACTAAAACAGAACTCGGATCAAACCAAGGGTAGATTCCATACATCTTTAATGATTGTGTATGATTTCCTGTCTAGGAGAAGTGCTGTAAAAGACAAATACAAGGCAGTCATATGCAAAGTCTTATGCATCTTACTACCTAATGCATTTAACTCTGGAATGCAGCACCCACAGTAAACACTACCAGTTCTTTACTTTTTACTCATAGCTGCACTTTGTGTATACTTTCACAGCGTAACTTGTGCACAGTACATATCCACAAGCATGCTCTCCCAGCTTTTGTTATAAATGATTGCCTGTCTCTGAACTACATTAATCTCAGGTAGATTCGTGCTTTGTAAATTGTCTAAGACTCCTGTCATTTTTTTAAATTTTTGCCTCCTTGTAGGCTTGTTATTTCCTAATTTTTACTACTAAAATTTGCTCATTTTTTTTACCATCTGAAAATATACTATGAAGTCTTACAACTACATTCATTTCTTTCTCTTTAAAGTCAGCCTAAATGAACTTCAAATGGCACTGTTTTACCTATTTTTCTTCTTTTTTTTTTTTTAAACATTCTCACAATTAATATAAAGTTTCTTCTACACAGGACACAAACAACTACAAAAATTCATTGCCCAAGGACTTTGCACAAGAAACTAAACTGACAAAATGCACTACACTATTGTTTGAAAATAAACAGTGATTAAAATTAGTGCAGGAACAATTGGTTGATATTTTTTATAAGCAAACAGAAGGATTACGCTAACTGCCCCCTTGGGGATAAAACAGATTTACAATAGATTAATTAAATGTATTTAATGAAATTCAAATATAACAACAACAAACTGGCACACCATCTGAAATTATGCCTGAACTCTAGTAAACTATTGTGAACTGTAATAAATGTCTCATTTTTATCTTCAGTTTTAATTTTGGCTTACTGCACAGAGAATTTTTCTTTGCACATGAACTGTTTTGAATGTTTCCCCTTCAACTTATTTAGTGTGTTTGCAATGTAAAATTTTCAGAAGTTACTTTTAAATTAATTTTTGAAAGGAACTCTTTATTCTATATTAATTACTTTTTTAATAGAGCATCATGGACTGATTTACTGCTCCATAGCAACATGTATAAAGAAGGATCACTGACCACAGGTCAGTGGAAGTACAGCGCTGTAACGTGTAAAACTGAAGTAAAAGGTCCCACTGTCTCCTCACAAGGTTTACTATAGGCACTTCATAAGTCATCTTGCATAGACATTTACTCTGGGACAAAGGGAATACAAGATGGGCACGAACCAGCTCCAAAATGTAGAGTGGTACAACATATGCAGGATAACAAAGAACCAAGACTTCTAGAACTAATGCTGATGCTTACTGCAGTGTCCTCTATGGACAGTGGGGTTCATTCACACAGCATTCAATCTTATCTACCATGAATAGATGATTATAAAACTCCCCCCCCCAAAAAAATATTACTGTTTCAAAGCTCCATTTTCCAGCAGAAAAGCAGTACTGTAAGGTTCCCTAGAAAAAAAACAGCATTGTAGGAGAATGAGAGGATTTTAATATTTCCTGGAATTACTTTCATTAAGTCAGAAATCAAGGCAGAGTAAACAAGAAAGATATATCCCAGACTCTGGAGCTTTTTGAAAAAATATGTTTCAATGATGCTAAAACCTAGAAACTCCAGAGGTCAATTTAGAACTTCTGCAGACTTTTTCTTTCCCAAGGGCATGCTTTCAAGTGAATCCCGCTAAAGCAAAGTCCTTATTTGCAAGTTTCTTTTCTTCTCAGAAAGCACAGTAGCAGCTTGTTGTAAATGGCAGAGTGTATGAACTCTGTGCAGTTGATAAAAATTCCAGCTCAAGCTGTATTTGAAGATAAAAAAACAATCAACCAGCAAGATATTTTTAGTCAGTCCCTTCTGTTACCAATGTTTTTTCAAATTGTTCTGAGCCCTCATAATTTCTGTTTCATAATCCACTCTGATATTGATTCTTTCAGGCACGCACAGAACAATCTAACCTCAACATGTGAAATGACAAGACAGCCCTTTTTGTCCCGGGTGTAAGAGGAGAAAAGGTTATTTTCTCAACTCTTCACAGACTGCATAGCAGCCACCTAAGGCATATCCTTCATCTTTCCTGTACGTCCACTTCTTAACACGTACAGCACAGCACAATAAAATTTGTTTCCTCCTTCCAAGTATTTTTGATCATTTCACAGATATGGACTTTAAAGTCTGCAAAATATTACAGCTACCAATTCAAGTGGGTTTACATTATATGTTTCCTAGCAAAATTTCATTTTTCCTCACTCAATGTCCATGCAATGTTTAAAAAGTCTCGGGAGCAAATTCTCTAATGGTCTAAGCACAAACCATTCTCTGGCTGTAGTAGAGTTGTGGCTACTGATAAGTCCTTTGGCTTTCTGTGGTAGCATCTAAAGATTCTTCAGGAAATTATGAAGAGGCATTTCTACTCGATGTATTCAAACTGGGCACAATAATACTAGCAGCAATAGCATTACCAAAGAAGTTTTTTTATCATGAATCATATAAAATTTTCCAGCAGATAGAATGGGATACTGAGGAGCAAAAAGTTGTTTTCCAGTATTTCTGTTACACATTTATAACTAATAGGTGCCCTCCCACTCTCTTACCCTCAAAAGGAAACCAAGCCATAATAATCCTTCACTGCCACACTTGAAATCACCTTCCCTGGAAAACAGAGAAGGAATAAGGTGGTTTATTATTCATATTCACTGAATCATAAAATGCCTAGAGGCCACAGAAGTAATGGCCCGTTGCACCAGTGCCAACTATCCCTGCTTCAGAGACAAAGCATTGAGATGGCAGGGAGAAGTAGCAAATATTCATAATATATGATTAAGGTGATTGAGCAGTGAATGGAAAAGGAAGCAGAGAAATCCACATCACTGGGATTGGAAAAATCTCATAATCTGCACATACATAACACCCCTATCTCAAGCCCCTTTCCAGAAATCTTGATCTAAAGCAGGTCAAGTGTCTGCATGTCGTGGTTTGATGGCATTTCACCTAGTTTTACATAAATAGGAATAAATCTTGATAAGTTGGGCTCTGGCAATGTTTAAAAGGATCTTTACAAAGATCTGAAGTGCAAGACAACAGTCAGGAGATCATAAGCACCACTGCTAAATCCTGGCTGCAAATGGCATATCCCGGCATTTAGGATTACAGAGGCAAAGACCCTTGTGATGACTGACTGAAGACAGAAAACAATGAAAAGCCAATAATGTGAGAACTAGACTTTTCCCTCCAAAGTACTTAGCTGCATGAAAACAACTTGATCCCTCATTTAGCATTTACATCTAAAAGTAAAATAAAATAGATAAGCTTTGGGACACCCTCTGATGCTTTTGTAATTTGTCAAGGAAGGCTGGTAGCCAGGAACCTTTTGCTGTGTTGTTCTCGTAAGTCACTTGAATATTATCTTGTTATATTATTTACTGAACAGACAAATGGTATTATTTTTGGTTTATGTAACGTCAAAGCAAAAAAACCTAGAAATCTGCACAAGCTTGCAAACTAAGCCTCAGTTAAACCTACCTAGCATTGCAAGACTCTTCAAAATTATTTTCCTAGAAACTGGTCCAAATGCAGACAAAGCTTTCTGAGTGCATTTTCCCTGTCAGTCCTGTGTCTGATCACTGCCATGATATATCAGTATTGTACAATTACAAATCACGTCACATCCTTTTGTACCTCCTGCACACTGGCAACAAATTTCACACAAAGTCTTCAGGGATCAGAGAGACTGATCAATTAAGCACTGATAGTATCTCATTACTATACATTTTCTTGTGATGCGCTCTGTATAATTTCTTTAATAGCACTTGAATTAATTTTCCATTTTCTATGTTGTACTGCAGAAACTGAGAAAATATACAAGGATAAAACAAAGAGATGATTGTGCTTGTGATTTGTGTTTAAATCCAGCTACACTGCCTAGCTCCAGCATCCTAAAACCTGTCAGGAAGGAAAGCAATAATAAACCGTATCTGTCAGCTATCTTTCACAGGAAAGAATATATCACTATATGCTTTAAAAAAAGTGGGGTTTTTTTTACAAAACTAGGCCTAAACTCTGCTTTTATTAATGGCCTTGATGTAAAGAAATGGCAGGACTCACATTACAGGTGTTTTATAATTATCCAGTGACACTGAGCATGCAGCCACAGTGAAGTCAGGGAAGCAGAAGTGATTTCATCAAGCAGAGCTCCAACCTTTAATTCTTTTCCTGCCCTTCCCACTAGCCAAAAGCCTTTACATAAATTTAGGCAGATATTTAATATACACATATACATGCCACTTTCCCAAGTTTAAAAAAAATACTAATTTGAAGTAAAGCTTGACAGATGCATGTATTTGATTCAAAGAGCTCTCATAATAGAAACATTCCACTCACACACCAATCCACACAACTGTGACCTTGCACTGGCTGCAGCTTAGTCACTTGATGCTCACATCTACCAGTCAGACCTGAGACTTTCCTGGTGTATAGAACCCAAGTCCTCAGATAACTGAATGACAGATGTGATGGTGACTTCAGTGCTCTCATACAAGGAGGAACTACCGATGCTTCTGTTGGGATTTGCTAGCAACATTAACCACAATGAGCACCGACCAACCTCTTGGAAGATGAAAGCTCATTACTATTCCTTCAACATTTGGAGCCATTCTGAATTCTACTTGAGAGGTTATGTGGCAGTGAAAGATGAAGTGCAATTTCATTTCTTCTCAGAGCAGTTTGCAGATTCAAAAGACGTTTTCATTTGCTGAGAGGGGCTTTTTCTCACCCTTGTACATATGCAATTCTTCCTTTTTCTTCATAAAACACATCTTGGCACGTTCAAAAGAAACGGGACAGTCAGGTTTCTGCTTTCATTTGTCACGAGCAGTTCCAACAGACTCTTCAGTGCAGGGTGAGAACAGAAGAGTATGGGAAAAAAAGCTTCCCCGTTCACCAACCCAAAAGGGAAGCGGAGGCCCCTATGAGTGCAAGATGCCATATTTGCTCCCATCACCACAGCTGTTCTCATACTCTGGCTGATCAAATCTTACTGGGCTGATGTTGCTCTCACTCTTATCTGTATTACACCAATGTAGCCACATCAGCTGCAAAGCCATTATGCTGGAGCAAGACAGAAGAGGGTCTGGTCCCAAATGCATTCTATCTGACAACACCCATCTCTCAAGTCCTCAATGCTCTGGAATATAAGTGGAGAACCAACCACTTTAACTCAAATCCACTGAATTAAAGAGAGCTGTCCCAACAGAGAAGTTGATGCTCCCTTTCTGATGCCATTTCAGAAGCGCTTTAGAGAAAAGAAAACAATGGTTTTACATGATAGCTGCGTGGAATCACATTTCAGAGTTACATGAGTCTCTAGCCATGCATTCCTTACCTCCCATAAGCACAGTACAGTACCAAAGCAAAAGGTTTTTTAAGTTTATTTTTTGCATAGTAACATACTTCTTCATATTTAAAGTCTCAAATATTTTTCTAAGAAGAAGCCAAAGGTTAGAACACGATTCTACAAAAGGCACAAAAATATGGTGCTTCTAAATCTGATCTTAATTCTATGTCCCATTTATGCAAAGCAATGTGAGAAACAAATGTCTTAGTCAATGAGACATTTGAGTACATTGATTTGTGTCTTCTTTGAGTGATGGCCCTTAGGAATTTAAAATGAAGCTCCTAAAAAATTGCTTTCCAATTCCTTTGTCATCCCCTCCTTCTGGTCTCAATTAGAATGAGTAGCCTTCGGTTTAGTACATTTCTTTTTCCTCTCTTTTTGCAACAGATGTTGAAAAATTAGTAAAATACAGGAGTATCAGCCACAAGACTGAATCTTTATGCAAAAGTAGACCAACATGTTGCTCAGACGATTGATTCAACCCAAAAAGCTTTTAGACTCTTTTAGAATCTTCACACGCTTCAGTAAGAGATTAAAAAAAAAGTTAAAATAATTCTGAAATGTACATCACTTACACCGAACTCTGGAAATGTTGTAGAAACTGCTGGAAAAGAACTTTTCACCGATCTGTTTATCACAGGCCTCCCTCCAAAGCACAGCACCTGTCACCCATTTTCAGAGCAGAGGGACACAGAGTTCATCTAAGTACTGAGTATCCTCCTCCCAGGGAACCCAATTACACCTGTGCCATCAAGATTCAGTGGCAGTTTCAGAAATTCTAGTCCTTACCCCTATATCGGATGTACTTAAAGAAGCCTTCTCCACAGATTAAAATATACCAAATAGCCTTATTCTATATAGAAATTTATATCCTACTTTTTTTATCCTAACATCAGAAAGAAGGGACCTTTTTATTGCCCACATACACATAAAATCCTTTGATGAATTTTCCTAACCTTTTGGCCTCCATACTTTTTCCAGGAAGTTCCAAAAACCTGTACATTGCATAAAGAGTGTATTTCCTCTTACTTCCAAATTGGCTGTATTAGCTCTCCATGTTCTCAAACAATGAAATAAAGCAGGAGCTGAGCATTTTTCTCTCTAGTTCTGTGCCACCTTGTTCACATCATAGGAGATAAAAGGACAATTTTGTGTCGATGTATCAATTTGTCTTCCCCCTTTTCTATCCCATCTCTACATCAGTTTTCTCACTGTTAAAACACTTCCTCTCAGTTTTTTGGTTTTTTTTTTTTTAATTAATAAAAGCAATCAGCACAGCTATTACCTAAGAAATGAAACTAGTCTCACATGTGGACAAAATCCTTAAGCTACAAGCAGGGAAGGAAACCAAGACTCCAAATCCTCACTAATTGTGATCTTCTGGCTTTTGCTAATTTACAGGATTAACTCACTCCTATAACAGTCCAGATTTCTTCCTCACATCACAACTGAGTCACGGGGTTTTCATATTCACAGGATAAGCCTATTTAGCTCTTTTCAGTCCATGGGATACCCTTTACCTCTTTCTTCCCTTGGTCACCCCAGTATCACGAAGGGGAAAAGTAATGATTCTAAGGTCATTAAGCCATGCATAAAAATGCCGTAAGAGATCAAATCATGCCAGAGTAATGCAAAAATATAAACCTCTCCTACAGTTCACATAGACTCCATTTTCCTCTCTTGATGATATTAGAAAAGCAGTATACAGCTGGGCTGTTAGTTGAAGGGGTAGACAGGAGGAATGAAACACAAATAGCCAATTCCTGTAATATACAAATTGGATGATCAAACAATCATGGCAAAATGTCAGCTGATGACATATGCTGACTTTAGTGGGGTCATATCTAATTATTAGTGACTTGGTTTAAAAAGGCTTTTAGTCAGAGGAAAGCTACTTCAGAGATAACACATAATGCATGGGGGAAGAGGGCAACAGAGATAATCAAGCAAGGATATCATTTCAGTGCCAATGAATTTGTTTGACAATCTGTTTCTTGGCCCAGTCAAACAATCTTTGTAAATAAAATTCTTGCACTTTCAGTGTATAGTCTGACTATGGAGTCACTTTGTTAAGAGTCCAGGTCACAGGATGAAAAAAATAAAAAATCAGTGCAAGAATTTGCACACATCTGCTCAGCATCATCATTCATGAGCTCACAGTAATAGGAACAAAGAGGTTTTTACTACATTCAGGGAGCCACCATACTCAAATGTGGATCTCATACATAAGGTGACTGAACCGCTTTTAAAACATAAGCCATCCAAAAAATTCTGGACCAAAGCCTACCTGCACAAAGGCAAAATACCTCCAGCATTTGGTATCTCAGGGAATTGCGTGTGGTTGCACAAGAACACAACGCTAGAAAGGTCAGTATATAAATCTCTTTTTCTTGTTGCTAAGACACTTTGGTAAAATAGGTCTGGCTCTAGGAAGCATGGAATAATTACGGAAGACACCTGTTAGTCTGCAGATGGAGCAAGTAACTTGATTTCTGTACCTTGCATTATATGCTTTAGAAGCTACTTAAATTACCCTGGCACCAATGTAGCAATCATTAACATTTCATCTTTATCCTGCTCAACACTAAGAAGCAACAGAAGCAGTGGCAAATGAAAGAGAAATAAATTATACAGCAAAGACTGGGAAAAAAGCTTGGAATCAAAATCCTGTATGGCAATACCTCCCACACAGGCATTGGTTCTCCATCTCACACCCAACTCTAACCATTACCAGTTTCTTTTAAAAAGCCTGGGCCTGAATGAACTGATGTGTTATAAGACAGCCACGACCTAAGTAAACTCTAAACAAATCATTCATCACAGCAAAGCTCCAGAACAAGCTGGTACTTTCTCAGAGAACCGTTCTTCTAAACACACGTTACACACAAAGAGGAAACAGAAAGCACATACTGTAGGCTTTCATCAGCTGTACACAAACAAAGCCTTTTATAATTGTGAATAGGCTTGAGATCATTACGCCTGGGGCCAAGAGGCTCTCAGTAGTTTAAGATCTCATTTTCCAAACTTTTGGTCAAAAGAGCCTTTCTACGTGCATGGGAGAAAGGAACATTTTTTTCCGTGAATATGCTATGTTCACAATGCCCCTACTCAAAGCCTTACATGCACTGTCTTGTTGGTTACTAAAATCAAACTTCACAGCCTCAAGGTCAGGAGCAGGAGGTGCTCACCCACATCAGCCTCCACATTTTCTGCTACCCATCATTCCCTTTTATGTCTTAAATTGTTCCTGGAACTGTTGACCTTCTCCAGTTCTTGGGCTCGTTCTGACCCTCCTGTCACTCAAATCTACCAAACACACTGTGATAAATTTCCTTTTGTTTGCCTTTTGAAATTATCTGCTTCAAGACATGAAAGATTCTCATGCAGATCTAGGAGGGTAACTAGAAGACCAAGGAATGCCTACTGTTTTACGTTCTGGAGCTCACACCACGACAAAGTTAATGCCATGCTTTTGGTTTAAAGGCACACCAACACAAGAACCAAGAGGGTAATTCAATATTTTAGTAAAACCTGGAGTGCTTTGACTCTAGAAAAAGTGCAACCAGCTTAATCTAGTCACTATTATCAACTCCTTTCCCTTTGAAAGCAAATCCTGAATCAGTCTGAACTCCTAAAGACTCAAATCTTATTGTTTAATTGGTGTTTTTGTTTTGCCTACTTTATCAGCTTGGGATAATAAAGTAATAAAAGTGTTATGCATTGAATTTAATATTGCATTTTCTATAAAAATTACAAGAAGCAATAATTTCATCAAGGAATTTGGACTTTTCACTCCTACATTAGTACCCCAGGCCCAAAGGGGTTTTTTTCTTTGGAAGTGTTCAGTAATCATTGGTAAGTATCAAAAGTGTACTTAACACTGTGGTGTCCTGTAATTCACACCAGAAGCTGCACAAATAATTACAGCCCTTCTCAGGTAAAACCTCAACAATTTAAATGAATTTTCTCTGAGCAGGGAAGGATTGAAATCCCTTTGAATGACTGGGAGATCTACAGAAGTCTTTAGAAGTGTTAAAACAGTCTGATCCATTGGGCATACAAATGCTACCTGCCAACGAGCATGGAAAGAGCACTATGTTCAGACTGAATCAAATTCAACTGAATTTTGGCTGGTATTTTTCTACATGTATTAAACAGAAGGAGGTCAGTTTTACCCTGATCATTTCAGCATCCCCGTTTCCATTGAAGCGTTGTAATGGGCCATGCTCTTTGTTTAAGATAATCAGTTCCATTTCCCTGCCTCTGATTCCCTGTTTTTTAAAAGGACCACTTACCACCAATATTTGATTCAATACGTTTTGAGTGAGGCCTAGGGGACATCACAGATCTTTAGAACCAAATCTTTGTTTCTGTTTCAAAAAGTGCCTAAATATGGAATCACATAAAACAGGGACAATGGAGACTGATGGGGTCATCTACACCATCTCCTAATCTCCAGGTAGGATCAGTTTTGCCTAAAAAATTCTTAGCAGCTATTCCTCTGATGTTCTGAGACTCCATTGACTAGTTCCAATAATGCATCCATGAAATTACTAGAAACTTTTTACATCTGACATTCATCGCCAGTTAAAGATGGTATCACTTCCATTTTTTCAGATTTTAAACACAGAATACATTACTAAACCTGGTAATGTATAAATTCCCATCTGTTTTACTTACTCCTGATAGCAAGAGCTCTTTCTGCAAAATTAATTAAATAGTGGCATTTCATTTAAGACTCGCCCTAAACTACTGAAGCAGTTGAGCCTTACAATATCACAACACTCCCTTTTTTATATATAGATATATCTATCTACCTATCTATATATATATATATATATATATATCTTTTTATTTATTTTTATTGTTTTTCTACTGGAACTGAAACAAAAATAGTAATTAAGTGCCCATAACAAGGTTCTAATTTTAGGCAGTCTGGAAGGAAAGATGCTAGGAAAGGAGTAACATCCTACAACTTAAAACTGTAGGAATACTCATTGGTGCTTAAAATTGCAGTGAGTCAACTCTGAGCCACAGAATGTCACTTTCAAACTAATGTTTTCTCTTTTTTTGATGACACTTTAAGGAAGAAATCACAGTGAGTTTTCAAGGTACTCAAGCATTTCTTTCAAGTTATCTAGACTGTCTAACAAAAGCTGATTTACAATGGGAGGTGTCTACCACAGGTGCCATTAAGTCTAGAGCCATGAGACTGCCTTCTCCCTGGACATCTATTTAACAAGATTATGATGTGGAAGGGTACTGCTCTTCTCTGTGTGAAGTGCAAGGCTTTTTATCCCAAGAAATTATTTTCTACTCCTCTTAGCTAACGCACAATGAGGTTTTTCTAATCGCTATTCTTAAGGGAAGGCAAGAAAACTTAATTAATATATGGACATTCACAAGTAAGTAGGCTAGCACCACTTTTTTAAATTCACCTCCAAATCAAGAAGGGTTCTAGTTAAGATGAGATAACAGATTCATCTTCCTCATGCTCTTCCCCAGCAGAGTTTTGCGACTGTGGGTGCATAACAAAAATGTACTTATATGGGACAAAGATCTAAAATGTTCTGAAAATGTATAGCAAGTAAGATTGGTTTCTGCACACAAAAGCAGAAAAAAAAGCAAAGCTTGCATCTTACCAATATTTGAAATAACAAATAAATTACTTTTCAAACTTTTTCTACTTACTTGACTAACTCTCACTCTGATACAGATACTATGTAAACAAACACTAAAATCCTTTTGGTGTGCTTAAAGACAAAAGCTATCATTATTATTCCTCAGCTGGAGAATTAAATGTAACAACTTGAGTACAGTGAGAATTTTAACATTTGAGAGTAGAATCTTAAAAGAAAAAGATGAAACTTACAATCAACATATTCTAACACAGACCAGCATTGCTAGGCTCGTTTGAGGGTTTTTTTGTTTGTCACTTTTTGTTTGTTTTGCTCTTGGTCGGGGCTTTTGGTTGGGTTTTGCATTGGCTTTGTGCTTTTTTATGGCTGAGGGGTGTCTTGAGAGCAGGCAATCTTTTCTATTTCAAGGCTATTGAAAGTCAAGGGTAGGGAAGAGTCCTGAATTTAAGTGGAGCCAAACTACAGAATCAGCCTGGACAATTCTGAATATAAGACTCTTCTTCATGAATATTTTTAAGACAGAATTAATCATCAAGGAAATGCAAACATTATAAAAAAGTAAACAAAATGCATGTTTTCATGGAAGATGAAACTAAAAGATTGTGAATGCAATAAAATGGAACTAATTTTCCCAATACAAATAACAGTCATTCAGATTTGTTAAGGTGCATTCTTTGTTTAGTCTTTTTTCTTAGCTGAAACATAGATCAAATTTTTTTTCTCAGATCAAAACTATGATCACATACTGACCTACCCACATTTGATTCAGGTTCATTAGAGCATAAATCCACAAAAGCATAAAGTCACATATTTTCCAGATAAAATAACTGTGCTTCATTTCTGGTTTTACCTAGTTTGCTTTGGTGCATGACAATATCTTAACGCTTATGAATAACATCGCTTTTTTTCTAGCTGTAATATCAGTTAGTCATACTAATAAAAGTTAAATATTAATTTAGGGATCTATCTTGCAATATGTTCATAATTTAGTAGAAAGACCAACTTCCAAAGTTATTTATGTGCCTAAGGAAGCCAACAGGGACATTTGTGAGAATATGTGAAGAACAGGCTTATGTCACAATCTTCAAATGCTTGGGTACTCTGAAAATCCCACCACCTGCAGTTAAGTGTCTCAGAAAGCCCACCTCCTGTCACACAAAAGCTGCTTCTGTGCCCTCTGGTGTGGATGGGTTCTACAGGTACTTATGGGTGTGGTGTACTAGAAAACAGCAGACCAAAGAGGAGGAAAAGAACATGCTGAGAAGTACATGAAAATCTCCCAGAACTGCTAGGATCTGAAGATTCCTGGACCCATTGAATCCACTGGCATCAAGAATGTAGGCAACTTAGACCATGTGAAGGAAGTTAGTGCCTGCTATATGTACTCAAATGATCATACACACACAGGGTGGAATAAAAGATCATCTTGATCCTTCCTGAATACCAGCTCAGAAACCACTGGTGCACTAGTGCCACTTTCCACTTGGGAGCAAACAAGTCTGGCTGGCTCCCAGCTGTTGCTCCGACTGAGTATTCTGAGCAAAAGTGAGTGAGGACTGTGTGAGCAAGTAATTGCAAATACTGTATGATTAGTTATCTGCCATTAAAAACAACAGCTTGGTTCTGCTATTAACAACAACTGAATTAATAGAAGGTGTTCTCATTAATACCGCTTTTGATCTATGTCTCCCCCAACTCAATCCCCTACCAGGAAAACAGTGATTTATACCACTCCTTGTTCTAGTGCTCACTTACACAAGTGGCTCAACTTCCACCCCACAGGAGCTAACAGTGTCAGTATGCCCATGCAAGCTTCAGTGGGAAGGAAACAAGTATGTTTTGTTATTTGAAAATACTCACTTGGTAGGGGTAGAGAGTGACTCCGTTCGTTCTTGACAAAGACCAGGTGCCATCAAGGTACTGGTGGGCCTGGATAGCCACAGAGTTGAGAACATTACCATTGCTGGGGCTGGTGGCCATTTGAAAGCTGACCTTGGCTTGGTGTCCAGGAGAGCCATTTTTTTTCTCCACCCCATTTCCAATTCCTAGACTGTTGGGTTTTCCACTGTGTTTGTTGGCAACAAAGCCTGTATAATTAGAGGGAGCATAAGGAGCAGGCACGTATGCCCAGTCCCTGGGCTGCAGGCTGCCCATGTGCCGGGGACTCACTAACGTGGGGACATTGGAGAGAGGCGGGGGAGAGCCTGGTGAGGCATCATAATGTTCTGAGTTGGCAGCTTGCTCCAAGGTCAGCACCATCTGAATGGCCTCTTGCTTCAGCTGGTTCAGGTGTGTGGCACAAACATCACATCTGTTGTCCTTCTCATTCCACGCCTTACGAATGGTATTGGGAACTTGGAGCTTCTCGTGAATCACCGAAGAGAAGCCTGGGTCCTACAAATCAAACAGAGAAGGGTAAGGGGGGGACAGGAGAGAAATGTTTAACCATGGTCACCACAGTGAAACATTATTACTGCATTTCAAAAGCAAATTTATGAGATAAGCTTAAATGCAAACGAAAGCCATTAGATATAGTCAACATTTGCCAGCAGCAGAGCCGAACAAAACTGAGAAACTAGATTGTGTTGGGAAGGAAAAATTCTTTTACTTTTACTGATAAGTGGCAAATATTATAATTCCACTGCAAGCTTCAATGCATGGCAGAGAAAAGGAATTAACCTGCTTCACACCACTGCACCTAATTTCTGGCTTGAATGAAATCTACTCTTAGTTACACAGGTGAGATTAAGAGCAACTCCACTATAGCCAGTGGACTTGTAGCAAGGTTCACAAATCCATCTACTCGTCCATACCAGCTTTTGGTATTCAGAAAACCCAGGAAATACTCTGCAACAAAAAATTAACACTTCAAAGACAGCAGCAAAAAAAAAAAAAAAAAAGGAAATTTTAAAAGTACCACGTCTCTCTCAAAAATCCTCTTCAGAATTCAAAACAGATGGATAGTTGATCAAGTCATTTACCAAGAATACACTTTTCATCCAAAAAAGAAAAAAACCAAAACAAACCATCTTTTTGTTAATGAAATGTTCTACCACTATTCTGGGTATCTGCTGATAACATAGAACAAAGTAACAATTTTCTTTAAAAAATACAACATGTATAGAGTTAATAATCTGTAAAGAATTATTTTCTTCCCTGAAAGCATAGTTTTGCTGCAAAACCACATAATCAGGTTTAAAGCCTCGTCTCATAGCCTTACGTCATGGGTAGATATTTGAACATCAGTGGTACTCCCCACAGGGCAACATGCACCCTGATCTGACTACCATCACTGAATGCTGGCCCAAATTGCCAAGTGCAAATTGTGAAGCCAAACAGCAATCTTAAAGCAGGCTTGTCACCAAACTTGCTTGGTTCTTACAGTATCACATAGTTTTAGAAACTCACAGCAATGATGTATGCATTGCACAGAGCAAAAAGTGACAGTTATTTGACAGAAATATTTCTTGGAATTTTCACACCACATTTCTACGGTTTTACAGATCAGGCAGGACAGACTTCACCTGCCCCTCCCTAATTTTTAGAGACTTACTGGTGGATTTTCTTATGAGTAGTCAAAAAGATTTACAATCAATAGTATCAGAATATTTTTTCTCTTTATCTTCGTGGCTTTAACAGCTTTAACAGCAAACTGAAATCAGAGAGTACATGTCTTTGTGAGGGGAAAAAAATCCCACAAATAGACAGCACTCTTATCAAGTAATTAAGTAATTTGATGAACCCCATGCATCGAGATAGACAAATTTCATGTCTTGATAGTTTGGTTGTGCTGGGAAAGTGGGTAGTGGGTATAATACAGGGAGGGAGAGAATTCACTGGTAGAGGGTCATATTCATTATGATCTGTCTTTATTATAGATTCAAGCATTTTATTTTCACTGTTTAACTACCGTGAACAGCTCCTCAGCATGCAGTGATTAATTGATTCATAAATCACGGTGCCTCTTTATGCACAGCAGCAAAAGAGCAGTTCCAGCCACAGAAGCCCAGGAGAGTCATATAAGCTGATGGGAAACAACAGGAGGCTGAGGTCTGATCAAGCCTCAAGCTGGTCATTTCTATTCTACGCAAAAAGCAGGTCAGAGCATCAAAGTGTGTCAGGAAGGCAGGAACTGGATTCTGCACCAACCCTTCCCCCTTAACCTTCGGGAAAAGGACTGGTGGAAATCAGGGGGAAAAAACAGGATACAAAATATGTCAAATCACATTTTCCATCCCAGACCATAACTAGGTCAACAGATCACATCAGATATAGGCACCCACTCCATGATGCCAGGTGTGCAGGGAAATGATTCTCTATTTTCCCCATAATGAGCTAGACAAGCTACCTATATAGCTGAAGTGAGGTATGAGTCTTCTTTCCAGGCTGCTCCACGTCAGCGTAGGAAAAATCCTTGCCAGCTCTTCCTTCAGCTAGCAAGTGCCACAGAGGTGGTTGCTGTTCTTTGAAAGTTAACTTCCCTCAGGCAAATGGGCCTGGACCCAGGTAATTATATACAACATTCAGATCCAGCAGCAGTTCAACATGGAAATTCTTGGATATTATGATAAATATTCCGAGGAAATAAAGCCTTCTCTAACATAAGCAAATGTCAGCATGATATAAATATTCAAGTAGCACACCAACTTTAAAGAGTGCTGGATAGCAGTGAATTCAGCTTCATCTCAGTGTTAAAACAAACATCAGATCATTCTCTGATACAACAATAAACAGAGAGAGAGAAGGAGGGAGAGAAGGCAGACTGTTCCTCCTTAGGAGCAGAAAGAAGAAACAGGCACGACCTGAATTTATTACTCCCAAGATTGGTCCTACTAATTTATCAGAATCTACTAGATGGATGGTTCAATAGTGGATCCAAGTCTGGGATATGAAACAGAAGTCTACGGGACAGCAAATAAATTTGGATAAACTCAGCTTCCAGAAGGACATTAGTCACATTTTGTTCTCAAAACAAAACTGATAGAGCCTAGAGAGCTTACTTCCTTATTCTGCTCTAGGCAGCTCTACTATAATTTCACAGAAGTGGCTGACAGCCTTACAACATATTTAGCAGGGAAGAGGCCAAAGCTGAACAATCCCTATACCCCTGCTCGAAGAGCAGCTACATTGCACTTGCTGTTTCAGTATTTCATCTGCAAGCAATCATCTGCACACATTGCCCCCAGAATGCTTATCAGTTCAATAACCAGTATCTTGTCCCATACAAAAGTGACAGGCAAGTCTCGCCGGGTAAGTCCTTTGAGCCAGCTGCACTGAGCAGCAGGAATTGAAATAGGTTATAGTCTCTACTAAAACACGTGAGGTCTAAAGAACGCCAAACTCGCTGGCACAGGAGCAGATCTGCTTGTGAAACCTGAGGTTGACACTGAAAATACCATTTATATTTTGGCACTCATTTCCAGTCCTGATGGAACAAAGCATAGTCACACTGAAAACTGAAACAGAACTTTAAAAATCACAAAAAGAGTTTGCTTTGAGTTCAGGGCAAAGGTTCATGATGGTTTCTCTTCTTGCTGCAATGGTTCACCCAACTTTAGTATAAACAGCATTACTGTAAACTCCTATTCCTATCATAAACAAATGAAGGCATGTAAGAGGTCTGAAAGCTCCAGGAGATCAGCCACAACATAGACCATTGCATAAATGCACAAGGCAAGCAGCAAACTAAACTAAGTGCACACTGAGCTGCAAGAAGCCTTTTCACCCTACCTTTGAGTTCTCAAGGTCAAGTAAACACCAAGATAGTAACTAATCCCTGATCTTGGTTCCTGAACTTAAAAACCCACATGGGAAAGACAGAAGATGGAAGGAAATTTTGTGTGTTAGAGACCTATCGTAGGTGACCCAAGGAATTATTGTTTTACGCAGTGAAAACATACACAGAGAGCAGGCCCTAGTTAAGAAACACTGAAGTACACGGACAGCTCTACCAGGGTAAATGCAGTCCTGACTTCATGGGGGAGGAGGAACTGAATGATTACTATATGATAACTGAAGGTAATGCAGAAGCATCCTCCACCCCTTTCACACCCCTTCATAAATCTGTACCCTGCTGTATAGTGTTCACTGTGTTCTAACTTCATTGATAAGAAAGCAGATGACAAAGAGGATAATCCCGTCCTTCCTGCAACCCAGCTTAGAGCCCATATTCCTCAAGAGAAAAAGCAACCAACCACTTCCAGCATGAAGCACCCTCTGTTTCACACATACATTTACACAAAGCTCACAGGGAGACACAATGAAAGCAGGATGAGCTTAGCTGGTAGACACAGAGACAGGCAAGAAATAAGATGAACAATTTACACTTTTACATGTTACATGGATCCTAATTGATCACAGATTCATATACAAGTACCTCATGCACATTCTACTCTTTTGCAAGCATACAGCAGGCAGATACTAATATAGGTCATAGTCACTAAGCTTTCATACATAACTGTATTTGATTTGGTCAATGACAGCCTATGCAAGTTAGACGTGATAACCTTATGTCATTACCTGAGAGAAAACTCAAATATACAATGGATCTCAAGACCTTCTTGAACAAATTGTGTTCTTCAACACCAGTATTACTCATTGCTCTTTACAGAAAGACAAAGAAGTCACTACTAACTAAATCACAGAGGCCAGCTTCCACTTGAAGATGCTCACAGAAGGCTCATGGAGTTCTTTTGTTTCTGAAAGGGTCCATGCAGCAATGACTGGGTGAGGGGAGAAGTAGGGGAAAGCAATGATCAAAGTTCTTCCCAGGAAGGAGTGTGTTTTCCAGATTCTCACACTCCACAGGCAGGGTGTAGAAGAACTAATTAAGAAACTTTAGTAGGAGGGAAGGCTTACCCTGATAAAAAACCCCATGTTATTCCATGACTGTGCGAACATCTCTGCTCTAAATACAATCCTGTTAGTCCATAGTTGGTCTCTATTTAGAAAAATAAAAAGGGGGGGGGGGAGAAAAAAAGAAAAAATCTCCTCCATTCTCCTTTCTCTCTTGAGAGTGTACTTTCCAGCTCAATAAAGGGATTATACTTGTAATCTACTTTTCAGAGGCATTCAGGCTATTTTCTAAGTGACTCTGCATCCTAACTTAAACATATCCTACCATCTTATAGGCTACATTTGAGATGTTTGCTGTTTTCAGCATTCCAGAGCCCCAACAGCTGAAAAACAGCTTCTCACTGTCATAATGGCACCACTTCTGTTAAAGCAAAAGTCCAAATATACTGAAGTCAATGGGAGTTTTTCTTCAAATAAGCATGACAGGATATACATTCAGACACTAAATTAGTAGCACTGCACCATCAAACTGAGCTGGGAACCCTTGGATAAAAATCCGTTCACTTGGGTCAGTAAAGACTGAATCATCTGAATTATTTAAGTCAGCGGGATCTCTGCTAGCACAAGCAGTCTTCTGGTAAGTAAAAGCCAAAGCTGCACATGAGCAAGACAAAGAGGGCAGCAAGGTGGCTTCCCTTGTTCTATTGCTCTGTACACAGCAACTGATACCCTCCCTGGGCAAGACCGTACTCCTTACCCTCCCTGCCACAGAAGTCATCCCTCACACCTCAACACGTCTTCTTCAAATAAGCCATCCATTATCACTCCCAGCTGAGCAAATGAAACCATCTCCTTTGCTAGAAAAGAGCATATTTCACTCTCTTCCTTCTGAAACTCTCTCCTTTCCCCAGCAGGAACGTCCCCCACTGTTACTCCATGCTGGGGATTGCAGAGAGGACTGAAACTGGAGAGCTGTAAATGGGGAACTTGGGCAAAGGGAGAGACAGTGGTCATGAGGAAAGCATAGTCGAATAAGAAAGAGCCTTTTTACATTAGCCTGTTTCCAGAAAGCCCTTGCAAAAGCACTGTCTTACCAACCACAGGAAAAACTTCAGCAGTATTGCTACTTCTTTAACTATCACCATTCTTGTCTGTCAAACTTGAACATTCTACTGCTGATTTGAGCCTTTCCTTTCAAAAAAGCAATGAGAGTAGACCCTGTCCTACAGTCAGTATCTCCAAAACACATCTGGGAGACCAGTTCTTTTCAAAAAGAGGGGGAATTCAAAAATTCAGTCTTAATCCTGTCTGGTGTAGCCCTCATAACATTAGTATTTTAAGGTGTTTTTCTTGAGCTGGTACATACAACTGACATTTGGACTTCTATAATTTAACACTTGTCAGTATAAACCAGCCACTCTGCAGCCAGAAAAATGTGTTCCTTTGGTTTAGGCTGTTTTCTTATCTGAAAGAGACAGAAAGTCTGAGCAGGGCTCACCTTACAAACTCACAGCAGCAGGAAGCAGAAGACAGAAAACCCTGAGAAAATAGAAGGATTAAAAATGGCACAGAAAAAGTGGGAGAAAAAAAACCAAAAAGTGTTTTCTAATTGCTCCGTGGATTGGCTTATGGCTCATGGCTCTGCTGATGGATCAGCTCTGACGGACTTACAGCTGTACACATCTGGCACACAGGTGTTTGTGTTAGCATTCGATAGCTAGACAGCAGCCAGATTTTTAATTGGGTTGGGAAGAAGAGATGAAACAGCAGCAGGAAAATCTAAATACTTATTCGGTGGTGCAAATCCAAGTCTTGACCAATGAGCTCTGCTATGCTGTTGTCTAGAGCTCTGGTCACAGCATGCACAGGGTCTCCTGGAGGGAAGATTCTTCTACAGCTATGTGGCAGACAAACGCAGCTGTTGCTGAAAGAGCAGCATTTGTCAACACCCTTTTGATAGAACAATGAATAGAAACAAACTCAGAATTGCAGAAACCTCAACCCTTACACTGGAAAAAGCAGCAGCTCTGGTCTCCGTTATTTGCATCTACTTTCCTAACTGGATGTGGAAAGATTGCATTTGCTTTCTTAGCCACCAGAGCACACTCTGAGCTTGTGTTCAACTGATTGTTCACCTTGATCCCCTGGTACTTTCCTGCTTCATCGCTATAAACAATTTTGTGTCATGCACAGAGCCCAGATGTACTTCAGATGCATTTTTGCTCAGGTTTCCATTCATCTCACAGAAGTCAGTGGCTATTGCTGCCTCTTCACTCAACTGAGGTCCAGCCACAAATTTGACCCAGCTGTTGTTAGGATTAGATGCTTTCATGAGCTTACAAACTGTTACCTTTATCAACCAAATGTTACTCTCGCTCCTCACCATAGTGGCAGACATGATACCTTTCTGCCATAAAATCCCTCTGAAATCATTCATAAAGACATTCTGTATAGTTGATATCCTTTTACCCACCCTTTCAAGCCCATCTGGGATAAGCATGAAGCATGACTGACCTATGATTACATGCGCCAGACATGCTAAAATACTGAAATAACATTAGTTTTTCTTTGATCCTTTCAAACCTTCACGTTATTGGAAGCTTTGATAAACATGTAATCAACAGATCCCTTGAACCTCTTTGAGTAACCAGGATACAGTAGCAATTCTTGTTCTGACATACTCCCAAATTTTCAAAGTTTCGCTCGTTTTTCCTGAGAAGAAAGCATTAGAGTTCTTTGACAAATGCCATCACTGAGCTACTATTGACACAGAAACCAGTGATTTCTCAAAAAGCGGTCATACCTGAAGTGGGGTAACTAAATATCACAAATGAGAAGGTCAGGACAGTATTTGTGACACCTATGTGCTTACTGTTCCCCAATTTAAAAAGAGGTTTGCGGCAAGCTAAACCACTTGTAACTGCTTTTCGAACATGAGAATCTTCTATTTTAAGCAAACAATCATTAGAAAGATTATTGTAGGGTTTATTTAATAATTTAACAATCTCAAAAGAACTATTCAACATGTAACATTTTTAATCAAATCTGCTCTTCTTCAGCACTTCTACAATTGACAGGCATCAGAGAACCAAAAACTTTTGGTCCTCTCAGCCAACTTTTGCATCCTGCTTTTTTAAACCACTTCCACAGCTCACTCTTCTGCTTTTCTCTCCTCTCTGAGAAGCATTATTATCCTTAAATTGCATATAAGACCACTGTTTTGGAAAGAAAGAAATTTAAAAAAAAAAAAAGGAAAAAAGTCAATAGATTGATACAGGTTATTGGTGTCTTTTACAATGGGTAAAGAACTTTGCCTTTGCATGTCCAATCTTCCTTTTCATTTTTACATTATTGTGTTCTTCTGTTTGTTTTAATTCACTTGACTTTTGGAAAGAATTTTACAATTTTGTCCACTTCACAATGAGGTTCCAATAAGGTGCAGCAAAGCTACCTTTCATTCATCTTGGATATGCTCTCCTCAAGTAACATTCATTCAAGTTCTCTTTTCCAGTTTCTTTTCTGCCGCTCTCAGATTTCCGCCCATCTCAGCTTGACTGGCAAGGAGTTGGGAATGTCAAGGATAGAGACTGATTAGAATTAGGGCATTGCAAGTCTTAGTAGAGAACTAATCATGGACAATTAAAACCTGAAGAGTTGCAGTTTCACAGGGCCATTTGAAATTCACACTTTAAACTGACCTTTCATGTCCTTGAACATGAAAACACCAAGAAACCCAAGAAGTCTTAATCTTAGCAAGTAGAAGTAAATTTCTGCCCACTTTATTCAAATCAGTTGGAGCTTACCTGCACGCCATCGAGGAAACAAGAGAATTAATACTGCTCCTAACCACTGGGAAAGGAGATCACTAAGACAAAAGCCACTTCACAGGAATGATGAAGTCTCTCCAACGCACATTCAGTCAGAAGCACTTGAAAAACTGAAATGCGTTTGCCTCTTCTCTATGTTTCAATTTTGCATCAGATAGATAACATTGCTAAGAATATATAATTTGGAAATAGGAATGAGTCTCCTCTCTGTACTGGTTCTAAAATCCTTCTACATGCAGAGCATTCCAGGCTGCACACAAGCCTGCTCCTACCACTCAGTGGCAGTCACATCTCATACTAGTATTGACTTGGGATTTCCATCAGCTTTTTATCTCAACTGAACTAAACATGCATCTCAATACTCACGGAGATGTTACATGCCTTTTTTAGAAGTTATTTCCTTCATGGGAATGCACCCAGGATCAAGCAAGTACGCACTGAGAAAGCGGAATAATTAAGAGATCTTGAGATGCTGAGAACTGTCCTAAGAGGACTGTACAATCCTTAGGACTACAGAAGAAAAAGACAAAACACCTACTTGAAACTGATGGTGAGACTGGAAGGGGATGACAGAGGGAGAGAGGAGTAATCAAGGCAATGACCTTCGAAAGAATTTTTTTCTCCTAATTTCTGACACAAGCAATTTGAAAGTCTACTGTTGGGGTAAACAATTGCTGACCTAGAAGGAAGATCACAAGTTTCCTTATTAGTTGATAATGAGTTGTATGCCACCCTGCTTTCCCAAAAGACTTTACGCTGTATTTTGGATGGACAGAAGTTGCATAAGAGCATCCTGTAAGCAACACTGAGGTTTGACAGCACCTGTCTGAAACATCCTCCTTGAGACATACCAGGCCTGCAGTGGGCTGCTGCTTGAAATAGTGGCCACATACCAGGTGTTGACAGTCACTTGCTGCACAGGCAGCCAAAGTCCCCTGCTGTCTAGCCATACAAGCTCTCACAGTCTCACTGCCATCTGGTAAATCTTTCCCCCTCAGTAACAAATTTGGCCTGTTATCATTATCACCTCCTTCTCACTCCAAGCCATTCACCCACAGAAGGGCTGCTCTGCTTCCTTCTGCATCACTATTGTGCAAACTCCCATCGTGTCCAAGATCAAAGTACCTTTCAGTGACTCAGCCTCGTGGAAATCCCATTTTTACCTCAGAGAGGGAAAAGCACCACCATCCTGTTCCTTTCCTGCCAGCAATACAATGGCCATGCTCCCTTCCTGGTTTGCACAGCCTTTTGGAGTCCAGCCTCAGGCTCACCAGGCTTATCAGGTGCACAGCTCCCAAACACAGCAGACACCCTTCGACCCTTCTCCTGCCCCTCGGCTGTGACACCCCACCTCACCCTGCGCATTAATCCCAGCTCACGTTAATTGATACCATACTTACCACTTTGGGTGCACATAACATTATTCGTTATTTTTTATTAGCACTCGGGTTTGTTTTTATTAATACTGTGAACTGAGAAAAGAAAAATCCCAGTGCCTCCCAGTGAAATTTAATTCTAACAGTTTTACATTATCTCAGAGTGAGTTATGTTTGCTTGTGAAAGCTCCTCAGCTTTGATGTAATACCAGACAGCAACCAGATATAGTTTTGTATTTATAGCTGTTTCCATTAACACCGTTATATTAAGAGCTTGTTAATGATCCAGTTATCAAATTATCTAATTATGGTTTTGGGTAATTTCTTTTGTGCACATGCAATCACATAACTCTTGCCTGTGATCCCTGGAACACCTAAAATGAGGTGTAACATACAAAAGACTTCTCTTTAGAAGTGAAATTAGTATATGCATGTATACTTCTTTTATCACTTCTGATCTCCTCCTATTCTACAGGCTTCTCATGTACAATAGTTTAGATCTATTGATACCATTTTTATGCTTGCAGAAAAATATTACAGACATATGAAAACAAACAAAAATGCACCAGAAAAGTTAAAATCTATCTTTGAGGATGCTGCGTGCCCCTAATCTCCATGCAGCCAAATCTAAAAGCATTAGAGCAGACATGAAAGAACATTTATTCCACCTAGGATACAGGGCAAGAAGCAGGAGCACACCTCAGCTTTTCAGCTGGGAATAATTTCATGAGCAAAGTTGTTTGCAGATTTCCACTCCAGTTGCAAGATCAGCTTATGTTTTATTAGCACAGTATAAATATTTGTGATATGCAAAGGGGAAGAAAGAGAAAAAACCAAAATCCTGAAGAAACTAATGAAAGTAACAGGAATCTGAACTGTTCTCAGTGCAAAGTGAGTTACTCTGTCACGACTCCCTCACATACAGCGTGACGACAAACTGCCGTGCACAGGACACCTTTTCTCCAGGCAAAGCTCTTTTCTCCAGCCTTGGGGTAGTTGCACTGTTTAGCCATGCCAACACACGTGGCAGAAAGTGTGTTATGACACACAGCCTTTTTTTCTTAAGTCTGCTGCAAACATACCTGCTAAATTTCATTACACTATGTCAGTGTGTGACTTTCTACCCAAACTATAAACTAATGCACACACTTCAGCATATGCTTCAGCTCCAATTCAGCAGACTCTGCCTGCATCTGCTGAGGCAGGAATTGTACAGGTTTTGGTATTTTGTGCCAAGAGTAGGTGATAGAGTCTGGCTTTGAGGGGCTGGTGAGTGCAGGAAGATGTGGAGGGAAGATAAGAAGCTGTGGTCAGGATGGAAGCTGTCGGGCTGCTGAGTGTGGCTTTACATGACAAGAGGAGAGCTCCAACTCCACTCACCATGGCTTTTGCAGAACCTGCATTTGGCTGCTTCTGTGCCAGGTGATCCAGAAGGCACCTACTACACCAGCACCGACTCAGGCTGATGCAGCTGCATGATATAAGGCTGCCCTGAGGGAGGGTACTGGCTTGGGTCCAGAGGCTGATGGGCTACTTGGCTGCCAGACATCTGGTGATGTGGGTAAGGAAGAAACCTTCATGAATCTGAAGCCAACTGAAGTTGGTATAGAGTACAGTATGACTCTGTGGGCCATGGTCAGCTCCCCTGAGACCACTGCTGCTTCTGAACACTCACAGCCAGGAGCAAGCAACATGGTCTAACATTTACCACTGCCCTTCTCCAGGCTGGTAAATGCTCCGTTTCAATACGTATCTTTACAGACAGATTAGGGGAGCTTTGGAGTACAGCTAATAACCTCTTGTTGTTGTCACCTATTAAACAAAGACTATCACAAACTCAAAAAGTAGGCATTGTTTCAGTACAGAACTACTGGTTTTGTTCAAAATTACTCACACTGTGAAACCCCAGGCTGTCACAGCCTGTATCCCATCCTCTGCACCCTCACAAATCCCAAGCAATTCAAATGGTGAAGGATGCAACAGGGCTCAGCTGGAAAGAGTTCTCACCAAGGTCTCAATGAAAGCATTCAGAGCTGAAGGAGGCCAAGCACTCCCCTCCCCACATCCATTCACTGTGAACAGAAGCCTCAAGCCCTTGCTGAGGGACCACAGGGGACGGGCACATAATGAGCCCTCACTGCCAAACAGCTCAGTGTTGCTGGCCCCCCATGACACCGATCTACAAGTGTGGGCTAAAAACATGTCTAACCCATTCTCACCACAGCTCACGTTCTGTCCTGATTAAGCTGACTGTTGACAAGCCCAAGAGGGGATCAGCCTCATGACTTGTGTGGTCTGATGAAGGCTAAGATTACAAATCTTTTTCCAAATAGTCCCCAAGTGAGCCACGCACACACACACACACAAAAGGAGAGAAGGAGGGGAAAAACCTTCCAGTAGAGGCTGGTAACATTAGCCAGCAAACAAAAATACAGTGTACCTCAAGTTACAGTTTCAGAGGAAAAGCACTCTAACCAGTGGGGAGGAGTATGGATTTCCAACTTTTGTAAAGATTAAAAGATACTGATCATATCTTCAGACTAATGCAGGACTTCTTGTGCACCCAATCACAGCATAATCAATAGGGAAATGGGAATCACATGTGAATGAGTAAAGCTAATAGTTCTTGAAACAATCACTGCCACTATGACATTGCTCTTGAAATACACTAAGGCTAATCACCCTCTCCCCTCTACCCAAGGGCACCTCCTGCAATTAATCTACAGAGTAACCATCTAAATCCAGCTCCAGGTTTCTTCACTACTAATTCAGGTCTTAGATTCAGAAAAAAACCCAAATTTAAGAAAATCTAGACATATCTTCTTAAATAAAAATCATTTACAATCAGCAGAGTAACCCAATGGCCTCTTAAGGTACTTTCTAAGAATTTCAGCAACCACTGATTAAGTAAACACGTTATAAAATCGACATACTTGCATAATTCATGCAACATGGAAAAAAAATCTAATTTTTGTTATTTATTGACAGACAAGCCAACATCTGGATTTAGATTTTAAAAAAACAGCTAAACAAACAAACAAACGTGATAGTGTTAACATCATCCGAGAAAGATGCTTCAAGGAAAACAGTGCAAGGAAGGGGGAAACAAGGAGTTGTTATTTTACTGCTTTAAATTTATTTTTGTCTGAATAGCTGAAAGCTACATATCCAGAAAGAAAACAATTGTGAGAAAACTCTCCTACCACTGCATTACCTTATTTTCCTTAGTTTCATTTCCAAAGCTTTGGTCTCATTTTATTATTAGTCTCTATTTACCTCTCATACATATCTTTACTCCTGACCCAGGCAGACCCAGACAGTTCCCATCAGAGATTGTTCTTCTCTGAAGGAGATGAGGCACAAGCTAAGGAGCATAATGTCCTGGAATTAGCATGAAATCTCACTATTTCTATTTCTAGTGCTGGAGCAGAAGAGTTGCACTGAGATGGAGATAAGACTGAGAGTCAGAGGGCCGAAGGAGCCTGAGCAGGTCAGCAGTGATTAAAAGGTGCCATTTTTAGGCCAGATTCCCAAAGCATGGCCACATGAAGCTTTTTGCAGCCAGCTCCCACAGCAGGACTTGCATCCCAGACCTTGGTGCCTACAGCCCTTAGATAAGCCATGAGGAGCAATAGGGACCCTTGAGCAGTGACACCTGGCAGGGACCCACACAACCTTGCAAAGAAAAGCTGCCAAGCACGAGGTTATTTATTGCACTTCTAGCCCCCAGAGCTGTTCTACCAGGATCATTAGATCCTCCCAGACTGCTAAGGCAACTGCACCATTCTCTCCACACAGCTGCATCCCTTTAGGCCACACCATTCAGCAGAGCAACCTTTTGGGGTTTAAAACCTCCATCTCAGAAACTGCACTGTCCACCTCCATGCATGGCACGATAAGACACACACTATCTACTGTTCTTCCAGATGGTGTGCTGCTGAGCAGCCATCTCTTGAGGCCCCAAAGTCCAGCTCACCACAGCAGATGGGAAAAGAGAAAAAGAGAAAGAAGCAGCCACCAAGTAATTAACATATTACATAAATGAAACAGATTGTCTATTGTCAGCCCTTCTACTCAGGACCTGAGCAAAGGTTAGAGACTGCCCTACAATAATTCATTCTTAGTTTGTATTTACTTTTTCTTATGAGCAAAGTAACACATGCAGAAAACTCTAGAATACTGCACTGCTCAAGCTAGCAAGAACATGAGCTGTGTTCCATAGGAAAAACAAACTGCATTTGCAAGCTAGAAGCTGCATGCAAGGATCTGGTTCCTAGATGCCAACAGACCACTTTGGAAGCATACAGTGGCTCCACCCAGTAGGCCGTAAAGTGGAGGAGATTTTTTGTCACCCATACTTCAGTTTTGCAGATGGACATGTCGTTGCACATTATTTGACATTCATTAATCATTTGACATTTTGAATTACAAGCATTTTAGCTATTTTTGCAACCATTTGTACAGTTTGATATTAATAACAAGAACTGTGGCTCCAGCTCACAGTATCTGTCTGAAATTACTAATCATCAACACTACACAAGCTACATGTAAGGTCTTCTAGGGTTTTCCAGATGTGATTCTAGAACATTGGGATCTTTTTGTTTTATTAATGCTTACAAAGTCCCCATCGAGGACTCTACTGATTACCAAAGGGACTGGCAGTCTGGAGTTACAGGGAAGTTCAACTCCCCCTCCCTCCCCTAATTTTAAATGCGTTTCGTGTTCTCAACTAAACCCTGCATTTAGTATTGTAATTTAACTTACTCTCCCAAGTTACCAACCATAGAATGTTTTCTGGCATGCTTACAAAATTCCACCAGAGACCTTTTCTGGCATCCACTTCTGTAGCATATTCTGAATTTATTATGTAAAACTTAAGGGACATGGAAAGGGAAGGATTACAGAGACATCAGCTGGTATCCAGTGCAAATATAACTAATGAAATCTGACATGTGCATATACATTCAGAGTTTTTATGGGTTTTTTTAAAAAAATAAACACTGAATACACCACTACTTATTAAGTTCATTTGATTTCTAGGGAGAATTATACCTGCACAGCTAAAACATTCTACACCATCTTCCACAACAGATGTGAACCTCTCATTCCCCACCCAACCTTCTGCCCCTGTTCCCAGCCAGGCTTTGTACGAAATTGTTTTCACACTTATACTTGGCAGCAATGTCAGATATATCAGACGCATATAGTGTTTGCAGCCCTCTTACACACAAATAAGCACTGAAATGTCTATATTCTGAACTTTTTTATGGCTAGTTTCCTCATGTCCATGTTGGTATTTTTAAAAAATCTACACAGAAAAGCGCCTTCGCTATTTAATAGCATATAAAGTCAGCTCTCAGAGGGCAATACAAAAAGAAATCTCAAAGGTTTGAAGACAGCACAAGTTATTCCTCTCAATCACTTTTAGAAGCATTTTTAACTTCAAGGAGGAATACTGCAGTGCAATAAATAATTCTGACCCCATCTTGCAAAATCAGTCCCGAACAGAAATTGCAAAACCATGCACTTCCTATAGTCTCCTGGCCCAAGTCCCCAGTTCTGGCTGATCCAAGAGTACTTGCAGATTCTTGAGTAAGAGGAGCAAAGCAACAGAATCACAGAACAGCTGAGTTTGGAAGGGACCCCCTGGAGGTAATCTCAATACAACCTCCCTGCTCACATAGGACCAGCTAAAACAGACTGCCTAGGACCGGGTCCAGTCCAGACAGCTTCTGAACATCTCCAGTGGACTCCACAACCTCTTTGGGCAAGTTGAGTCAGTGCTCAGTCACCTGCATGGTGAAAGTGTTTCCTGATGTTCAGATGGAAGCTCCTGACATTTTTCCTCATTTCTTTTGGAGCAATCAGGATCTGTGTGGGCTATGGTACCTGGCAGAACAGATGTTCAAGTCACCGTCTGGGACATGATTGCTAAAGATTCCCCATCTTTGTACATACTCACTACACATCATAGCAACCACTACTGAAAGTCATTCTCCTTTACTTCCTCAGATGAGGGAATCCTCAGGCTTCCTTTACAGTGATAGAGCAGAAATCACCTACTATACATGTCCAAACTGGGCTCAGAACTCATATGATCGAGTCTACTGTCAAATACATTGTGGCACACTCCAAAGCAGAAGCAAATGTGCAAAAACAGTGCTGTGCAGCCCCGTGGTACATGCTCTGCCTGAGTGGGAAGCAACTATGGTCCTGATGACAGATTTGGGACACTGCCTTAAGTCTTAAGCCTACTCTTGATTCAGTGCAGTAAAATGCCTTTAGGTCTCATCTCAGGAAAGTGATTCCTATGTCACGTTTCATTTGCAGCTTTAGTACATCACTCACAGGATAAATCCATGAAACAGGTTGCCTAAGTCACAATAAGCAATGTCCAAAAGAGAAATAATTTTTTCTGCAACCCAGGGATTCTTCACATAGCCAAACAAGGCTGTAAAGGGACTTCCACAGGGAGGGACATATTTGAGCCATAATACCTCATCATGTGCAGTAACTTACAGAAATATTGTCCCTTTGTCTTCTACAAAGTTCATTTCATTTTAAAACAAGTCTGAAAACAGAAGTAAATAGTACAAGAAACAACCAAGATGATAATTTTACATGGCACCACAACAGTCCTACGTGCAGAAAAATCCCATGTGAGGGAAATGTGTGTCATAGCTACCACAGAGCTGTAAAAAGGCTTGGCTAACAAACATCGTGTCTGGGTAGCCATGCTGCAGACGCACGGCACCCTGCTCACAGCTGGGGCGCTCCCTGACTTGGATCACTGGGCTTTGATGCCAGTACAAAATTCAGTTTCCAGAAGATGTTTGCAATACCACCCTCTCAATTCTGCTCTCGGAGAGCACAGAGGCACCATGCAGATGAAGAGCTGTGGGTGCTGAACCGGTCCCCTCTCCCTCCCCTGCCACCCCCCCAACACTCTCCTGCCCCTTTGAGCTCCCCAGGGTTTCCAGCTACCTGAAACTTTTCAGAAGTCAAGATACCCCTGTGATATGTAAGTAACTAGAAAAAATAAAATACAAACCCCATAAAGCTAAAAATAAATGTAAACTATTCTGGTATTGGTTGGGTGGGGGAGATGGGGAAGTAAAACACAGAAACAAATCCAGATATTATGAGACTTACTCCATGGAACATCTTTTCTTGATTATGTTTATTAGAGAGGTCCTATCCAAAACCTCAGATTACCCTAATTTGAAACACATTAGATTTTTAAATGTAAAATACTAACCAAAAGAAACTGAATCTTGCAAGAGCAAGAAGGAATCCAATTTTTTGCCTCAAATGACAAACAACTTTCACTGCAGTCGGAAAACAAGAGCAGGTCTCCAGCTCTTTAAAGTACTCTATGTCCTTTATAACACTCAGGGCCTGGTCTTACTCACACTAATTCCATTAGTACTGCATTTCAGGACTGCATCTTTCCATTTTCCCTCCACACACAGTCCCAAAGTTTTCCTTTACTCCTCACTCTTCTGTAAGTACTGCAGAGACATGCAACAACTTTACTTTCTTTTCCAGCCTTTTGCAAATTCATAAAAAAACCCCTTCCGTAAAACAGTGGATTTCTTTGTATATGGCACTTCAAACAACTATCAGGCAACATAGCACACAATAGTTACCATGAAGGAAATGCTAGAAAATCACTGCATGCTGAGAATTAACTCCCTTTTCCACTGCCTCTGAAAAATGGAGAAAATCGTGTTCTCATTTAAAATTAGAGAAGCTCAAATAAGGAAAAAATTGGTTCTTGGAGCATTTTATTTTCCCCTTTCAAAAGGAACAAACAGAAAAGCAAGTTTCTGGGACCTTATCATTGACCAGATTCTCTGTACATAAGCAACCTTTGATCAAATAGCTGAGCAAATTAATATCATCGAGTTAGTTGTTTGTTTCCTCAGCATCCACTTCTTCTAAACAGCTCATGAATATCAACCTCTCAACTGAGGTATAGTTTGAAAAGGTCTAGCTCTGAAAGAGCTACTGCTCAAGATTTTAAGTTTTATTAACAGAGCTTCTAACCAACATCCTGCCAGCTCAGCTGTGCATGTAAAGAAGATTTAACAGATAATTTATTTTTTAGGTATGGTGGAGAAACATTAATAGATGGAGGGTGTTGACTGAAGTGAAACACAAACACTAGTGAGCAGACATTATGAAAATGGATATTTGGACATTTTGCTCTGCCTAAATTCTACCACACTCACCACTACAGTATGCAATCATCTTTCAGCTCTAAAATTAAACTGTTAGTTTTCATCTTCTCTCCAGATGGAGAAGCAAATAAAATAGAGTATGAACACCACTTTTGACATACCAGGTGCTTAGACCAACAGACGCCGACCACACAAATCACAATATACTCGCTAGAGAAAACCAAATCAATTACTTTGTAGATGAAACAGGCTACAGGGAGATTTGCAGTTAATTTTACTGAGACTCACCCTCAAGCTAGGTACACAAGGGCTATATTTCAATCAGAAATATGCACTTCTGTAGTTTCACTCTGACTAGCCTTGGATACTCAGTTTCTACTCCAGAATTCTAATTAATAGTTCAGTTATGCTAAGCCCACTCAGTGAGCACTCCAAGTTTGACGTGTTTCACTGGAAGTCATTGCACAGAGGGGAGAGCAGGTTGCATTGCCAAGGAGCTATGCGTGAGCAGTAGCAGAAATGCTTCTGCAATCGTAGAAATGCATCAGATTGAAGGCTCTGTGCATTGCACATTTTTTTATGCATATCCATATGCATATTTCACCTTTTAAGCCTAATTTAAATCTTTAGGATATACACAAAAGCTCAAAGTCACAGATTTATGCCCCCCAAGCTATGTTCCATGCAGTACAGACTAGGTAACGGATACCACTAAAATTCTGTTACTTTGTCTAGTAGATTAGCACTCATAAATAAGAAAAAAATAAATTTATTCTCTGCTTTGACCTCTCTAAAAGTGCCTCACAAACCCACAGACTAGCAAGGGTACACTGCAAGTCCTTCTCCCGTATGTTACCATACAGATCGTCACTGAGTTTGGCAAGTGACCAAAGCTCAGCCACCAGGGAACAGAGGGAGACCATACTGAACAAAACTAGAAGCAGTTACACCCCATCTGAAAGCCAGATCCTGCCAAGGTGGCAGATCAGCTTGCACTTGTGTGAGTGCAGGGAGTATATTAATTTTTTTTTTTCCCCCCTACCAAGACTCCCTTAGTGACCTGATGAGATATCCACTTTTCTCCATCCAACATAAGATTTAGAGCATCTTAAAACTAAGACCAGAAACTCAACATGATGAGGGGGATACAGTAAGCCAGTGAGAATGGAATTCGTTTAGGAAGTTGAAGCAAATGGAAAAGAAAATCAAAACAGTCAGCAAGGTGAAACTTTATTGACCAAAGAAAGGCTCATTCATCACATAAAAAGTTCAGCACAGAAAACATTAGCCTTCCTGACCTGGAATCCGTGATAAGGTCAGGATCCCTTATTTGGGGATCTCTCAATGACAAGTCCAGCTACTTCAGAGGTAAGATTTTATTAGTGCTACTAAAAGACAAGTATCTGGGACTGGTTTTTGCTCGTGCAAGCACACTTTTTGTCTTAGGAATCCATGTGGAGTCTGAGAGCCAGATCTTTAAATGATAGCAGTCCACACACTTGGCAGACTTTGGGGCACAGTTATGAGTGAGGTTGAATTATTTTGTGACTTTCATAGTTCTGTTACCACAACTTTAACCTATTCTGAAAAGCTGACAATTACGTATATATCAAAAAGACAAACCCAAGAGTATTAACAGTTCCTCACTGACACAGCAATATATCCAAAGGTAACATCAGGCTTGAAAAGAGAATACGATGCAAAAGATTTCAATTCAGTTCATACCTGAACAGCATTTGGACAGCATCATAAAGCCATATACAGAGATGAGATATTCTGACATCACTTGAGCATAAGTACACATTACAGTTAGAGGAGGAAAACAGGTGCCCTTTAAGAGTGTCTGAGTTGGCAGCATCACCTTTGGAGGACTGTGCCTTCCTTCACTGACTATAAGTATACCCTAAATACATCAAACAGTTTGACTGAGCATAATACTGCATGTAATTTAGCAAGGCTAAGATACTGAAATACATTCCAAGTCATTTTCTCCACTGAAAAAGCAAAATCGTTGCCGGTGATTTATTTACATGGATTCCTGATACAAACACCCATCCTGAAATTCCCTGAACACAAGGGCAAAGACTTTGCTTGGACCAGCTTTGCTTACATTCTCCCAGAATTATGGACACTCCATATGAACACTCCAGAAGGTATCTATGCACAGGGAAGGTCACAGGTAATACAAGGAAAAGTACTTTATTTCATAAATTGTGAGAAAATTTCACAAAATAATACAGCATAAAAGAAATACTACACTTCTCTCTTCCACGGGGAGTTTGAAAAGAAGCATGGATTAAACTTGATGAATCAGTCAAGCACCAGATAAAGTCCACAGACCATGTCACTTTGTTTCAGTTTAGACTCTTACCTTACAATCATGAGACCATTTTTTCACTTTGAAAAACATCACCAAGATAACGGGGCTTTTGAGATCACCACACAAAGCACATGTTTATGTTCTGAAGAATCATACAGTACTGTCAAATACGAATCACTAACAGTCAACTTACTCTTTCCTTTAGTACCAAAGAAATGAATGTGTGATTTCTACTAGCTCTCACCCTCTAAATCGGCTTAGGCAGTAAAGAATAATTCCACCTACTACTCAGAAGAACAAAGGCTAATGGGATGGTTTATGGCTTGGATCATCCAGTTCCTAAACGGCCAGAAGGCCATTCCAAAAAACATACCCACTGAAGTGTTTGGAATAACCAACATGAATAACAGAAGTGTTGCAGCACCCCTGAGATGACAGAAGAACACCACACTTGTAATTTTTTCCTCCATTAGCCCACAGATTGAATATTAACCTTGGACTTCCCTTTGGTAAAATATTGGTAAATAAAGCACAGTCAGGCATTCCCATCCTTCTGATCCAAGTAATGACAGGTACAGGAAAAGGAGCAGCACCTCTTTCATGAGAAGATGAATCTGTCACTGCTGTGGAAGGTGTATTTATACCCAAGAAACATCCAGAGAACACAACTAGGTAAACAGAGAGCCTCTGCAGAGTCAGGAACCAAACCCATATATTCCAAATCCTCTAAAAACATAAGAGGATGCTCTCAAGATTGTTCTATTAATACTGAACAATCAGGGCATTGAATGTTTGTTCTTGCTTAATTTGCTGTTCATTAACACTAAAGCCATTTCATTTATGAAAGAAATACAGCAAAATCTATAAATATGTTGAAATTAGATACAGATTTCTGAATTCTGAAATGAACAATAGTCTCACACAAATCCACAGTCTGAAATTATAATGGCTCTTTGGGATGTGAAAGCACAGTATCAAGCAATATAGATGTTATGTAATAGCATAAAAGAAGAAAATAAAGCAAACAACCCCACACACACCTTCCCATAAAACAAAAACCCTCACAACAATCAAAAAACAGTACAGCAAACAACATTAGTGTATATAAAAACCAAAAAAAAAACAAAAAAAAAAACCACAGGTTGGAAAAATTTACAGCAATTTCCAGACCAGTGTGGCTAAAACTTCTGCAATAAACAGAGTTCCAACCAACACGGAAGTGGCCTTTTCTGCTGGCTGTATATTGATTTCTTCGGGCTTATCCTTGAAAGTAATATATCTTCCTGAATGGATCTCTTTCACTCCTATTCTCAGGAGCAGCAGATTAATAATTTATCACAGTTCTTCAGCAAAATGAAACTGCTTCAGCTTTAGCATCATTCACAGGATGGGCCCTTACAATTGTTGGGACTTCAGCACCTACTCACAAAAAGACCAGAGAAAGACTAGTGAATTTCCGATCTGAAATTCACTAATGACCTGCTTGCCCTCACAAACATGTTTCTGACAGCTACAGAGCTGATACAGATTAGCAGAGAATTTAGAATCATAGAATCGTTTAGGTTGGAAAACACCTTGAAGATCATCAAGTCCAACCATTAACCCAGCACTGCCAAGTCCACCACTAAATCATGTCCTCAGGTGCCATGTTCACATGTTTGTTAAATTCCTCCAGGGATGGCGACTCAGCTACTTCCCTGGGCAGCCTGTTCCAATACTTGGCAACCCTTTCTGTAAATAAGCTTTTCCTAATATCTTACCTAGACTTCCACTGGCACAGCTTGAAGCCATTTCTTCTTGTCCTGTCACTTTTACCAGGAAAGAGAGACCACCTTCACCTCACTACAATCTCCTTTCAGTAGTCATGAAGAGTGACAAGATCACTCATGAGGCTCTTTTTCTCCAGGCTAAACACCCCCAGCTCCCTCAGCCATTCCTCATGGGACTTGTGCTCCAGACCCTTTCCCAGTTCCGTTGCCCTTCTCTGGACTCACTCCGGCACCTCAAATGTCCTTTTTGCAGTGAGGGGCCCAGAACTGGACACAGCACTCGAGGTGTGGCCTCTCCAGTGCTGAGTACAGGAGGACAGTCACTGCCCTGGTCCTGCTGCCCACACTATTGCTGATACAGGCCAGCATGCCATCGGCCTCCTTGGCCCCCTTGGCCTATGCTGTACGACTGAAATCCGGCCTACATCTCTTACACATTTTGTTTCTACAGTTTGGGTGTAATTTCTCAGATTATATGCAGCTCTTCAATAATTCAACTTCACAGTGGAATACATTTAGAAACAGGAAAAAAACCTGCATTTAATTAGCATCTTTATACACAGCCTACAACCCAGTGCTGCCTACATCTGGACAAAGCACAGCAACTGATTTTAGGAACAGGAGGTCTAGGTAATACTCAGATGGGAAATAACATGGGAGTCCTATGTAGTGGGGAAAAAAACCCACATGTGCTACTGAATATTGGGTCACCACTGAATACCTGATGAAAAGGAATTAAAACTGAAACTGTCTCTATGCAATGGCACATTTAGCTACAGGGATATGAGCACAGAACTTTCAGAGACATTAAAACCAAAGCCTATCATCTTTGCCACACTAGAGCAGTAACAACAGCATTAAGGAGCAGAAGGGTGACCCATAACAACACTAAGAATCAAGATTCCATTCATCTTTGGATCTTTATGGACAGAGAGCAAGATCAGAAAATTAAGGAAGTTAAAATTGTTCTTTCCCCCATTTCTTTAAATGTAGCACCAGGGCAACCTGAATGGTGCTGGGAAGAGTAAAGAAGAGGTATTGCAAGTCAGAGAGACGCAACCTGCAACATTTTCCTAAGGGACGGTTTTACTGCCAGCTCAGCACCCAAGGTCTCAAAGCCCCTCATGCTTGTAGAGCTCCTCTCTATTATTGAGCACCATGATACCTGCAGCCCTGGGCTCTTCCCCAGCAGAGTTCAGCTACCCAAAAAAAAAAAGAAAAAAAAAAAAACAAACCCCAGAGGATAAGGGTCAGGAGACAACAAATGGACCCTCCAGCTCTTAGCTTGACAAGTTAGGCGAGTTTGACCATAATGGTAGCTCTGCTATTTGAGCACTTGATACACTGCATTACACATTTAAAAACAAAAAGTTAAATAACAAAAATACAATCTTTCAACCAGCCAACGCATCCACCTTGTCTGAGGACTTATCCAGAGTCTTGCCATGTTGCTCCACTGCCCTGCTTTCTTTGCAGCACCACAGAGTTACCTCTAGCTACAATGCATTATCCAGGAATACACAAGGGTATACAACATGCCTGTTTTATGACATTAACAGGGTTAGGTTGCAGCCTAAATAAAACATGGCAAAGTTAAATGAGGATAGACTGGCTCTGGTATATAAAAGGATGTCAGATAGGCCAAAACCTCTACACTCACCTGCAGCTCAACTGAAATTCTGAAATGGAAATGCAAAATTGAGGAGGTTTATCTAGTGAATTGTAAAAAGCACTGTGAAGAGGGCTTTGACAAGTTGTCACTGGAGTAGTGTGGCCGTCCATATGGCTTTAAAGACACAAGTCTCTAGGTGACACAAATAAGAGGGAGGTATGGAAGAGGGCACAAGAAAGAAGCAGAGAAATAGTTCCCACTGGAAAAATACCAGTCCCTCCTCTTACTGCACCTCTTCTCAATTCATTCCTCTAGGCTTCAGCAATACCTACCACAGCAGGCTGAGAGTCAGCCAAATTGCTCATAAATTCCAGCTCAATGTAGTGACAATAATAGCAAAATTTTGGGGAAAAGGTGCTAGGGAAGTAGGGATAAAAATGGATACCCATCAGCCTGATCTCTTTCATTCAATACCAAAAACTTATTTGTTTCTACATTGTCTTCTTCAGCAGTGGTGGAGACTTAGCTAACTTTGGAAGCAATTTCTGAAGAGTGATCAGGCTCCAGGGAGTCCCTTCATAGGAAGTCACAAGAAATGTCTCAAGAATTAGACCTGAAAAGGTTGCTTGCTGCCTGGTAAATATTTAGTTTGTCCTCCGTGGGTCAGCAGAGAAGCAGGCTAAAAAGAGTGTTTTCAAGCCTAAAAAGGAAGTGTTCTTGCTCCCTGAAATCTTGTTAAAAGGAGTCTTTGTCTCAATTTTCCTTTTTGTTTTGCTTCTATTTCAATTAAGCTAGCATAGTAATTATCTTACAGAGTGCAGAAGACATTATAGTGAAGAAAGCTCAAAATTTACAGGTTGGATAGAGACTAAAAATCTAACAGTCCTTGATGCCAAGCTGCCTTCATGGTTGGCTGTTATGCCTGGCACATGGCCAAAAAGAGAAGCTTCTCAGTGGCAGTGTTTTTTGGGGAGTTGGATTTTTTCTATGCAGACTGAGCAAGCAGCACAGCCAAACATTGTCTCCTGCAGTTCAATAGGCTTCCATTTACACTGAACATCATATACCTGGGCAGACATATACAGAGCTGTAAATCCCACCCAGGTGCATTATTCATGACACGTCACATCTCTGAAGTTGCCCTATCCTATATCCCAGCTGCAAGGCTGCAATGCTCACAAGTCCCCTGCCAGCCCTCAGGTGGGGTTTATCCTCTCCCCTCCTCTCTTCCAGCTACATTAAACCATCTGTGCTAGAGTGAAACTGCTCCCTGCTTCTGATAGATTGCATTTATGGCTGTCCCTGGAATACACTAGTTGTACCAAAGGGATGCCGTTTCAGCATCTCCATCCCTTACAATTTTATTAGCATCTGGCAGCTACTGACTATCTGTCAAGTGCAAGAAAAAAATGGGTACAAAAACATGTCTCTGAAACAAAAAGATGAGCTGTAAAATGGTGGGGGGTTCTTTGTTTTAACTAAAAGCCAGTCTCTGAGGTTTCTTCCCATAAACTTAACCAGCAAAAGACTTTCACTTTCAGAAACAGAGGTGAATTACCATCAACTTTGAGGTAAGTAGGTACTTTGCAAGCAGCACCGAGAGAGAGTTCACAGAATCTGTTCTCTGCCACATGCAGAACACAGCCCAGCCACCTGTGGATATGCCTCAGCCTCCAGAGGCAGGGGGCCCTGCCCCAGTTCTCAGGTGACACGGAGCTGTCAAATCATTGAGAAAAGTCAACAAGACTCTCACAGTTAAACTGCAATTTCATCCCCACCACCACCATTCTGCATACATCTCAGTACTCAGCAATAGCTCCTTTAAAATTATGTCTACATTTCGGCTTTACATATTCTGTTCCAGTCCTTTGACTTCTCTCAAAACCACAAGAACAATAAAAGAATGCCTCTGGCTCTGGTCAAAGCTGTGCTTCTCCAGAATGGGACTTCCAAGAGAACACAGCAACTCCAAGTCAGTGATAAAATTCACACTGCTGCTAATAACCAAAGAGTTCAGTCAATGGTGAAATAGTCACCTTACTTGTCTGCTGATGAGGTACACCCCCTTTTTTGAAACCTCTTCTCCCACAGCTTCCTGATGAGAGATTCTGCAGTCAGTATCTATAAGGTGCCCACCAAAAAAGCCCGTCCAAAACTTTTCCATGCCAGACGTGCTTGGAGGACAAATGCAGAAGAGCAGAGCTCGCGACCCCATTTACCGAGCAGTGGGTTCCACAGGGAATGCCATTGCCAAAACTACAGACACCAAAATCTAGCCTGCTTTTGTAGAGAATGTCTTTGTGCCACTGCTAATCAGATGGAATGAGGATCTCTCCAGAGTTTGAAGAGTCAGAACACTTTAATTCTTGTTATACATGCCTGTGAAATACAGTATTTTGCTTCTATCTTCTGTGTCCTCACCCCACAAAAGTCTGGATGTGTCTGTAGGGTATAAGCTGTTTCCTACCATCAGACTCTTACACAGAATACCACTGTCTCAACCACCAAGCAATACACTCAGTTGTCCAGGGAGAAGTTTAATCTCCTCATACAAAATGGTTCTAAAATGGCAAATTTTCTCCTAAGTGCTGTGATGGCCATTCTGCCTCGCTCAGGCAACATGATTCGAACATACAACTTATGAATACACTTAACCAAATACTCTGAAAACACCTTTTGTTCTCAAGAATCTCTTATTTTCCCCAGACGCTGCACCTCAGATTCCAGGAAAACGTTTTCCCCATGGAGGTTGTGCAAACACTTTCCACCTCAAGTTTGCTCTGACAATGGCACTATCCCACAAAAAGTTTGTTCAGAAGAAAAATCACTTAATATTTCTGACTGTATAGGGAAGGGGGAAAGGAAATCAGCAGTCCCCAGGTCTGAGTTGTTGTGCACGGCCAGTTTGCCCTCCAATGGCTACAGAAACAACAGAATTTCTTCTATAATGGGCAGCTTAAGGACTAGAGTCAGGACCTACACACCACTGCATTGGCAAGGTTCTTTGCCTGAGCCTACTAATGGCAACGTTCAAATGGAGCACATTTACATGCACATAATATTTGTGGGATGTCTCTCATATCTCATCTCTAAGGCTTCTCTTATTTTGTCTTTGCAAGATGAAATTTTATTTTGAATATATAAGATCCAAACAACTGCCGATAAGATATTACTTTATTTTTTGCCCATCCCCCTGTAAGTTCATTCTACAATGAGAAAACTCAGCTAACCTGATGGAAAAGAACACCATAACAGGATTTGATCTCACTTCCTTTGATATGTGAAACAAATACAGTTATTCCAAGAGACTTTGAGAAACACTTACGGAAAATTACAGGTGATGAATAACCCACAGGAAGACTTATTTTGTTCCCTGAATGCAATACTGAGAATTAAAATAATAGAAAAGAAAGGCTACTAAATCAAATCACATTTTAGTTTCTACCAACAGCTTTATTCATTCCCATTCCCATGATATTTTCCATCTGTTTCTCCAAGCTTTGCTTCATCAAGTATGAAAAAAATCCGATAAATCCATTCGCAGGTCAGATACGTATTAAACAAAAACAGTTACAGTATTTCTGTTACAAATTCGAAGAGCAAACCCAATTTGCCTGGCTCACAAACACTCTTCTGCTGTTTTGCCTTGGACTAGCCACACAAACAAAGAAAACAATAATTTTCCAAGACTAATACAAAATTAGTATCTCATTCTTGTTTTGTTATATTTTTATATGCACCTAAGAACCAAAGCAGTGCCCATTCCAAGTCCAATACAAAACAGCCACTACTGAGGAACAGAGAGCAAGGAGCCCAGTCCTTGTCCTCTTCTTTGGAAGAAATGGATCAATCAGCCTAAAGGAACCACAGGGCTTTACGAAAAGCAGCATCAAATACATGGCAAGTCTTTTCCTGTCTGGCAGGTAAGAACTCCTTTGTCAACAGATTTAAATTAAAATCTTGATTTAAATTAGAAAAAGTTAGGCCTTTAATGTTTGTTGCACACTAGTGCATGTATTGCACATACTTCTGGTATCTGTCTTTATTAAATAATCGCATGAAGGACTGTGCAACAAAATTTCCACTACAAGAGAAGAGAAATCCAAGACAAACATGATCTGACCAAGTCATATATCATTTGCTTGTAACAGATCCAATATACTGCCCTGACAAAGTCATCTGTTACCAAGCTTGTGCTGAAGACTTCAGGGATCACCTTCATCACAGCAGTTAACGGCACAAATAAATCTCGTGATGAAACTCATGGGAATTTTTTTTGTTATCATTTTTTTAAGAAACATAAAATGCAGCAATTCAAGGCTTCCAAAAGGCTTTAACAGAACAGTGCATGGCTACTGGAAGGAACTTGAAGACATAGTCCCTACCACTTCCTATTGCACAAAGTTTACGTCTCTCCAAGCCATTATTTTGTGATAGTCAGTAGGATTATAGATAGACAGTAGGAACCACAGATTGACACTGAGCAAGGGCATCACGTGTGTGGCTTTCTCTCAATGTGAGTGGCAGCTGGAGACAGTCATTGCCACAGAACCCTACTGCTCCCGCTAACTACTAACAAGTATGCTCTGAGTCACAGCTCAGGGACCACTGTCAAATTTAAACCTAGCAAAGGCAGAAAAATAATTTGTTAACACTATGCTGTCATACTAAGCATGCTCCATATGTTTAACATCTCCTGTGATCTTAAGACAATGAACTAATACATTACATAGACCTGCATAAAAATAATAATCTCAGCTTAGCAGAACCACTTTGTGTGTGTATATATATATTTGACACAAGTCTAGTCACAGATATCTAGCAACATAAAAATCAGGCAACCAGTTCAGTCTAAAGTAGCCAAAGAAACGCTAAGTTACATTGTGCCTACATCTCCTGATACTACTGATGCCTCTATTCCCAATTCAGATTTTAACTAGCATTGTGCAAAACTATCACAACAAACTCCAAAGCTAAAAGAAACGGCAAGTTACAGACACAAGGTTTAACTCTGGAAAAAAATTACCTTTGCTCAAGCCATTGCAGTTCCACTAAGAGTCCAAAGTAAAAGGTATCCTCTTTGAGTAAGTCTATTTTTAAAATTTCTTTTATCACAAACCCAAACAAACTGAGTTTTGGAGCACCAGACCAGATGGTTTTACCATCCCTCCCTGCTTGAGATTCTGGCCACGGTAAATAGACCACAAAATCATTTTCTTAAAGCAAAACAAAAGCAGGCTGCTATTAAAAGAACAAAGGAGTAGGAGCCCTAGATCTACTCTCCCTTAAGAGAAAAAATTTATTCCCCAGTTTCAAAAGCTCTCCTGCCTGACACCCTGCTGCCAAGTTAGAAAAGTAGAGCATTCACTTTAAAGTCCAGTTTCCATTTCAGATGAAACCACACAACCGCACAGACACGCACATGGACACAAGGGCTATCTAGCTTTACATGAATCTTGGTTTTGTTATGTGGGTTATACATGTTATGTTATATACACTAGGTTAAATCCCACAAAAAATAAAGAAAAGGCACACTATCCACTACTATGCAGTCTTATAGTGAAAGGTAGCAGCCTGAAGAAAACAAGAGACACATCCCCTTAAGCAAAGTTATTTACAAGGTTCGCCATAAAAATAATTTTTGTAACAAGCCATTTCAATATTAAAAACTGAAAACACAGCAAATTAATTTTCAAATTAAAGTGGAAAAATTCAACAACACATAAAATGGTAAGTCTCCAGACTGGCATTCTTTAGCAAAGCACACTTTAATCTCATTCTTCTTATTAATGATTTAAGATCTAAACTGGGAACATCCATCTTGTTTCCTAGCCCTAACTAAAATCAGAGCTAAAACAGGTGTCAATAGAGTAAAGATCACCAGCTGCTACTACACTTCAAGGGCATTCCAACAGTGTCTCTCACTTTAGAACTTAACACTCTCAAGAGGAGTACTGAAGTAAGAGATATTACCCTAAATTGCAGTGCTAATATAAATTTGCTGTCTGTGATTCCATTCAGTACCCTTGCAGAACCCACAGCTTATAGAAAACTTCCACAGAAAGATGGCATGAGCCAGAAATCACGATACAGAAAGTTGCATGGGTGGCTGCGTGATTTACTCTCAGATTAAACTTTTTCACGCCACCTCTAACCAACTTGAATCTTCACTGAAGGATTTCTGCTTCCCTTTCAAGCAAATGGGAATGTTGGGTGCCTGAGTAACAGCCAGCCAGCCACTGGGATCTCCAACCTGTTCAGCAGAGACTTAATCTGAGAAAGATGAGCTACCTCACATGGCTGACAACTTTTGAGCCTTCTATCTTTCAAATCAATGCTAGTCCAAACAGCTGCAGGATGTGCTGGATGGCAACTTCTCCAACTGGCACACCAGCAAAACTGAAGTGATGTGTGACTAAGGCTATGATGCCTTGGTTTTGTGAAAAGTAAGAGCAATGAATATAGCCAAGCATTTGAGACAAATTTTGTAAGAACTTTAAAAGAAATGCAGACTTAATCATAACCCTGTTTAATTTACCGCAAAACAGTTATCTTGATTTGTCCATACACACAGACACTCCTCCAGTATGGGGTCAGGATTCATCACATGCTGACATCTCTCCAAAGGCTAGTGCTCTTATTCAGATGTGGTTTCCAGTTAAGCAAAATCTGATAGCCAACCACAAGCATATATGTACATTTACTCTCCCACTTATGCAACATTTTATTACAGGGAGAAACAAAGTTTGACCCTTGGAGTTTCAGAGATATTTTTAAGGCTACAAAAGTAAGAAATATCTAACAAGTGCTGACTAGCAATAGGTGCAGTATTAAGAGAAAAAAATTTTAATAGATCAAATATGACATGGCATCAACAAGTTTGATCCAGAAAATAGTCTCTAGCTAGTTTTCTCATATTAATTCAAGCCAAGACACTAATTCACAACAGGCATAACTTGACAAATCTACTTCACATTTTTAGTGTATATCAGCTATTATTCTCTTTTAGAATTTATTCCATAGTGCTTTGTCAAGGTTCCTGCTCCACAGAATAATCAGTGTGTTAACTATTTTTGATGTGCAGAGACTAATTCTGACCCATGCTGTGTAACAAAGATTGGCTAGAAAAGTAATTTGAAATAGTTTCTGGTATCTGACTGGACTGAATTTTTAAAGCACTTTCAGCATGAGCAATCATGCTTGGTAATTCCAAATAGGATTTCCGAGAACTGCTATGTATGTGATTTTCAAATTAAAGTTGCACTTAAGCAGAGAGCACATTTACTGGATTATTTCAGTGTCCAGAGACAACGAACATCAATATCATGAGAATAGTTAAGAGCAAATTCAGTTTGAGTTTTGGTTGCACATGTGGAAAGAAATACGAGGAAAGCTTTCTGTATATTCAGCTGCCTCTATTTTTAATTGACAGCTGGTTTTTTTCAGAGCTTTGGTAAAAAGAGCTATTTCCTATTAAGAGAAAATCCAAATTCCTTCAATTTTCTTTCAGACTGTTTACATATAGAACTATCCAATGAAACTAAACTCCTACCACTGTACTGAAGTTGGACTGTTAAAGAAGCAGAATTGCTAATATTGCCTACTGAAACACCACATTTCAGAGTTGAATATTCAAGTGAGCTGAAGTGGCAAAACAATGTTAGAAGCTTTGCTTACAGCCCACTCCTTCCCAACGGGACCTACCTCAGGCCCTTTGGTACCAACTAACCAGACCAAAACCTCCATGTAGGAGTGGCTCAGAAGCTTGGATAGCTGTCATGCTTTCTGTTGTCTTCCTCTGGGGTAAAATCATCAATGGAGATTTCCCAGAAATACTCTGGTTCTTGTTTCAAGTTCCCTCCCAAACATTGATCACTACCTCTGCTAGTAATACAGAGAACCAAGTACTGTAAACTCCAACTGCTTAGTTATAATTTTAGATCTAAAGGGACTTGAGTTTAGTTGACTGATTGTTTCTTCGCATGGTTGCTTGCTTACGTGTAAGTATGCACCTAAAGGGAAGGGAGGAGTAAATCCAGAGAAGGTCATCTTTACCTAACAAAGCTGCTTTGCTCTCCAAGATACGTACAACTGGAGACAACAGCAGGAGGAAGCATATTCCAACAGAAAATAGTAGGAACCCCATTAAAAGTTTAACAGCAAAATACATCACAGTAAAGACACACACCGGAGACTATTGTCTTTAATTCTAGAGAGAATAGATCGTGGAAGCCCTCTCCCTGTTGAAAACTCCAAAACTGAAAAAACTCCAACACTGAAAACTGATTTTATCAAACTAGCAGAAACTGTTAGTTGCTGAAATTTTAATTATACTAAGTAGAACAACATATAGCCTTGTGGGAAGATACCTAATAGAGAAAAAAATTGCGAAATAAAATTAAAATGAATAGTTCACCAAATATTTTGAAATGGTAAACATTTACCAATAAAGTGAACAAAAGGAGAATTCTGGCAACTGAGTCAGAATTTTAATCCAAGGTGTTGAAGAAAAAAAAAAAAGGAATGATCCCCTCACTCAGACATCTACCAGCCACATCATCTCTAGGAGTGGAGAAACACTGTTCAAGTCTAAAACTGCAGAACTTGGATCTGCCACTGCTATATTAAAAAAAAAAAAAAAAAGAAGGAAAAGAAAAAAGAAAAAAAAATCTGAACCACTGCTATAAGTGGTTACTAAGAAATCCAGTCAGAGCTGGGAATCTCTCACAAAAGGCTAATAACTGGGTTACACTGCTCTTCCCAAGACAGAAGTCCTCTTTGCTATTTATTTCCTCATTACTTTCCTACCTTCTAAAGCTGACACTACCATGCTCCCTTTCAGAGGGACTGCCAGGCACAGTTGTGTGTCAGTGCTGGAGAACAAAGCCAAAGGAAAAGGTACAAAGCAGTAACAGCAGCTCCACACCCTGACCCTCCCTCCCACTGAAGTCACTCCAGAAAACAGCCATTTGCTTCCCTGGGGACACATTTGACTGCAAAAAACTCACTTATTTTTCCAAGTGTCCAGGACCTCCATTTGGGCACCATTCACACCTGTGTCAAAAGTACAGCACAGTCCTGCTCCCTGTAATCCATCAAATCGTAAGATTTTGTAGCAGGACCTTTACAATCACAATCCAACACAAGGGCTGCTCTCTGTGCTGCACAGCAGCTGTACTACACCACCAGTGTTCTTGGGTGTTTCTATAGAAATAGCTGAATGCAGCAGACACACACCGAGAACCATCCCAGGCAGATGATGCATTACTCTGCAAGAAGCCCCAAAAGACACAAACAAAGTAGAAGGAATAAAATAAACAAGATTTTCTGTGACCCTAAGGATGGGATTATAACTTTTTTTTTTTAAGCTTGAGCAGGAAGCCTTTCTAAATTACATTTCTTGGATTTTATTGTATTATCTTCATGGCACAGTTATTACACATTAAAGGTAATGACTCTCTTCTGCAAGTAACCTAATATTGAACATGATTGATAACCCCTATCTGGGCTTTAGAGAATGCTGAATTTCCTAAATGGAAGGAGGGAACTGAGTTGGATGAGGTGAATAGGGAATAGCTTGAGTGGATTATGTGTATGCATATGAAAAACCAACTGCTAGGTTTCCACTAGAACACAGTATTTTCTTGAAAATACCCACTAATGGCAAATAAATGGGAAAAAAATTCCCCAGATCTTCCATTTGCGGGTAATTCTGCTCAGAGGACAAATATATATATATTATTGTTGTTCTTATCCATTTGATAATTTTGTAAACACACATATACACAAAGACACACACACAGTACCTGCATGTGCACACACCAATGCTCACAAGCTGATGGGAAATTCAGGTTCAGAATTCATATTCCAAGGGAAACGTGGCCATTTTGATTCCTCTTGTTCCTTTAAATTATCTTTGTGGGCTGGAATCACTGAACAGACTACTGATGCCTGATTATCTTGAGAGACTCTAAAGCACCAGGTTCGTTCAGGCACTAAAGAAGACATGGGGCAATATGGGGGATGGACCGATAGGGGAGAGCATGCAGAGACTTCCACTGGCTCCCAGGCAAGACAGAACAAAGTGCCCACACTCACACTAACACCATTTTTCTGCTAGATCTGACGACTTCTGTCCTTTTAAGACTGGGTTAACCATCAGTGAGTAAGAGGCAAAAACAAACGTAGAGCCTAAGGTGGAACTGCTTCTTCAGAAAATGACTCCTCTCTCTCTCTCACCTGATGTTAATAAGCCAAGATTTGCCTTGGTATTCCTCAGGTCCTTGCCCATTCCCATAGTAGCTTTCTGACTCTCTAGCCCACCTATTTATTAATGAATCATCTCACTACCCCAGCAAACCTGGTCAAACTGTCTTGGCTACATTTATTACATTGCTTTTCAACTAGGGAAGCCGAAAAAAAGCCACAGAAAGTATTTTTTTTAAAGTAGCAGTTAAATTAAAATGGTTCAATTATAGAACAGAATTGTTTCTTTGTGAAACAGAAAAAGTATCACTTGAAGGTGCGGGAGGGTTTTTTTGTTTGGGGGTGCATTTTGGTTTGTTTTTTTTAATAGAAGTTAGGCCAAAGATCTGATAATCCTTAACACTATACATCAGTTAATAGCCTCCTAATCATGAAACCAGAGCAAGCCATTGACAAGGAACAGTCTCTGGTGTAACTGCAAAATACATCGGTGTTTCTAGCTGCTGTCACACCTCTTTGGCAATGTTGTCCTATGATTTTTGATCTACTTTATTCATTCGAGCACTCACATTGTTGACTCTACCCTCAAAAAAACACCCCAAAATGCAGTAGATTAAACACACCAAGTCAATAGAGAAACTTTGATCCAGTAGAACCCGATTGTTTGTCAAGGCTTTGGGAAGTGCATTTCTCCCTTCTTGCAGAAGGGGAGAACATTCCTCTTTTCTGCCCAGCACAGCAGGGATGGGGGAAGAGGACAGGGAAGATTACCTGGAAATTATTCCCTTCAGCCCTGTCATTTGCCAGAGAAGGAACTACCAGCTGCTAGTCATGCTTCCTGAGATCTCAGCAAGCTCTGGGAGGGCAGCAGGGTGGCTGCAGGGGAGAACAGCATTTGTTAGAGCATGCATGCAGTCAACATGGTGGCACCACCAGGAGGTGGTAAAGGCTATTTTAGAGATACCGTACCAAAATGCCAGAAAATCTGAACACTATCCCCACTCCTCCTCCTCACACAAACACTGATAAACAGCAACATTTTCAAGGCTTTTTTTTTTTAATTAAAGTGCTATATTATGGAATTTGGTATTTATCATGTCAGTGTTTTGATTTTTGAAGACTTGGTGATTCTTGTACTTCTCATTATAACAGTCAAGTCATGGAAAGATTTTTTTTCTACTTTAAAACTTCTTGCAGTAACAGTTTCCTGAGATAAGTCTCCATCAATAATAGCCCAGAATATTTCTCCTTTATTCTTAAACTTGTGTCAGGTACAAGTTGGGGCCTCTATGTCATAGGGTATTTTCCAGAATCAAGAGCTAATAAACAGAACAAGTTCATGTATTCAAATATTAAAGAAGGGAAACAATGAAAAATAAAAACAAACCCAAAAGCAACTGCTTGGAACTATGGAGAAGGAAATAAGTCATCAGTTCAGCAGCTCTTGACATTATTGATTCTCTCATTTATGTTACAAGGGAGGACACAGCAAAAGTGGTTGAAAAACAACCTATGACCTTCAATAACAGAGTTGGGGAAGAAGTTTTGTCCCATGCACGTTCTGTAGATTGTCCATTTTTGCAGACATTATGCCTGTCAATCTTTCAACCCAGTAGTTTTGCATCTTTACTGTGCCAATAGTCTCTTAGAACACATTATGCCCTCTAAAATAAAGGGGTTCAGGGTTTTTTCTAAAATGTTCTCAAACTTAAGAGCACGAATTCTCACTTTTTCTTCTTTTAAACTATGTCCAGAATGCTCACTGACTTCAAAACTTCAGGTCCCAATAAGTACATCAAAAAAAGGCTGAGGTCTGAAGTCTAAACCACCAAATGCTCTGGGTGTTCCTAAGGCAGCCCCTAAGCAGCCAAGTACTTATCTGTGCAAGCAGATCCAAAGAAATCAGTCTAGCATGAAGCATGCAAGAGATATCATGAAACATGCAGTTTGCAGTTTACCTGTAAGGCTACGTGGAACTTTAAAATGGAATATTTGGAAGTGAATGGAATGAACAGAGAATGTTATCCCATGATAATGAAATCGACTCAGGAGACTGAAAAGCTGTCTATATAAATGATATGCAGACTGATGGACTAAAATTTATGCACAAAGACTGAAATGCAGTCTGTGGCATAGATTAAAAATTACAGCATTATAATTCTGCAATATTTCATCCTTTGTGTTTCGGTTTTTTCCTTAAACTGCTCGTAGAATCACTTTTCTCAACAGAATCTTTCCTTTTAAACTTGAATAACCTCACTCTTCTTCTAAACTGTCTTTCTGAGCTTCTATTCTGATGCATCAAAAGAGCAATGCATGATCATAGCAAGTAATTTGCTCAAACCACACTCTCACTACACAACACTGAAACAAATATACTCAGGTGTAAGTTTCTGAGACTTTGTTTTCTTCCTACACTTGTTTTAATGTGGTAAACTCTACATAAACTTTGCTGCTTCCAGCTTCCCTCTCTATTAGCTCAAAATCAGCCTTACGCTACAGTGAAGAACAAAGCAGCTCCCAGCTTGTCTCCTTACCAGAGAAGCAAGAAAGTAAAACTATACATTCACACACACTACTAAAAACATTCAAAGGCAAAGAAGCAGCACATGGTAACAGGGGGATCTAAATTAGCCTCTAATATGCTGCTAGAAATTAATTTGAAAATGTACATTTTTGCAGTACTAAAAAAGTCAGCATTCAATAAAACAAACAAAAATACCAAAGCAACAAAACAAAACACCTACCTCCACCCACTTCTGCTCCTTGAGAAACCTAAGCAGTACTCAGCCCCAAAATAAGAACCATTCTTGAATGCAGCTCTTTCCCAACAAGGGAAAAACAGAGGAAGTAAGAAAAGTTACATACAATAGAATTATTTTTCCCCACTTCAGATGCAAATAACTAACCTACAAGAGCCTGTACTGACCAGTGCAGGACATTCAACTAGCTATGGAACTTTACAAGTTATTTCTACTCCTAGACCTACTATTAGACTTAGATAATATTATTAGACTACCTTAGAAATCTAAGGTAGTTTGACATATATTTCATTCACGCTAAGAACTACTGTAACTTTTGAAGTAAGCAGGTGCATTGTAAATGACTTGTAATTTTGGGAATAAGGGAAGAAAACTCACCAAAAGGTTACCAAAATTAGCTTACCTGTCTAAGCTTTCGATTCCCAAAATGATTTAGCAAATGCCTCCTTATCATACACAAGCAGCATGTTTGTGGGCAACTGAAAGTGAGCAGTTGAGCTCTCAGACTAAAACAGAAGTGATGAATGATAAGAAAGATCTTGGAAAGGGGTTAATCTGTCTTTTTGACAGCTGAGTTAAGATAGAGGTCATTGAAGTCTCTCTCAATCCTACAAATTAGCCTTACATTCTCAGACACAAGATTTCAAGGTTAAATCTATCAGAGCCATTATAGTAGCAACTCGGTAGAATCCTTTACTGAGGTTTAAGTAGTTTTTCTACCATGCACACAGAGACCATCTACAGGCAGCTTCTGCCAAGAATTATTTTGACTCATGGTACTGTCCCCTCTCTCTGGCTTGCTATCCCAGCCAGGAGAGTTCAGACATATCCCAACCAGCTCAATAGATTTCTACTCCTACAAATGGGTTTTAAGGCCCAGTCAAGCTGCCTACATGAATATTGAATGAAAGGTAAAGAAGGACTCAATATTGAATGAAAGGTAAAGAAAGACTCAAGCAAAAACTCAAACTGGAACTCATCCGGTACGCACAAAAGAGGGATTCAGAGCTTGGAAGGAGGAGTCAAAGCAACCTGGAGATGCGCAAGCCGGGGGACCTGCAATAAACAGCCACTTGTGGACCATCCTGCTTGGACAGGAAAACACGAACAGTAAGTGGGTTCAAAGACTTTGAGCCACTAAAGCAGGAATAACTGAAATCAAATCTTGATAAACATTTCCAGCTATGATCAGAAAACTGCAAAAGAAACCCTGAAAATACCAGTTAAGCAACTTTTTTCTGGTTTAGTATTTCTTAACACACTTACGTACAATATCTCTTGCTTGTTACACTTTTCTCAAGAATGCTCTGAAACTCTTGAACTTTATAGGAGGAAACAACATTTCAAGTAACTGACTTCAAATCAACTTTTTATTATCCTGTTTCTCACATCCCAGTAGTTATGTTGAGAACAGTCGGTACTGATGAAAACAAAACTGTACTTCATTATCAAGCAGAAAGCTCCATGCAGGGTATTTGCATTGTCTGTAAACACGATGCCTTCAGCATTCCCTCTGATTTTAAAAAACATCCCTAAAACTGACAGGTTCAACCCAGACAAAACTCCAGACCTTTATATTTTCTTCTACTTTATTCTTGTCATTCCTTCTTCGAGAGGTTACAAACAGCAATTCTCCTAAACAAATAGGAATATCTTATGGAATGCCATGACTCACATTTTTAATTAGCTTGATCTTTTCCATACAAGGCACTGCCACCATCTCACAGATATCCCTGAGCAACTGAGTACACTTAAACCACACAAACTCAAGTATTTTATGGCTGCCCTGTAAATCAGCTCTCAGATCCCTACACTTCCCTTCAGGAAGTCAAACTTATCTTCAAGATTTGTTCCAAGTATAGAGTATGTGTATGGGTACTCACAATTGACTTACAGCATTCCTCTTCTTTTTTCTAAAAGCCTATCAAGAACTGTAGCAGTGGAAGAAAATGCATTAAAAACCATCTCTATCACTTAAATTATGACCTTTTCCTGTATCTAATACTGAAAGCTAAACCACCTAATTTACTTTAGAAAAAGGGAATAGATGCATGATAACTGTTCGAGAGGGATTTTCTTTTTCAAATGCCAACCAGTGTTTTGAGATAGTAACTAGTTCCTGATGCTCCCCAGTGCAACATCTAGTAACAGAGGATGACTTAGGAACAAAGACTGGTTTTGTTCGTTTGTTTGGGCTTTTGTTTTGGTTTTTTTGTTTGATTTGGGTTGTGGTTTGGTTTGAGTTTTCTTAAATAAAATCATCACATCAAAATAATATTTGTGCTAGTAGTCAATACCAATGTTCCTAACACAGGAGAAGCTAAATATTTTCCTGTATAATCAACAGCCAACTGATCATTTAGATCTAGATATGCTACCAACAATTTACAATACCACAGTAGATCTTGCTGACAAGAAAATAAATCTATAACCTAGACTTCTGCAGAACAGGTAGGTTTCTCAAAGGTAAAAGGCATGCCAGATTTGCTTCAGAAAAAAAGGGCAAAACCCAGCTGTGGTTTGCTTTCATTTGTTTGGCATAGTTTGGCTTTCCCTAAAAGAGGAAAAGCTGACAGGGGAGGCAGGAGAGGAGAAGAAAAGAAAAAAGAAAAACCACCATATACTTGAATTGGTGCTGTGATGATCCTGGAAGAACAATCTCTCTTAAGGGGAAGCCGATACCAGAATGAGTTAGGTAATAAAAATTCCAGATAAATCCAATATTTAATATGGAATGAACTTTACATTGAAGATACTGTGTGCAGTTTAACCTACCACGTCCTGTTTCCATTCCTTACTAACAGGAAAACAGAATTTGATGCACAAACCTTTACATCAGGGGCCACTGCAGGTTTCATACATCACACCAGCTCCTAGTCGGAGTTCTGACCCTGACTCTGCATGGCATTATCCATACCAATTCAGAATATTCTCTCTGTGTGTGATAGGAGTGCCATAGGCACCACGTGCCTTTCACAGCATCCATTCCATCAACAGGCTCGTCCTGAGCCTCAGCAGCTGGAGGCTGCACTGTACATCTGCCCTGCAGATACCTGAGAGAAGGTAGACAAACATGGGAAGACCTCCTGCTGGCAGTGGCAGATGTGGAGGTCTCCAGTCACACAGGAAAACACTTTGCACTGGTTTCCTGGACCCAAGTGTATGCCATTACCATTCATTCTGTAGCAGAGGGAAGACTACAGGAAAGCCTGGCATAACATGCTAGTCAGTACAGACCGTGCAAGGCCTTTATTACCATCTATTCAAGTTCCTCAGCTCATAAAGAGTCAATGAATTGCTAATAATTTCTCATTTATTTCTAGTTCTAAAAAGCATTGTCAGGAAAGTTTCCTAGTAAAGATTGTTAAAGAAACTAAATCACTAAGTAGTAAAATATCTTGGATCAGCAATGAACGAAAAAGGAGCCAAGTATTCAGTACAGCAAAAGATCAGCTGTAAGGTTTGAGGTACTTGGCTTATTTTAAAGTATATTTGCCTGCAAGTGGATGTCCAGAATCATATTTGCTGAACACTGTCTCTTGCCACTCTGAAAACTCAGTTGCAGAACCTGCACAACCTGCAGTTTGGTAGCCCAGCATGAAAAAAGTGAAGCCCAGAAAGAAGCCTGCTGCTTATCAAGCAGACCTGAATTTACTAAAATGAATTTTAATCTCTAGTCACTAACCTGTTTATTCTTTAGCTATTTAAATCAGAAAAAAAGAGAGCTTTGATCCAGCTCCAAGAAAAATATTGTTGTTTACATATAGTGTTCAATATATTCAGCCCTGATCTGGAATTATTTCAGAGATTGGCTGCATATTTCACAACTCTTGCTATTAACACTCAAAACTCTTCTGGCTCAGAAATGCTGGACTGACTTTCTTGCAGGTAAACATTTATTTACCTGTAAGAAAAACAAACTTTAACAGCTGCTGCCATATCTACTGAAAAGACTTTTAATAATAACCTCTCCGGAGGCTAAAGAGTGTCAAGACACAACTGGTACCAACGACTTTTAGAAGTTATTTGAGTACCACAAATAAAAGAAGGGGCACTGGGCTTGGTAACTATTGTTTGGAAAGCTGTATTGAGACAGAGTTGGGTTGGTTTCTTTCCTTTTTTTTTTAATTCTATGAAACATTCAATTCAATATGATGGAAACAGATACTTCATTTAAAAACCCAGCTGGAAGGTTGTTAAGTATTTCACTGTATGGTTAGTGCCTTGGTGTGGCAGCCTTGAACACACCTTCACATTGTACAAGAACCAGTGGAAGGCTTGACAGCTGTCTACTATCAGCAGCTATTGGAATTTAGCAGAAACACAAAACGTTTGGTGCATGGGAAATAAAATGAAGGACTGCAAGAGAAAGCCATTCCCTTATATATCTGATCTAAATCAAAGCAGATTTCACACAGTATTCACTGAAGCAGGAGTAGTCCTTCCCAAAGATTTGGGAAAAATGCAGTTCTTACCTGCACCAGATGACAGATTCTGATGCAGCCACGGTCTCAGAAACGAGGGTGCCCCTCTGGGCAGTGCCTTGCACATTTTCAGGACTTGCCATCCAGTTCCCCCAGCAAAACTGAAATTTGCCCTCTTGAATCAGGAGACATCAGGCTCTATCTCCTCCCTCACCACACACACAAGTCCTGGCAGCTGTACAGATGTAAAACCAGCTTGCACTGGGGCCACTCCTCTGCAGAAAGAGATCTTTCCTTTTCGCCAGGAACTCTGCCCCTTTCCTCTCCACAGTCCTTAAACACCAGTCTTAAAGCTAAAGAATTGCTTTGTGCCTATAGCCAACTGATGGAAAGCCTAGAAAAATATTTTTAAATTCCCCATCTGAGCACAGGAGATGCATGATGGGTTGACCACTATTCTTTGCTTTTTACAGTTTGGTTATAGCAGGAAGGAGTTCACAAGATTTAGCCAGACAAAACAAACAAACCAGAAAAAACACACACACAGTTTTCCACCTCTTTAATCACATCTAGTGCTGTACCTTTTAAGTTTATAGGTGGAGAACTCTTCCTGTTACTCTGTCTTTCTAAACTTCTGTATCAACCATCTTTGGGGGTGTACAAGTACACAGCATCTCATGTACTCACTTTGACACTAAAATGCATCATAAAGCACATTACAACTCTTCTGTATCCCAAACATATCTTGCCACCACTTATCCTGACAGCCATGGACAACAGCCAAGAAGAGATTATGGCTTAGGTCAGACTACTTTAGAAGTATTTTATTTACATTTAGTTAACACAACCATACAATTAAAATTTTAGATAAAACACCTTTGGCTAAGATTTAATACCTTCAGTTAATGCATCCTCTTGCCATCCTAGATCATATATTTCAAGCTTGGCTTTGATAAGACAGCTCAAACTCAATATTCCCAATACAAATTAAGAGTGCAGACACAGAAGAGAATAAGGCAAACTTAAAACTTTACACTTAGAAATAAATAAATCAAAGGCACAAACACCAGTTGGTAAAAGCCACTTTAAAAAAATCATAGAACCACAGAATGGTTGGGTTGTCAGGGACTTTAAAGACCATCTCATTCCAACCCTCCTGCCATGGACTGGAACATCTACCACACTGAGTTGCTGAGAGCCCCATCCAACGTGGCTTTGAACAACTCCACAGATGGAGCATCCACAACTTCCCTGGGCAACTTCCAGTGCCTTACTACCCTCACAGTAAAGATTTTTTTTCCCAATATCTAATTTAACTGACGTTGAAAGCCATTACCCCTTGTTCTGTCACTACATGCTCTTGTAAATAAGGCTCTTTTCCCGTCTTTCTTGTGGATGCTCTTCAGGTACTGGAAGCCTATAACTGGGTCACCCCTAAGCCTTCCCTTTTCTAGACTGAACAATCCCAACTCTCTCAGCTGGAGACTTCAGAGCTGGATGCATCACTCCAGGTGGGGTCTCACCAGAGCAGAGCAGAGGGGCAGGATCCCCTCCCTTGCCCTGCTGGCCACCCTCTGTTTGATGCAGCCCAGGATACAATTGGGTTTCTGGGCTATGAGTGCACATTGCTGGCTCATGTACAGCCTCTTATCCTCCAACACCCCCAAATCCTTCTCCCCAGGGCTGCTCTCCATCTGTTCATCCCCAGCCTGTGTTGACACCAGGCGTTCCCTCAACCCAGGTGCAGCACCTCGCACTTGGTGTTGTTAAACCACATGAAATTCCCACGGGCCCACTCCTGGAGCTTGTCTAGATCCCTCTGAATGGCATTCCATCCTTCAGGAGTGTCAACTACACCACTCAGCTTGGTGTCACCTGCAAACTTGCTGGGGGTGCACTTAATCCCTTTGTGTATGTCATCTATTCCTTCTAAACACTTGCTCAGGCAAGAACCTGTGCACACTGCCTTGGTGAGGAGACACTGATGCCCTCTTCCTCAGTGTCTGTGCCAGTGAACCCCTTAAAGTTTTATGAAAAGCTGCTGAATTTGTGGATTTGACTTTCCATTTATTACATAAGAAGATGGAGGTCAACAAGAATTTAAACAACATAATTTAAAAAACAAAAAAAAAAGGCCACTCTGACCTCTTACACTTCTGCAGCCAAACACAGGATGTCTCTTAGATTAGCCAAGGGGCATGCTGCTTGTTAAGTACCCAGTGTTTTAACACAACATGCTTTCATTCTGCTATAAACACTTAATAGTGAGCGCACATCACAAGACACAGTGGAAGGGCTCCCCTACAGGGCTGATTGCTCACCATTCAGAAGCTTACAAGCCACTTGAATTAACTGCTAAATAAATCTCTATACCTACCGCTTTTCTCCCCCCACAGCACTGTAACCCCCAGTGGCTGGCAGTAATCCAAGCCAGAGCTTGAATTACTGCAGAGCCCAAGAACCTCTTCAGTTCATACCCATTCACTCTCTCCCCTCCCTTCCCTCACCCCAACTTACAGCTGGTCTTTTTGACTGAGAATATGAAACGTTGTTAATAAATGGATAACTTTTCTGCTTCTCCAGGCAAGAAAGGAAAAGAGAAGGAGTATCTAGAACTGGAAAGCAAAAAGCACAAAGTGTATTTGGAAAACCACAGTTGGTGAAAAACACTCACCCTCTTTGTACTTCAACCACCAGGTGTTCTTGGAATTTCAGTTAAAACACAAAGGGATCAGCATAGTGTGATGCAATAAAATGGAGAGCCTTGTTGCAAAGTAAGTGCCATTTAACAGATAGAAATCATACTGCAGATTGAAGCTATGTAACATCTCTCCCTTGCACTTCATCAGGGTCTTTGTAGTCCCACTGCTTTTTGTACAGTTCGTCACGGTGCATAAAACAAAGTAGGTACTTAAGTACTTCCAGGATTGAAGGCTAAAATTTCAAAATTATTTTGTCATTATCTGAGGCTTACTCAGATCTTTCTATAGCCTTCCTTCTACATTTACACTAATCTTTGGTACCTTTACCTAAGGCATGCCTAGTAGAAATGGAGGCCAAGCCACAGTACAACTTGTAGAGGAATCCAGAGGAAAGAAAATCTTCCAGGTGTGTCACTGAGTTTCCAGATGCTCTGCTGGGAAACTGCAGTGTGTAAAAAAAGGACAGGAAAAGTGTCAAGGAATATCTCTAGTCTTAGCTTTAACTATCCCAAGACAGGTGTTATCAGCAATACTTTAAAGAATAGCATGGCAGCCAAACAGACAAAACATGGAAATTCAAGACTAAAAGGTCTCACTTTCTGAGCAGCTCTCATGGATGGATTCCTCAACAAGCAAGTTCTTTGGGTACAGTTTGTTATTAAAATATCACATACTCCCCATTTATTTGAAATCCTTCTCACACCCTACTTGCCCAGCATGCATAAGATTTAAAAACTTCAGTGATCATTTCTTTGCTAACTGTTTCATATTCATCCACTAAAAAGGAGTCCAAACATAGCATTAGAAATACCATGTAAAAAAAAATTACACCAGAAACACAGCCCAGCTAGAACTTCTGCTCTAATCAACTAATTGTATCTTGTTGAGGAAGATGCAAAACACTTCAAATTCAGTCTGATGTGCAATATATCAGAAGTCACTTTCCCCTTCCTCCAGTGACCAGCCTGTCCTAAAAAATGAGGACCAACATCACATAACTGATTTGAGAGCATTTGCATCCTGCCTACTGCAGCCATGGTAACAGCTTCTTTTATAGAAAACATTAATATAAAAATAAATAAAGGAGGAGTATCTTCAGAGATTGTTTCAGTATTGTATCTTTACAACATGTTCTGTAAGTTATCTGCCGCATGCTCGGTGTAAGTTTGCTCTGATTTTTGTTGCCTTCGTGGTTGAATGGTTAGGAAGAGATTGGCCCAAGAGGTAGCTTTTGATGCTGGGATACATTCAACAAAGCACTGAGGACCCAGGGCAAGGCAAGTACTAGGAATGCAAATACAAATCAACAGCTGGATACAGTTCCACTCTGTTCTTTCAGTTTTTCCCACAAAACCACAAACACTGTGAGATACCCTGTTTCTGGAAGCCCCCTCACCAAATCATCTGAAGACAATTAATACATCGCTGGAATTTTATCTGTATCCAAATTACAAGAAAAAAGAAAAGAAGAAGAAAGCTCGGTATGTCCCAATACAAACACAAGGAAGGTTCAACTCCCCTATGACATGTGAAATCCCCTCTCACTGCCTGTATTTCCCAGCAACTGAGGACATTCAAATTCAAAACACTGGTTAGCTTCCACTTTTTGCAATCAGCAGTAATTAAGAGATTAATATGACATAGTTAATAAAGCCGTAAACAGAAATGCAGTTCTTGCCTGTGAATACTGATTTAGAACATGAAGAATAATTCTAGTAGCACAAAAATAATTGTTTTATCAAAAGCCAGGCCACATTTTCCCTCTCTTTACCTACTATGGGGCCAAATCCTACTATGTCCTCAGCTAATTTGGGTTTAGCCACATATTACAAGCATGCTGGCAAGCAGCCAGAAGAGATCATCGGCAGATGGCAGAATTGGCTACAATCTATTTTGTAGTTAGACCACACGGCTGTGTCTGCATCGAGTGGGGAAATAAGACTTTCAAAAGGGGAGGAGAAAAAATAAATTGGATTCAGGAGGCCCTGTAGATTATTGCTCTCCCCCTCTCCCTCCCTCCCAAAAGGAACAAATGAGAAAGATAAAACACACATGTCGTACAGAAAAACATCCTGAATGGAAAGCTAAGCTGTAATCTAATAGTATTCTCTAATGAGTGTGTTCCTGATTTCCACACAATTGCTGTAGACATATTCCTGGTCAGTCAGATGATTCAGGTGTCTAGGGGGATTACATAGCAAGATACCCAGCCAGCACATACAGGTCAGAATTAACAGACTCTAACACACAGCACAGCTACAGTGTCAACTTTGGGTCAAGTTTCAGAAAGATCCTACAACAATCTTTGAGGTGGCTGTATTAGCTGTCAGAAAACAGGGACTTCTAAATATCATCTCTCCACAGAAAATCTTTGTTCCTATTCTAGAACCAAGAGATACAAACCACCATCATCAGTTGTATCATGGTTTAGAGAAATCAGTTAAAGTCAGAGGCAGGTGTGCTACACACTTGTTCAAGGGCTCAGCTAAAGATCACGCCTTCCTTGGGCAGCTTGCAATTCCTGTGAAACAAGACAGGTAATATTTCATTCCACCATTTCTTCAGTTTTTCACAGATGGAGGAAATGAGGCTCAGCATCACTGCAGCTTTCTCAGCTTAACAGCCTGTCAGAGAAGGTTTTACTACTAAATCTCAGTGGCATAGCTCATCACGAAGCCCTGCCCAAAACAAATTCAAAGAGTCTAGAGGACAGAGACCAAGTCCACAGATGGAATGAAAATCCACGAGTAGTTCCAGCATGCCAAGAGCTACAGTACATGTAACAGTGAGTAAATCTCCTCTCTCAAGCAAAAGAGAGAATGGGAAGATTGGAGGCATCTGGGAGTAGGGAGAAGCTATTGTTAGCAATGTTACCACTGGCTTTCCTTAAAACCTTTCCCAAAAGCTTTAGACATGATTGTCTGAGTTGATGTTCTTTGGATGAGGTAACAAAATCTTGCTAAGCTAGGGATCATAAACAGCCTACAACCAGCCAGTTAATTTATACCATTATTTGCAGTTTTAAGCTTAATCAGCACCATGTGTCCCCACAAGATGACTGAGCACTGCACAAGGTTAGACCATCTGGAGCTGGGATTTTACTTTCTTTTGATTCTGAACTGTTACCACTAATTCTGGTGTGCCCACTGTCTCCCTGAGCTTTGGTCCCTCCTGCCAGATCAAGATCCTATGTAGAGATACAAATGCTGACACAGAGAACATTTTTGCCTCCCACCTCCACAGTAACTCACAAGCACATAATTTTTCAAACACTTCCATGTCTTACAGAATTCCCTTCTTTGTGTTCTTCAGTTTACTCTTCCGCCCCACCCCCAATCTCTTCTGACTGTTTAGGGAAACAAATGTCAGACCAAGATACTTCATGTCATGTCTTCCAATGACAGTCCATGTCGACCAGATGACCCTTGCTGAGATTACATAAGCAGAATTCAGCATGACCACATCTATTTTCATTCCTCAAAAGAAGATCCAGTGTCTAAGAATGACAAGTTTTTTCTCTACTCAATGTAAGAGCTCCAATAAAGACAAGTGTGCACATGCTGCTCATGCGTTGTGCTCGCTCCTGCAAGCATTCGCTGTCAGTCATCACCACAACTTCTAGAGTGAGCGAGTTTAAAAACAACAAATGGCATATTCTGGAGCAGGAATTGATAGTTCAAAATAACCTTCTTAGTCTAAAAATAGGATACTTCAAAATATCCTTTAGTCTAAAACTAAAGACAATTACACTAAAAATATAAAGCGCCCAATAACAAAGAGCTGTGATAAATCAATTTTCCTTGCCTGCAGTACAATCTGGATTTAGCTACTTAGTACATCTTAATAAACAAGATACTCATTCAAAGCATAATAAATGAAATGCTTTGCCTAGAGGGACAGTTTTACTTAATAGTTTGGTGTAACAATGACAGAACATGTGACCTGTCAGTATGAACATCTTTTGTTCTCTGGAACGTTTTGAAAATGGGTGGTCTGCCTGCTTCACAGTAGATCATGCTTAAGACACACAGCACCCTTCACACTCACAGCAATATGCTTAACATAGGAAAAAGCATTTTGCATTGATAAGGAAATCAAACAGAAATCCCAAAACAAAACAAACAAAAAGTGCTTCTGTGGAAAGTGATTCCCTACTTTCCAAAGTCAGTGTTTTACTTTATACCAAGTCACAGAAAACCCACACACAGAAAAAGCTATTTGGGAACATGATTTAAACAGTTAAAAAAAAAAAACACCACAGAAGCACAAACCAATAAGCAGATGAAAGACAGTTGGTACTTTTTCTCCACATTAGAAAGTTTGATAAAATAATGAACTTCAGAGCAACGTTATAAGCTGCCATCCCTATTTGCCATACACTTAACAAACAGACACGGGAACAACTGAGGAAGCTCAGTTTCTCTGTGCTCAAGTAGTCATGTGTCTACAAGTATTTGCAACACAAATATCATAGAATGGACAATAAGCATGAAGCCAGTCCTGCTGGCAAATGCAGAACAACTGGAACATGAAAATTACTGCATCTTCAGTTATCTGTCCAGACACTTATGTATTTTCTATGTATGTATTTCATTTATAAGTCATATGAAATGTTACAAGGGTAAATTTAAAATAATTCCACGAACCTTGAATAAATTCCTCTCCATGGACACCACCATTAGAGATATTGGCATCTGATCCCATACACAGCTCACATATATAAATAATTCCCTATCAAGGCCAGTTGCAACACTGATGTTTATTATGATTATTTAATCCTTATCCCCAGAATACACACATGTTGACAGACAGTGGAAAAAGAAATTTTCTTCCCTCTTTCTGACAGACCATACACCAATCTGCCACCTCCCAGGTTATCAGGCAAGCACAGAAACAGCTGTATCTGATCACAGTAATGGTCCATCTATCGCTTCTATACCAATTCATTTAGGGGTGCGCTTGTCCCTGATGCATGAGAGTTTCTCTCCTTCTAGATATTTAATCTGATTTTGAGTAACACAAACCCTTCTGGGCTCAAGTTTCCTTCAGACTCTAGTCACCCTAGTTTGTCAATTATATCAAAATTAGTGATCACATTTGTAACCCCCTTTGCAACAAATGCCTCCAGTTGCCAGACTAAGCATAAAAGGCATTTTAGATTGAAGCGATTCTGCAACAATGAGTATGAATAGGGAGGGGGGGAAGTGGTGAGAGAGTTTGTGATCCCATAGGAAGCAACTCAGAAGGGAAAAATGAAAAGCTGCTCTTTTCTATAGGAGAGTAGCATTAAAAGATCCAACAGCAAAATGTTCTTCTGGGGATGAAAGTCAAGATATATAACAGCAGCTCAATAAGGCTTCATCAGGAGCTCTTTCAGGATCGTAAAAGTCAAAAAAGGAGAGGTACAAAGATACATTGATACAGGTGAGTATAAAGAGGCATACAAGCGGGAGAGATGCAAAAGTCAGAAAGGCTAAGGCACGGGCACACTATGACTCACAACTGCCAAGGGAAATAAAAGGTTACAATAAAGAGGTTAGATTAATATGAGTGGATGGATGCAGAATAGACAAATCCATTACTGCAGGAAAGTCTTCTACTAACCAACAGAGAATATGAAGAAATACCTGATGGAACAGCTCAGACAATTACTTTTACCTTGGGCTTCACATTATTTTTAATAAGAATTAAGAACTAGGATTTTAAAATAGGGAAAAAATATTAAAAAATAGAAATTAATGTAAGTAGGTACAGACTATATATTTAGGCTGGCATGGTTTAATGAAATGTACCAAAAACACTTAAAGAATAAACTAGTTTTTAAGAATTCATATGAAATAGATAGAATCCCAAAAGGGCAAACTGAATTACTAGCGGTAGAAAGGGAGAGATTAAGAGGCATGGTCAGTATAGCTTCAATATCCACCGCAATGCTGAAGTGAAAAAAGAAAACTTAACTTAGAATCATGTAGGGAATAACAACAGTCAACAAAAGCAAATATTGTCAAATCAATACATGACTTAAATTATGGCAGAAAAGGATTAGATGTACAACTCAACTGCCTGAATGTAACTGAGTTATACCACACATTTCATTCGCGGACTATGAAAATATGGTTCATATCAAATTACAGCTAAAAAAGCACACAGCTGGCTGAAAAAAACCCCACATTTTTGATCAATAGTTCCTGGTAATTCATTATCAAGCTAGGAAAGCATGAAGCACGGCATGGTAAGGTTTTACTCACAGTCCAGTACTACATGATACTATGGAAGAAAGACTGTCCTCCCTTGCAGATTTAGTGGAACTTATCAGTCCAGGAAAAGCATTACAGGCACCTTAAAGGCCAGGGCCAACATGCAACACCATTTCTCTGTTTCCAAATAAAGACATTTCATTATTTCTCTAACTAAAAGTGATTGATCCAATAAATGGAAAAAGAAAGCCCTCAGATTCAAGAAAAGCTACAAGTGTTTGAGCAGTAGTCTTGCAGCATTTCAAGAAGAAAGAGTCTAACACTTTCTAACACTCTCATCGTGCTGTTTTGATGTTGCTCTTCAAGCTGCCGTCTGAGAAGCACAATGTTTGATAGGCTCAGGTTTGGAAATCATTCTGCCAGGCAACAGCAACAATAGCCTGATTTAAGTTCTGAGTCACAGTTTATTATAAAAGCTTGAGTATATAGTTTCAGAAAGTTAATAATAGCTGATCCTTGTATTGACAACTAGATTGACAGCCTAGGCCCAAACACATGTTGAGAGAGCTGCTATCAGGCAGCACAGAAATACTCAGACATAAATAGTTCAATCACATTTTTGAAACCACGAGGGTTTCAAGTCTCCAGAGACACCTGGATGTTAAGTGTCATGATGCGGTTTAAACTGGCATCAAAACAGCTCTGAAGGGCACATAAAAGTATGCCTGCAAAACCATGTTTCATGTGCTCATTTTCACACGAACAACAGTGACCTGAGGCAAAGAGGATTACCTTCCAGAGATTAATGACCACTTGGAGTTGACATCACAAAGCTTTGTTTCAAGCATCATCTATGTCTAGGTAACAGCTAGCACCCCCGAAACGTCTCACTTCTCAGCCATGAGCAGCAACTGTGAGCACCCCTGTACCTCACAAAACACATTACTGGCTAGAGGAAATGATGTAGAATAAAAGGATGTGTTTGCGGAAACAAAGTGATTGCTGTGACACCCAGAGCTCAGGATTGCAAGCTGGCAAGCCAGCTGCTACCAGACAAAAAATCCCAGAATGAAATGTCATTCTGTCAAAAGCTTCTAGAGAGCTTTTGTAAGGATTTCGTCCCTATTACCCTGTCCACCACATCAGTTACTGCTCCTGAATGAAACAGCTGGGACAAAACCATCATGCTTCTTTCAGATAAAACAGTAATTGAGCACAAGAGTTTTGACTCCCTAAGCAAGATTTGCACATCTCTTTTCCCTCAAGTATCTGCTTAAACTGTTACCTCCCCTCCCTCATTTGTGGTCAGGTTCTCCTTCACTCAGGTAATCAAATCCCTTTTTCAAGGTCCCATGTCTCCCTTAGGGCAGCAAATCAGAGGAACAGGCAGGAAAACACACTCTGCATGTAACCTCATAGCTGTAAGAAAAACAGGTAACACTGCATAAATAAGTAAAGGGAGAATGAATTTACAAACTATCAACTCCACTCTACAAGTTTAGACTCTTGAAGATTTGTGATTCAAGATTTTAGACAAGGGACATATTACCTCATGATAGTAATCCCAAGCCTTCACAGAACCTGCAGACTGAGAAAAAACACACACAAAACCTCAACAGTTGTCCTAGGTTACAATATAAGATGTAACCAAAAGCATGTATTCTATCACCATCTTCATAAACAGGTGGGGCAGTGTTTGTTATCTGCTACCATGACTCACCCTTGATAACTCCCTCCGGGGGTTATCTCCTGTTAATGGGCCCATCAATGCCTTGCCTTGTGACTCACCATCCCATTGTGAGATGCTCCGCCCAGGAGGAGGAGCTGAGAGTTCCCATCTGTATATAATCAGAGGTTTGGAATAGCACAGATTGCCCTTACCTACGGGATTCCCGGAGGACTAGAGCTACACCACTGGACCTTCAGGCGAAGACCAGACTCTTTTCTACAGGATCACTGCTTCAGCAGGACCATCTGGACTGTTACCAACATCCTGACCAACAGGGTGCCAGGTTGTATTCTGACTCTGTCAGTGTTATTTCTTTCCTTCTTCGTACCACTGCATTTATTTTTACCTTTCCCTATTAAATTGTATTTCTGACTTGGAGTCTCTCACTGGTTTGCTCTCAAACCTCAACAACAGTTTATAAAATAAGGGGAAAAATTTACTATATAGTAAAAAAGTGTGACACAAGCTTTTGGAAATTTAACTCTTTTATACTGCTCAGATAGAGTATCTGCAGGCCATGGATAATATAGTAGATGTCTTATCACTCATCCTACAGCTTCCTCAGTTCTTGGGACCAGTTAATTCTGGAATAGCAGATGTCAATGGGACCTCTATCCAGGGCTTTTTTTTTTTTTTTTTATTTTGAGATGCTGTATCTTCTACTCAGTGCCAACATTTTAGAACTTTATCTTTTTTAATGTTGCAATAGTTACAGGCTCTATAATCAGCACATTAACACCAGTAAACAAGCCGTCAATTTTTCTCCTAAACAAAATTGTACAGTAGGATTATCTGGGAGAAAATCTTATTTGTCAGAAGTGTATGTGTGGGACAGTACAAAGACTAAGAACAATATATTCCCCTGAGCCCTAATTCCCTTATTCACCTTCTTACTTCACTACAAATTCATACCATCGCTGTGACTGGCTTAATTTACAAATCTGAGCCCCCGAGGAACTGTTTTAAACACTACACACAGAGACACAAAAAAGTAATCCATGTACCACAGAACGAGTAGCACATGCCTGCCCAAGCAGAACTTAATTCTTCCATATTTATGATTCATCTCACATTTACATCCAACCACAAGCACAGCTGAAATTATCTTGCAGATAAGACGTTTCTACATTTAATAGTGAAATACTTTTCAAGTTTGGCAAGAAGACATTGCATACTATGACTGAATGTTATTCTTGGAAACAGAAAAACTAAACTTTTCTCTAAGAAGACATAGACTCATGTTTTACACATCAGTTATGTGTGAAAACAGTTAACTTCTATGTGACACAAGCCATTCTGGCCCTGCAGACCTCTTGAGGATACTAATATTTAAGATTCTGGGGGCAAAAAAGGCAGGGGCAAGAGCAGGGCATTTAAGGCAAGCATAAATATCTCTATTTAGGAGTCAAAACTAAACTGAAAGGCTTCAACCCACTTCACAGTAAGGTAAGTGCATCACAGAGGTGCCTTGTGCACAAGACTACTATGTTCCCCTGCAAGTAAAACAACTGCATGCTTACTATGTATAGCCTTTAATGGCTATTAATAAAAACAATCCAAGGCTTGCTTGATGGACAGATATTTAACACTGCGAATGTCAGCATCTGGCTCTCATTCCCTTCTCAAAAACTGATAAAGACAGACCTTTACAAAAGAAAACTGAGTAAGAATAATATGGTGAACTTGGGAAAAAAAGAAATACTATGGTTTGTATTTTGTTTTGGGGAGGGGTTCTCTGAATTTTCTTGGGTTTGCTTTGTTTTTTTAATAAAGGATTAATCCCCCCTGCTCTCTTGCCCATGTACACCTAAGGTGCCATCTTCCAGACATTACAGCAGGTTCTAGTCCACCCATAGCTTCAGGGATTAGATATTCCCTGTGTCTGAAAAAGACCATAATTTTTTACCCAGTGATTACTATTTGCAGGCCTGTTTGATTACAGGCCTCTTTAATAGCATTGTTTCTTCAAAACTGACCAAACCAGCTGAAGTACTTCCAGTGTTGTTACCTGCAAAGTGGAAAGAAATCCTTCATTTTTATGGTTACTGCAGCCTTCTGAAAAGGATGAAGGAAACTATGATTAAATGAATAAGTTCAGTGTTTGATTAACTAATCCCTGTAATCAGACTTGCAAGCTTTTTGTGCTTCACACCACTCTTTCCACCAGCCCAGCCCCCTACACGAGCAACATTTTTTCTCATTTAAGATCTACTTGCTCTTGAGATCATGTTTAAAGGAGAAGGTAAGGGACAAGAGCTGTTAAAGTCACTGTTGGGAGACCTCTCTAATGAGAAAATCGTCAACAAATTTATTCACAAATTCACAAGCAAAAAAAAAGTCACAACCGAACTTTTATCATTAGCTTCAAAGATGCAACTCGAACACTTTTATTCTGAGCAGTGCATTTCTGAATCCCATCTTTCTGCTCCTCTTGAGCAAGTCAGCAAAAAGGCAAAGCTAGCAGCAGCAAATGAAGAGTGAAAAGAATGGGGGGAGAGTGATGTACCTTCCATTCTTACTTGTACCAGGTAGCATCTGTGGAAACATTCCTGTAATTCATCAGATAAGCAAGAAATTCCACTGTCTACTAGCCTGTGCTGTTTACAAGAGCTGTACAGTGACACATTTGTGCATCATTGAAGGAAGTGAGAAAAACTGCCTTCAGTTCTTTTTCCTCAGCCTATACTACCGTTCATGTGAATTCCACAGCAAATAAGGTATCAGTTCCTGCAGAGGTCAGGGAATGAGAAGATTAATTTCAGAGCATTTCCACTGAAAAAGTATGTTTGAATATAATCACTTATTTGACTAAGCAAATAGTTGGATTATTTCATATACTACTCCTTACGGTAATATTTAGACATGTATGTTTTGTACAAATATACACAATTTTAGTTACCAAGAGACAAAAATCTGAAGAAGGCTCAGCAATCAAGATAGATCCTTGTCAGAAGTTTCCAGCATGCGCTTTCCCTACAGATGGTAATATCAAGTCTGTGGATGGAGTTCCACTAGCCCTAGGTAGGTATTTGTTAGCATTAGAATTTCACAACAGAAAAGTTAATTGTTTAATTGAAATATCTCTTCCTCCTCTCCTGCAGTGAGACAAAACATTCTACAACACTTAACACCACCTGCAGGAAACTGGCAGTAATACCTCCCCAGGTACTGCAGCAACTGATGGAAGGGAGACCAAACCAAACTAGAAATCACTCAATCATATGCATTTCTGTTAAACCTGTCACAACTGGGGAGAAAGTCCACCCAAAACAGTAAGTTTACCTCATCATCTCCTCTATCCCAAAACACAGAGAGTTGATAAACAAAGCAAAAAAGAGTGGAATTGTTCATTTCCCCCCTCCTTTTCCTGCAATAGACTTTATTTCCTCAAACCTTTAATATTTGAAAATATTTATGGGAAGAAATGATGCACATAAACGCCTCCTCTATTGCTCTGTTGGAGGAGAACTGCTTTTCCTAATGTTTTGATCCCAGATGACTACTAGAGCTTCAACCTAAAATAAACTTGCTAAAGCCATGCTACAAAAGAAGGGAAGCATTACATATAACCTACCACAATAATTCCTGTTCCTCAGACCAGATTCAGCATCACTGGAACATGGGGCTAAAGCATGCCTTAGTCACAGAATAGGATCACAGCATCCCTCAGATTGAAAGGGACCTCAAGAAGCCTCAGATCCCATTTCCTTCCCAGAACAGGGCCAGCTGATAGGAATTCACTCAGGTGAGCTGATTTCAGTATCGCTGAGGAACTCTCATACTAATTTGGACCAAGCTCACTAAGGATAGTATATCCACAACTTCACTGCAAGCAAGGCAGAAAGAGTGGGGGGAGTGCTGATGAGCCCCACTACCCAAAATCAGGACACTTGAAGAATCAGCAGCACTTACCCCTCCACCTGACCCTGAAAGTAAACAGTAACATCAAAGTTTGGGGAGAAGTTGTTCATTATATGCAGGACACACAATGAAATCTTTTATTCCTCAACAGGTACATGGAAGTTACGTGTTCTTGACTTGGCTTCATATGCAAGTTACCAGATCAAGAATTCCCACAACCCCCTCATTGTACCTGTCACTCCTACTTGCTTGTTCCTCCCAGGAGTAAAGCCAAACCACACCATAAATTGATATGACAATTTAGAATTTTTCTCTCTGCTCAGATTTGCTTCCTCCATTTTTTTTACTGAACATTCATTATTCATTTGTCTTTATATAGTCCTAATGATAGCACAATATAGAAAGTTACGTATGTCAATCTTTGCTGAGTCAGGACCAGAAAGAATCCTACCATTTCACACTATTGAAACAACCACTTCCTTGTGATCAGCCTTACCACTTTAATTTTTATTAGAATTATTCTTGGTGCCTGCAGCTAGCCTTCCCAAAAGGTAGAGAAACAGATACATAATAAAAACTCTACTTATACTCTGGATGAGACTAATCAATACGACTCTAAATTGTGTGTTTATCTCCACTTTTTTTAAGGGAAACAACAACTGAAAAACAACAACTTGTATCTGGAGGATGGGTAATTATGGACAGCAAGTGTCATTTCAATATAAATAGAGGAAATAAATGTAAATTACACAACACTTAACTCTTACGAATTGGCTGTTAACTGAGACAATAGTCTACAAGATGTTGTTTGGAGTATCTCATTAATAAAATTCAAAATTGTTTTCAGCAATTATGTGCAATCATTGTCATTTTATCACTGGCCAAAAGTAGTCTCTCACTGCATGCTTCAACATATAATTGTATCACAGATTGCCAAGAAAACCATACTGTCTGCAGGGGAGATCTGCAGCTGTACCACACTAACACAGAAGTGTCACACACTAGCAAAAGAAAATGTTAGTTCAGAGAAGGGCCTGCTGCTAGAGAACACCAGTACATTAAAAGACCAAGAACAGCATTTTCAAACAGTGATGGGTCACTTCCCTAAACTAATTTTAGCTGCTCTAGAAGTGCATTTTTCAGGCCTTGTTTTGACTTCAGATGTTTTTTGTAGCTGGGTTTTACTCTTAAGACTAATCTTCTGGTATGGTTTATCATGTTAAACACTGCACACTCATTTGTGAATTACCCTGACAGCCTGCTCTGCAGAAGGCAAGTAAGACACCGGTTCTGCAGCAGCACAAGTAGTCCCACCCCACTCAGTCCCTGTAATGGCATTTTTGGAGGGACATAAGCAACAAACAGCTCTCCTGAAGCTTCACACAGCCAGTTACCCAAAGAGAACAAATACACTTCCTTGATTGCTATGGGGGCCGTGCCACAAGCAGTGCTTGTCTGCTTTTACCTGTAGGAAAGAGAGCCAGAGCTCAGTCCGGGACACAGCAGTCCGGGCAGAAGCCAACACAGAACCTGCAGCTGAAAACACCCTATAGCACCTGGATGTCCCCTGTTCCTCTCCCCATATCCTGCATCCAAATCCAATGTTTTTCCCACACATCCCAGCTCTATGCTTCACATTTCCACACAACCCACATCATAATTCCGTAAGTGCCTTCATCCTCCCTGAAGATTCCCATAGCTTATCCTTCCCCTTGACCTCGCACACACCTTCACATCCTACCTCGTCCTTGTCTGCTACTGGTACACATCAGCCTTACAGGCACAAAGTTAGTGATAGACCAATTATTTCCGTGATTTCAACACACTGCAATGTCAGAATCTCCTCAGCTGGAGCACAATTCCAGCCCTTTTTTTCCAGGGACTTATGCCCACTTAGGCAGAAATAGCAACAACAGAAATAAGCAAAAACTCAAATGAGAGCAGCTGGCTACTTCACCATCCCCTGCACACACACGGCACTCACGGGAGCTTGCCCACATCACTGACAGGAGCTATTCTCGAATGTCTGTCACATTTGTAGGCTACCTGAAACCTGTCAGAGTGGAAAGATTGCGGTAACTAGGCCTGGAAAATTCGGTGGACATATATTTGGGAGCTAAATTTGTCTACAGTTTTTGTGTGTGTGTCTTGCTGTATCTTTTATTCTGTACAATACAATTGTAAGCAAGGCCCTAGAATATTCAGAAAACATTACCAGAAAACTCACCTCCTGAGTCCAGCTTTCATCAGCAGTGAAACTTCCCAGCTTTTGCCATCCATTCCCTCCTCACATATACAACTTGACACAAAGAACGTAGGGAGTCTTCATCAACTGTCACTTGCTAATTTTCTGAGCTAAATATCTGGTCTTATAAATATTAAGAGTGATGAAAATTTGTTTTTAAAAGCATGCGTCTAAATACTTTTAAAAGTCCCACACATTCAACAGGATTTCTTCAGACTACCAAAAGCAGAAAATATCCATGTTCCTGAGAAAAAGTGTACAGCACTTTTATAAGAGGACTGAGAAAAGTTAAAGATAGAAAAATAAACAACAAAATTAAAAGGAATGTACAAAATCGAGGGAAAGATTCACTTCACACGTGAATGATATCAGCATTCAATTAACTCAATGAAGTTAACAGAGTCATTCAAGTGAAGAAGGAAACACGGGCAGCCTTCTCTTGCTGGTCCAAAAGCACCTAAGTCTTAGCTTACCAGTAGATCTATCTCCAGCTCTGCAATCAATGCTCCCACCAGAAGTCAACCCATGCCTTCCAGAAGGAGCCATTTTAGGCACCAGTTAAAACTGAAATCCAAGTCATCTGTGCTGCACCTCCTGAAGGGAGGGGGACAGACCAAAGTAGGAGCAGACAGAATAACTGCCTTACAAGGGGGACAATGACAGGTAGCTTGACAAGTACCATACCGACTTTATAAAATGTTTCACACACACACAATTTATGCAATGCAGCTAATGACTCGACGGGGGTGGAAGGAGGCTGGGAAAACAGAACACTGCTCATTCATTCTGATGTCATGTTGTTCATACATTACAGAAGCATCCGTCTGTGTTTTGACAACCTGCCAGTCCATCACTACCTAAAGCACACGACTTGCTGTAGGCAATTTGACCCTTTTCTTCCTTTCCTCTGCCCTCTCGCTTATTCTGAAGAATACAGGCTCTCCAGTAACAGCATTTGATATTTTTAAAGGCAGACCACGGTTTAGGATTATTTTGCATGCTGAGAAAGCCCACAGGCACTCTCAGTATTTTCTGTGTAATTGCAGCTAGCTCTGTCATGAGGAAGAATGGAGATTACCATTTTGTTATTCAGATTTTTTCGAAGTCAGAACTAAAGTGAGAGTGGGCCTAGAACTCCACCCAAAAAGAAGCTTTCTGTAGCTTGGGATAATTAGGTTAACTTAGTGTGGACTTCGGCCTTGTTTCTTTACTTCTCCTTGTTCACATAGTTTTGGCAATAAAAATAAAATTGTGCCTCCAAATATAGATGTTCACAAATATAAGGTTCGTGTGCCTTAATTTTTCCACAAGTAGTGCTACCTGAGTAGATGGACAGATCAAGATATTTGGCTGTACCGAGTTCTTCAGCTGCCATTCAACAGCAGGGTTAGAAATGAGATGGGAGCCACTTGAAATACAAGACTTAAAATAAGGAAAAAGTAAAGGGTAAGTCATAACCTAGTATTTGAAAGGGGAGATAAAGGGATGGGCAATATGCTTTCTACCTTTACTTTCTGTACAAATCAGGTATCTACAGTCCGTACCCACAAGCACCCTCAAATAAAAAAACATTATCAAAAAAACAACCCACTACAACAACATTTTGCATGGCTTGTTTTTCAGTGTGGAAGTGAGGGGAGATTGCCTTTTTTTTTTTTCCCCTTCTTAAACTGTCTTTATCTCATCCCACAAGCGTTTCCGCCTTGCTTTTGCCCTTCTATTCTCATCACCATCCTGCTGGAGGCAAGTCGATCCTTAGGAGCTGACCTTACAGCTAGGACCAGCCCACCACTGAGGGGCTTGCTAAGTGGCAGTTCTACTTGTCAGGGAAGATGAAGTGGGGTACACATGCAATTTGATCACCTACTCCTTTCAAATATCCAGAAAACAGCATTTGTTCAGTTTTACTCACATACAGCTGCCTTTGAACTAGAAATTTAGCTCATCATTGCACTTGATTAGGCACTGCCTCTCAAATCAACAAACCCTTTTCAAATGCATGCCTACCCTGATAGCAAATTGCTTCTGCCTTCTCCATGCCAAGTACCCTTACAGGAATTTAAGGCAGAATTTGTAAGTGCTTAGTGTCCTGAAAGGTGTTAATATTTAGTCCCTCACTCAACACCTGATTAGGGATTCACAGCAAGTCAAGTCAAAACTCCCTTTTACCTCTTCCTGTAATTCCTCCCTACTACTGCTCACAGGAAAACAACAGTAAAGCTCTTAATGCTGTTTTACACACAGATGAAGCATTGCACGTGAAATAATCTTCCCAAAAGCACAGGCAAAAGTAACTCATCCCCGGGTCACGTGATCTCCTCGAAAGTATTTCTTTTATACCTATCTCCACCAGACTAAATGCTGATATCCTTCTCCAAGCAAAACTTACTTCGAAGCCTAAGGAATTTCTCCAGACACTACTTGAGAGCAAACTAGGTGTTAAGGTCAGCACAGTACTGATTTCAGGAAAAAAAACCAAAACAAAACAAAAAAAAAGGTTCTATTTTAGAGACATTTGAAAGAAAACAACAGAAAATGCAGCAGGTCTGAGTATTAAAACCTGATGTGATTACACAACAGCACTGATGACAGAATCTACTCGAGTTGAGAGTACCTTGTGCTCCCTGCTGCCTTGCACATTACACATTTTCACTAGGACCAGTCTGTGTCAAACAAATTATGGAATAATCATTTCCACCCTTTTGCACTCATTTTGCTCTAGCCCAAGTGACCACAGAGAATTAAGAACCAAGCTGTGCCCAAGTCTAGACAAAGTCTTCTTATTCACAAATCAAGGATTTCCTCACACAGTCATCCTACCACGGATTTTAAAAGACTGAAGAGCGTCATGCTCCTATGACCACAGACTAGAGAATTTAGCTGAAATGCCATGCACTGGTGCACACAAAAGTGAGAAGCAGGAGAGGGGCTTGTGCACTGGCATCGTAGGAGTAACACATACACCACATACCTTCCTGACACACCAAATGACAAAACAGATGCCAAAACGCTGTGTTGCCTCCAAACACAGGGTACCAAGCTGACATACATATGTAGACACAGATCAGTCCCCCAGTGCTTAATGGTAAGCCGATACATTAGAGCTAGCCCACAGCCAGCAAAACTGGCAAAAACTGTGGAATGCTACAAGAGAAGCACACCACGCTAACTGTGCTCGTTCTGGGCACCACAGCAAGGAAGGAGGAAGGCCAGATAAAAGTGCTTGCTGGCAGGTCAAGTTGGCACTTGCACTGACAGCACAAGAACCACTTACCTACATCCAGGAATCATTACCAACCTTTACAGACACCCTGGCACAGAATTGCCCTGCCAGTTCAATTGCTTGCAGGATAAGAGCTGTAGCCACACACACTGACTACTGAAAAACAATCCCCAGAAAAGGGCTGTCACCACACAAGCACAAGGGTTTGATTGTGTTGACAGTTTTAGCTAATCTGAAAGCAAGGTAATAACCTGTGAGAGCATTTCATGGCTTTTTATTTCTCAGCCCAACAGCTTGTCCCCACCTGTGTCTACAGAGGAGAGCACTAAGCACAGGGTAGGGTGAAAGATACAAAACCTAGAATTAGAAGCGATTTACCAAAGTTACCTCCTCTTGCCTCTGGGTAGAAACATCCTAGAAGTTATAGTGGTATAATGATCCAGGTGGTGAATAACCCTTGCAGAGTAAAACTTCCCTATAGTCATGAAACCCACTCCCTGGAGGAAAAGAAAAAGAAGTAGAGATGTTTGAAGAACATTTTCTTTCTGTCCAATGCTTTGCTCATTGAAAGTTCAGAGACTTGGGGAAGTTTATATCCATATAACAACATTTTATCCCTCATTTGCTTCTGCAATAAAAACAGAATAAGCAGCTGTGTTTACAGTTTACAGCTTAGAATTAATTTTTTCTATTACCATGTCAAATCATTCATGTTGACTTAATCATCAAATCCATTTATGCTATTACAATTTTCGTGATAAGTTAGAGTGATAATGCGGTTTAACTACAGCACATTGAAGTTTTAGAACTTTCAGTGTTCTAAATCTCCGATGTTTTCTCCAGAACCTGAAGATTTCTGTAGAAAACTTAAACCAGATTAAGTTTCCTGTGGCCCTTATATAATAGGTTCTTTGTTTATGGTACTTCAGGCAGTGAAACTCAGGCACTGGAATTTGTAGAAAGTTCCATGGCAATTCTGTGAAACTCATTTCCATCCCATTGCCTCAGTCCTAAAATCCTTCTAGAGGTTTTTTTGCACACTCTGGAAACATAGGGAGACACCACACTCTAAGCTTGGCAACTCCTTTTTTTGGGGCTACACAGCATTTAGAGGTGTTAGAAATCTTTCAGAACAGAAAACTGTCTGGGTGAATGACTACTAGTGTAACGTGATTAAACAGTACTCCCATGTCACAAGCAAGAGAATAAATACTCAGAGCATCACCCTCAGACATTCTACTTAGTTCAAGTGTCATTGCTGTCATTATAGAGCAGAGAGCAGTCCTTTCTTTTGTGTACACCATCATAGGACCCTGTTTTCCACAGATACTTAGAGTTCAGCATAAGATGCAAATAATGAAATAAAACAGCCAACATGACGGATTCTGCCGAGAGGCATGAAAAGGTAAAGAGCAGGAGACAACTCAACCAATGCTAATGAAGCAACAAAGAACGTGACACCGTGTACAAACTTTCGTAAACAATTTCAATGATATGTATTTTTTCTTCCCATAACCTGCCCCATTATGAGCATGACAATTTCATGTAAGACACTAGATAACATTACGTTTGCCCTTCAAAATATAACAATGTTGTTAAGGAGTCTGGCATTTTGCTTTAATTAATGTCCTGCTGCATCTGACAGACAGCAAGTGTTCATAGCTCACACCAATGAATTTCAGCTTTGAATGTTGTGTAGGTGTCAGCAAATACCAATTTTTAATGGCAAACATGCCTGAAAGGAGAAATATTATTGTAATCAGATGAGTTTAAAAGCTCAGTGATGGCTACAGGCTGGGAGGCATGCAGTGGAAATATTAATACATATGAGAAAGAAGATACCAATTTTGTCAGTGATGCCAATTCAAAAAGAATATTTCAGAAGAAGGCAGGCATAAGTTAATAACCCCGTGTGAATGTCATTCCAACATGTACACCCAGCACGAGGTCAAATGCTGGCACAGAAAGGCCTTAGTCCTCCCTCACCCAACACATTCTGCCACTGAAAACTTCTCATTTGCCCACTTCCACTCAGGGCCAAAATGGGGGTAAACAGCCACCAGCCCACAGAGGACTCAGTTACAACCCTAACTTTCACGTGAACAGTCAAAGTGCAATTTGAAGTGCAGCTGGTGACTTGGCAACAGCAGAAAGCAGCAGGGACTCTTTGTAAGAGTTAGTCTTGCTAATGCCACAAAACAATAGCAGGTATCAAACAAATATTGTGCAGTGACTCAGATGCAGACTGATGATGAAAAATCATCACTTCATCAGAAGGCTTTCTGATTTAATTAATGTATAAAGATTCCAAAAAATAACAAGGAATAATTGTAATCTGGATGCCTTTGAACTACTGCAGCAGAAAAATTCAGTTGCAACTGAAGTACTCTATCAGCTCAAAAGCCAGCGGAAATTCTCCATTCGAGGTTGACAAATCCTCTAAAGTCTATCCAAAAAACTACTCATCCTGTTTTACTCCAGTCAGCATTATTCTCTGCACCAGGTTCAAGAAAATTTACACAGACTCATATCTTGTGCTGCATTCTGTGCAATACTTCAGCCAACCTTGTGATTCAAATCCGTCTGCTACACACTGCACAGAAGAAAAACAGAATGAGGCCGGGGAGAACTTATCTTGCCAGATAGAAGCAGAGCTGTGTTATTGACCTGCCAACTAGAAAGAGCTCTGAATTTAGCTGGTCCTTCTGCTCAAAGAAACTTGCTACTCAGATCTGTAGCTAAATAACATTTATATGTTATATGTATATATAATACACAAAATATAGACATACACATATATAATATGTAGCTATTAAGTCCCAATACACGGCAACCTGTTAGAGCACACAAAAACAGTAATAAACTCATCAGGCTAAGAAGATAAATAATGACATACCAAACTTTGACAGCCTGGGATAAAAAATCATGATTTTATTATGGTTTGGTCTTAGCTTCCCTCTCCTTGCCAAATTTGTTTTTCTTTTTTTTGAAAAAAGAAGTTTTTCAAAAAAACCCTTTCAATTTGTTTCTTCTTTTATGGATCCGACCAAGAATTTAGTTTATCAGAACACCATGTAGACAAAAAAAACCCTGCCCCCCATCTCTTGGGAACTGTCTGGTTGGATAATTTTTATTTTTTTAATTTGCAAAAAATTATAAAGCTCTGCCATTAGACAGAGTTAAACTGCAGATACTTAACAGGAAAAAGTTGCTGTTCTTTTTTCAAAGTACTACTCACACTGAAATGTGGGTCCATCTCTCCCCCTCTACGTGCCTCTGATCCTTCTTATTAGGAGTATAGGCAATATCAGAGTGCTGAAGGATTATAAACAGATCTGGATGGTGCCACAGGCCATTCCACTGGAATTAATAATGCTTCCCTGCAAGGTATATAATTTGCAGGAGGCTGGGCTGCTTAGGAGACAGGCAAGTCTGTGGAGAGTTTTCCACACCTCCTACACCAGGCAACTGAGACATTTCCAAGTTTTTAAAGAAGCAAACAAAGAAACACTGTTTCTAATATACACACAGAAAGCCCACTCATTAGTTGTCTTTAGTAGTTATTCTTCAAATGGTTTGAAGTTCAAACTTGGATTACCTTTCATTACTGTGATTAGGTACTAGGAAACAACTCCACTCAAATTTGTGGGTATAGAAAAAAATTGCTCTGTTGCTTTAAGACTTGCATAATTTAAAAGTGTTTAGAAGTGTCATGAGCACCAGTTTTTACCAGAAAACAAGGAAAAAGTTACTCAGTGCTCCCTTCAGTGCCTTTTTACCTAAAGAGTTTATTCTGCAGTCAGGTATGGTGGACATGGAGAAAACACCTGAGACCTGGCCTCTTTTGTGTCCAGCGACCAGCTAGTTCCCTCAGATCCGTTTCACCGATGTACAAAACTAAATTCTTCTTGAAACATTTACAAGGCTCTGGGGTGAAAAAAACGCTATTAGCACAGTGAAGCTTGCATTCCTCTGTATTTTAAATACTGTTTTATAACGATCTTTCCACTTCACAGTGAAGAATACCTCTTACTCAGTGGCATCCAGCTCACAGTTAAAAAATACTCGGGAAATAAGAGTCATGGGGGTAGCTCACTTAAATATGTCAATGAACAGCTAGACAGATGTGGTTATAATTCCTGCAATTTCTCTGAAAAGAAGACAAAAATATCTCAAGTCATTTCATTTCCAGGGAACCATCCCTGTCTGCACTATACACAGTGCTCACATTCCTGCGCAAACCAAACGGGCACAAGTTCAGCAACTCTGACAAGCAGCTGGCTCATGGGAATGCTCCTGTCTCGTCACCTGCTACCAGGGGCACACCAATGCCACAGACTAACCTGCAGCCCAGCCCTTCAGAAATATGCTGGCATATGGATAGGGACCCAGAGAGTACAGCTGCCCATCTCAGACACTGTTAAGGCCACAGAAGGACTCTGCCATGAGATAAGCACAGAAGAGAACTTGGACTGTAAAATAAGCCCCCACAGCAGGAATTTGGGATTAAAGGTGGTGCTACTGTCTAGGTGTTATCTCAGACCTAGGGGAAGATTAACAAAGCTGGGGGAGAAGAACGTATCATGGATAATGGACGGAAAGAAATGCAGAATTTATGGGCCACAAGGAAAGCCAACTCAGCAACTGTGCTGAATCAGCTCTGACTGGGTAAAATGTAATTCTGTCAGGGCAAGATTGCTACCACCAACTCATGGCCCACTGACCCAAGAATCCCACCAACCCAAAAGAAGAGAAAGGCTGAGCATGTGGATTAATTAGCATTACAGAACTGTGTAGTCAATGACCATTAACTCCTCTGTTAAAATGGATAAATAGCAAAAAATTTCGAACAACCTCAGAATCCACACCGCCAAGAAGTCTAGGATGAAAGAAGAGCAACAGGATGCCACTGGATTCACAGGTGGTGACTATCTTCTACTTGATCGATCTCTCTCTCCCCACCCACCCCACATTTCTATTTCTTTCACTCTACCTCACATTCATTGTTAAATAAAATCTGTACTGTTGACTTCAGCATATGGTCTCGTTTGCATCTAATTCAGGCAGAGGCATCTCTCATTAATTGTATCATAATGTTACATGTGCAACATTCCGCCAAAGTTCATGAAATTACTTACTGTTGACTATGTTGTACTATGACATCTTATTCTATAGCTGAGGAGGGGTGTACAAGAGTGATACAACTGCAAAAATTCAGAATCAAATCAACTATATAGCATGGTGGTATCAACTATATAGCAACTCTGACATGCTGCAATTTACCACCCACAATCTTCTCCCCGTCCCCAGCTGTAGATCTTCATGTTCAGAAAAAACTGCTAGATCTTGACATTTTTTCCAGACTTTAATTCCACTACATTCGCAAGCAGGTTTTTCTTAACATGAAAGAAAGAATTAACTATTTCTTGCAGTTGTACAGAACTGTCCAATAGATAAGTGTTGGAGAAGAAATTTCTACAGAAGTACAATTAGTCTGATGCTCAAAACATTTCTCTGCAAAGCTACTGAAGATTCCATTGGGATTTCTTTTCTGCACTTAAGATGCTCTGCAGAAGCATCTGCTTTTTAACTTTAGTTAAACGTTATTTAACTAGAACACACTGCACAACTCATGTTAACATGTAATTGTTGGATTTACATTTATGGAGAACTCATAAAGGGTTTGTAAGATTTTTCCTCAGATTCCTGCAGCAGCTGCTACACTTTATCATACAGTTACAGGATGCAGAAAGCAATTTTGTTTCTTGGTCACAAATATTGCCTGTTTAAACTCCTCTGAAGAACTTTTGACCAGAAGAGGTCTCAAGTTCTTCAGAGGGAGTTTCTTTTAATCTTATCAAGTAGAAACTAAAACACGTCAAATGAAATCATTAATGAACCAAAGTCACCTCCTCCATCCAAAAGTACCACTTCCCCTATTAGCTCTCTCATTTAAAGAACCTGAGAGCACCAGCAACCTTATCATATTCCTCTCAGAGCTACACCATCCCTTTTCACAGGCTTAACAACTATGGCAGGGTGTTGACTGGCTTATAACCATCATTCAAAAACTGAGCCTTTACCAAAAAGAGTGAAGTGAAAGAATACAAAACTACAGCAATCCCTGCTAATGGATCCTCTATCCAACTCTGCCTTGAACTCGAGAGCAAAGCAAAGCACTCAGCACAGAGTGAGACACTGCTATCATAGCTGGGGCAATATGGAGTGGGGCACAGGGCAGTTATAAAGAACACTGGTCCAATTAGGGAAGTTTGAGTGTCAGGATGTTGAATTCCCTATCATTTCCTGGCACCATTGCCTTTAATTAGGCCTTGGATTGATTACTGTCTTTGTTCTCCATTGACCCACCACTGACTCTGACAGGGGTTGTATTTTCCCCTGCTACAATTAGAAGACAAAATTCTGAGTGTCAGCAAGCATTACGCAGGCAACCATGCTACTTAAAACTACAGAGCCTTTAGAGAGAGGATCTGTTTGTGACATAAACACATTCTTCTTTCTTTACAGGTTACAATAGGGTAGAGTGGATCCTGGTCCAACAGTAAATTACTGTTGAGGCTAATTTAAATTTGTCGGTGCATTTATATGCAGTGTATCAAAAAAAACCAAAAAAAAACCAAAAAAAAAAAAAACAGAGCAGGAGTAGCTAAATCATATCGACCTGATTCTTCCATAATTCAAAATAAGAGGAAGGTACGTGAGAAAGGGTGAAAGAGACCACTGTTTGAGCATTTAATTTGTGTAACAGCAGCAACTAGACTGGAGAAAGTAATACTCTTTAAAAGTATGTAGAATATAAAGCTTTATGGCAATCAAAAGCACTGTAGACACCCACAGTGCCAATGCAGCAATGCAAAAAATACATTAAAGATAGTAAAACTTGAAATAACATAACACAAAATCTCTTTCTACATTTATTTTATGTTTCACATTTTAGTAGCACTTAGAGGAAACAGCTAAAAGCAGTAACTAAAAAATATCAAGATCCCTTATGCCATGCACTGTACAAGTCACAGGTTTTTCCCAATGAGAATTTACAATCTTAATGGAGTCACAAAGGAGTCAGGTAAAAATAACTCGTAGGTAACACAGTTTGTTCAAGGCCATAAGATTTGTCTATGCTACTGTAAGAAAGATTGTCAGCTTCCATATAGAAGGTTAGGAACTATTCACTGTGACACATTGCTTTTTGTCATTAAAACACAGGTCCTGGGAATCACACTATCATGCTCTCCGTGACTGTGGCAAGTCATTTCACTCCTCCATGCCTTTGATCTCTAGTCATATATCCCCCAGGGCAGAAAAAGCCTGGAGGATAACTCATTAATACTTGTGAATTATTTGGGTGCACTTTGAAAACTGAACTAATGCATTTATTACTAGAAGTTGTCCTGATATTTGAAAAAGTCTTAATGCATTTTGAATAATTAAACTGTCTGAACATGGAAAGGTTCCTATTAAGTATGATTCTCATTGATACAAGGAGGCAGCTCAAAAGACATTAGAAACTGACAGCAACAAGTAAAACTTGGGGTGGATTTTTCTCCTTCCTCTCTGGCCATTTCTTTTTCCATCACATACGCTCGCCAAGGCCTCCCAGTGCAAGACAGCAGCCACTTTTGGAATCTAAACAACACCAGTCAATTTGGCCACCAAACCCAGACAACCAGCCTCTAGAAGACTTGTCCAGGTAAAAAACGGGTATCTAGGATCCATAGTCCTTTACCATATGTGTGTTCCTGCAGTGGTGGGAGCACCAATCTCCACTCAGAGAGGGAAAGCCATTGTCAGGGCTGATTTCTACCTTGCCAGTCCCTAGTTACTCGTTTGGCCCAAGAGACAATTGCAATAAGTGAGCTTTTGTATTTGTGCCTTGAAACAGGCAAGGGTAGACCAAGTTCAGAATCATTTGAAGTTAAAATGATACTTGCTCAGTGTCTGGCAGACAGGTCTGAGGTTAGTCCCATTATCTCTTTAAAATTTAACCATTAGAAGTATAGTTTTATTTTTACCAAGAGGGTTATTCAAAGAAACTTTGAGTCTTTCTTTAAGTTTTCAAAACAGCTCTAATTAATGGGGGTTTTTTTTAAAGGGGTGGGGGGGCTGAGACAGAGCTACTGGGTGTATAGGACAGAAATGTTAACAAAAGGGCAGTGGATGATGCAAAGGAAATAGATCAATGTTTACTCTCTTCCTAGGTTTCCTTGAACTTGATGAAATATCTCTAACAGATAGAAGCACCCCTATACTGTACTATACCCCAAAGTATGATCAGTAGTGACAGCCAAGGGACTTGCATTTAGTTCTTTTCTTCCACCACAGCTGAACAAAGAGAAAGAGAATCACCAGCACAGGCTGAAGCCCTGAACAGCTAAGGCACATGCTCTACAGGAGCTTAATGGCTCACTGCCTGTGCTGACCAGAAACACAGAACCTGGACAAGCCCCATGCACCTGTTGCCCCACTCTGTCCCAAAGGCAGACACCTGCAGAAGGCTGCTTAGCCACAGGAAAAGCGGATCAAGGTAAAGCTCTGCATGTTGTACGGCTACAGAAAAGAAGCTTTCCGTGTTGGACGGACTGTTGAGGAGACAGGCACTAGTACAGCCCAGCACAAACACCTCGGTCTCGGCAGGGTTAAATCCCATCTTTTCAGCGTGTGCAGGGGGAACTCAGATGTGTCTGTAAGATCCATTTATGGATTTCAAGCACCTTTTTCCTCCGTATAGACTTTCTTCGATTAGATGATATATAATCCACTATTTGTCACCACAAGTGGTCACCCATGACCACACATCAGTAGAGCACGAACACTGTATTTAAACTGTTACTGTCAATTCTGCACTTGTCCATCTACTTGCATGGCCATACAAACTCACTGCCCTCACACCAATTCTAAGGGTAGGCATTCTCATTTAAACTGATCGTCTTACTATCAACTTAAAAAAAAAAGTAACCCAACAAAATACCATGAGGAATGCTAACAGAAGTATAATAACTAAGACTGCAGTTTGTGAAAAGGTTGGCTTTTCCCCCTCTAATTACAAGCACAATTTTTTCATTGTGCACTCATATACTGGGGGGGGAAAGAAAAGAAAATTGCTTGCCTGGGGCTATAAGTACAATCATAGTGTTTACAAGTATACTGATGTCAGATGAGCATTCATGTCTTGATCAGTCAGCTGGATGTAGATTTGGCTCTAAAAAACACAAATACCTCCAGACTGAAAGAGATCATAGGTGAAACAAAGTTTGATTTACTGAGTAACATTTAATATATTAAGCTCCCTTTTCGCCAGTACCATGACTTTGGGGAACGGGTTGGTTTTGCCACGTTAGCTCCCTAACAAGTTCACCAACAGATCAGAAAAGTAGATGCTGGCATGAGACAGGGCAAGAATGTGCACTTCAGAGGACAGGATTGCAAAACCAAGGGCAACAGGGGTCCAAGAGGCTGAACAGTATCTGGCCTTGGAGATTCTCATCATTTCACTGCATAAGCCACAGAACAGGCTGATTTAACACTGAAGTCCACCCTGCTTTGAAGTGGAGGTTGGACTAAGTAACCGTGAGCTTGGTTTGAATTTTCCATCTGAGCAAAACAATGATTATAGGGGGCTACAGAGGTACCAAAACAAGTTGTGGGTTTATTAGCCCTGTGTTTGTTTGTAGGCAGATCTACCTTGCCTCTCCTGCAGCCAATTCAGCAGGCTGAGGTTAGCCCTACAAAGATTTAATTGTGCCATGCCACCCCAGTTCAGACAGCTTGTTCACATTATTGCCTCTGATGTTAGTTGAGAGGTGCTCTTTGATAACACCTGGTGCGCAGAGTGAGGCCTGCTTTCAGATACCTACACACACAGCGCTCAGTTCCAACATTCGAAACTCTTGCTTACACATCTGGTGTTAGTTACTCATGTGTGAGCAAGCCTGCTAAAGACAACAATGTATTCCCAAGGCCCTAACTTAACTTAAAACTGGATTTTCGTTATTCTGTACCACCGAGTGAAAGACAATACCAAAGCTTGGCTAAACACCACTGTAGTATCAAGTCTAACATGCAGAAGAAAGTTGTTATGACAGTGTTTCCAGCTGTAGTTCTCAATTCCTTTAACCCTGTTAAGAAGCCCTGTTTACAGAACAACCAAACCCACTGTGGTTTGCTAAAAGTTTTAAGAAATACACAGCAACCCTGAAAAAAAAGTCAAGTCAACAGATTCTGGAATAACTTATCCAACCTGAAAATGGACAAGATTCTTCACAGTAAGCTGCTTTCCTTGAAAAATCAATAACAAGATTAAAATGAAAGTAAAGTGAAGTATGATCTGTTCTTTTTTACCAGCTCCTGCAGACCCTGGCTGCCAGGCAACACAGCAAGCCATTTCCTTAAGGTTACAGTTAATTGCTATAATCACAGAGCCAGCGGCAATCCTGTCCAGGTGAGCCATTAGTTAGGGAAAATAAAATTATCAAAAGAGAGCAGAAAATGGAGTAGAGAGGTTAAAAAAGCATAGAAGTTTTTTAAAGGGAAGAGGTATACAGTATGTTTCCTGGTTACAGGAAGAGAAACAGCAGTATGTAAAGAAAGGGCAGGGCTGTAAGCCAATTAGCAACTCCATGTTTTGGGTGCTCTAACAAGTCTCAGACTGCCTGAAAAGATCCTTCAACAGACATGGATAAAGGGGAGCACAGTCCAATACTGCTTCACCCAAGAGAAGGGAGGTCTTTAATAAAAACTGGAACCACAAATGCATTTCACCCTTGTTTTACACTCTGCCATTTCAGAGTCACTACAGCTGACAGAATAAAAACAACTATGGGGTCTGATGCAGGATATACAGTTCACAATAAGCATAATTATTTTTCAGTTAATTGTACATGCACTGCAATATGTTCCCGGCGGATTTTCTACCTTAATTCCCATGCTGGTCTCCAGCTCTCTCACAGCATGCCACTGGAGGTCTGACATAAAAACAGTGTTCTAACAGAGCATGCAGGTTGCCACAGATGGTTCAAGTTAAAGGCAGCCTAACAAGCCATTCCACAGACAAAGAGGCAGCACATCCAGCACTGCCCATACGGAGCTTGGTGTCTCCAGACACCTCCCTCAGGGGACGCTGTGGCACTGACACCCAGCTCACCAGCACAGCCACTTGGCTGGCACCCATGGGCCAGAGCTGCAGGGCTGCACTCTAAAGGCCAAGCAAAGCAAGCACACACCTGCTAAGCAGCTGTCCAGCAACACTGGGGTTTGGCTTTGAGGGAAAGTTATTCCTCTGCATTCAATGCAGCCAGCATCAGAAGCACTTTAAAGGACCCTCTGCTGCCTAGAGGGATGTGCAACATTTTTAGGAAGCCCAGCAACATGTAGTGGACTCTGGTAGACACCACAAGAAATACATGAAGACAACCGGTTTCGAGGAGCTCTGAAGAACTTGTGCAAAACAGCTACAAAAGTGAAGGCTGTTAGAGCAGCAACATACGTTTCAACACTCTTTAATAACGGATGATAAATGTCAATGTTACCCTAAAAAGTTACTATTAATGTAACAGCCAGCAAGAAAGCAGGCATTAATCAATTTACCCATGATAGAAAATGTTGTTATTTCTTGTTCTTAGCATGGGGTTTTTTCTGAGAGATGAAACTTTGGCAGAAAGGGACAGTGGGATCACTCTCTAGAATTACAATAACGCATTAGCCTGGTTTCCCAGTCACCTGGCAAAACTGTAGACAACAGAGTATCTCAGAGTGTGCTTTTTGCCTGCTGCTCTGAGGGTCTGAACGCAAGACTCATGAGGGTTACTGACAGGATCTAATAAATACCTCATAAAGATGCTTATGTTTGGATCAGAAGGGATGGAAACAAATTTATAGATGCCTTTTTTTTGCTTAACAAGCATCGTGACAACAGCAGTTAAAGCAATACAATCCTCAATGAAGACAAACAGAATTAAAATCTGAAAAGCAGTATTTTTGCAGTTTAAAACTTGAATAATGACAGTATAAAAGAATGTCTAGGGAAAGAAAACGGAGATGGAACACATTTGAGATATCACGTAAGCCAATACAAATTGTTACTTGTAAATTCTAGACATGTTCTCAAGACAAACTTTACAAAAAGTAGAAAAACACTTTCACAAGCATTTACTCTCCTCTGGAAAGAAAGACACTGAACAATCTATTCCAATTAATGTTCTAACTAATTAAATGACAAAGGCCTTCTTTTCTATTCTTTCAGATCCAGCTTAATAGCATTTATATGTTGTCAAGACTTGCATCATCCATTTATCTCTGGAAAGGCAGAGAGGCAGACAGAATACGAAACAAACATTAACAAATACTACATGAATACAGAATGCCTAACAGCATGCCATTCACACCAGCAAACAGCCAAGGACAATTAAATTATTCATAGACATGAACTGTCCAAGGTAGGAAGAAAAAGAAAGAGAATTAATAAACACACTCATGAAAAAAAAATCACATAAAACACACCTAACCCCATAAGCAATTTTTTGTGGTTGTTTTTAAACTAACAGCCAATTTCTGGTACCAGACAAAGAATCAGAAGTCAAGGTCTTTCCATACAAATTTTTGTTATACCTGGGTAATTAGTTACCATATATTCAACTGCCATATTCCAATCCCTTTAAGGCTGACAGCTTTGAAATGCAAACCACAACTCCCTTCTCCTTCTCTGTACACAGTCAGAAAAGCCAACACTTAGTCAGCATAGAACTGCTGCAGAATGGGATGACCAATATTAGCAAGAAAGGGAAAAGACTATTAGTCAAGATCACAAGCAGGTAAGAAACCTGGGCACCATTTTATGCAACTAATTGTACCACATTGCTCTGTATCTCTTCTCAGCTCTAAAAGTAGAAGGGGCAAATATTTCACTCAGGTGAGAGCTATGTACGTACTTCAGTAATGGGCACATTGGTGTGAATATTTGCAGTTGTGTGAAATCCTGTGACTTCTTATGTTACAAACCACCTGACTACCTCTAAGAGCATCTGTCCTCTTCCACTAAGTGATTAAAAAGGCCTTTTCCTATGGAAAATTACGTGGACAAAGTCCCATTCCACACCACCAGCAAATATTAAATATTTTTACTGAAAGCCAGCAAGACATACAGAATTATCCCAAGGGCAAAGGCTAAACCAGCAAGAAGCTAAGGGCTCCAATAATGAAGCAACGATTTAAGAGAGCTGCAGCAGCAGGGTGGAGCAGATATCTGGAGACAGCCATCAACACCACAGCAGGGTGGTGGGACAGGACATCCATCCTCACCTCAGCTGCACCCAAACTCCCTGTCAGATTTAGCTGTGTCACCATGAAGGCAAACTTTGGATAAGGTGCTTGTTAGTGTAATCCAGTAGCTAAGTTTTGTGTACATGCTAAGTCCTTGTGGCCTGGCACAGTGTTACCTTTCTGCTTCTGCGTCAGAGGTTATCATTTTATATCCCTGCAGGTAAATTCACAGCAGCTTAGAGCCCTGAAGTTTGACATATTGGCTGGAATTAAGAAGAGTGGGGAACTCATCTGGATCTTTATGTACTGGGAATATGTGCTAATTACAAGAAATTTCCTATTTTTTTTCTAGGTTGGCCAGAAATTCTACCCTGATCTCAAGAGACCTTTCCATCAAACCTTAAATTACCAGAGTTTCAGTTTCAATGACAAGTTAGCCTAGAAAATCACCTCAAAGATGGAAAAAAAAAAAAAACCCAACCAAATATGTTGAAGGAAGGCAAAAAGTAAGTCTGATTCTTGTCGTGGATCAGTGATGTCCTATGATAACAAGGAAAAGATGAGGCTTTACTTCAGTACAAAACAGATTTGAAGACCATCTCACCGCCTTTTGAAGACAGTAATTATGACTCTTCAAAAAGGAAAATAATCCAAGGCTTTTCCCTTTTCCAGCCACCGCAACCTCAACTAAAAGAGCCACAACAAAATAAAACAACAAAAACCAAACCATGCTTATTACTTACCTTTAATTATACATGTGTCTAGTCAAAAACTAGAATACATAAAACACATCTCATTTTAGTTTTCTAGAAGTAGAAGAGCCATCCTTTGCCCTGAAAGCCATTTTATCCCATTTCAGAAAGCTGTATGTCCAATCAGTCAGAGAACACTGGGAGTTCTGCAGCCATTGCTGCAGAAAGTGCAGGAAAAGAAATATATACGCACATACGTACATAAAGACAGCAAACTCATATAAAAGCTGCACTGAAGCAATGAATCCTATCCTCTCATTTCATATGGAGGTGGGTAAATAATGGCACAACAGAGATTTCATTCACGCAGAGGTCTAGGGTATGCTGGGAAGTCTCAATGTGACAATTTGCTGCAGATGCCTGCTTAGAGGAGCCATTTATCAGTGTCACCCATGCGCATTACTACACACAGCTTCCTCAGCAGCATGAGTCCACACCAGCTTTCCACAAAGCACACTCTAGTCCTTGATATTTCAGGCACAGAAATAACCCTTATCTAGGCCTTAGCAGTGTGTGCTTATTGAAACAATTTGTATTATCCAGAGCACGTGCGTTTGGAGTAGGAAAGCTACGAAATTTATTTCCTTTGCTGATAAAAAGAACAGCAAATTAAGAGAAGTCACAACAGTTTCCCTCCTGCTCCCTCTCCTCTTTATAGCCCTGTTTAGCTCATTGCTTATAAACAGCTAACACAAGTATTCCCATCAGTAGTGCTGACTCCTGGAGGATACAGACATCTTGGATGTTTCATCTCTTGTTATACTTAAGTGGAATATTAAACAGGCAAGACAGTAGCAGACCGGGCTAGGAAGAACCAAGTAACTGGGACTGACAAAGAAGGATGGCAATTTAAAGCACTTCAGTCTGTAAAGTGCTCCATTTAGAGCCATCAGTGCCAGTGCATTCAGCCTTCATGTATACCCCCACCACCTTTAGCTGTCCTCTCACACCTTAAGTCTATTCTACTCTGCTTTTAAAGTATTAACAAGTACTGCTACTTAATAGCACGCCTTAGATTCTCTAGTATAATAATACCCCAGAATTAGTAAGCTTAACACTGTAAGAATTCAAATTAATCTGGAAATCAAACATTTTTTTCTTTCAGAGACAGGCATAGGGAAAGGAAAAGCCAGACTGAATTAACTCCTATTGCCAATGCACTAAAACATGCATCATTTATTTGTTATGCTGGGTAATATTGCTAATGCAATGAATTGAATTCCTATTTCATACCAAACCTCAAACTGACATTATGGAACACAGATGTCTTTGTGACTGGTGAAAAGAGAAACAAATCAATTAGATGTAAGAAAGAAAACGCAGTCACATCTTTAGATCACAGGATGCACCAGCACCTTAGCCTATGGATAAAAAAATAAATTTCAGAATGAAAAATACCGAAGTGCATTAAACCAAAGACAACTTTGAGTTAATGCTTTCTGGCTGCTTGCTGGTTTCTGTTTTAAGGGAGAGAGACAGGATGAGAGACAAAAAATTTTAGGGATAGCTTTTTTGAGGGAAAAACAAAACGACCTTCATATGAATCACTTCTGCAAAACTTGAAAGTGAGCTCAGGTTTTTACAGAATCCAGGGTTACTACCCATTTCTCCCTGCTTCCCCAGCATGCCACCTGTCCTATGGAAGCACTGTTGCTTTGCTGCCTAGACCAACTTCATTCCCATCTCCACACTTTGTATTCTTCCTCTCAAAGCTCCACATTTCTCCTTGGGCCTTTTCTGTACTCACAGCTGCTTATGCCCTTTAGGACACCAAAATGTATTGGCCAATCTGCCATAAGTGCCTACCCCACTCCTTGCAACTTTCAAATTTGTTAACAATTGTAAAGCCAAACACTGAATAGTTCAACAGTCAAAACAAACCAAAAAAAAAAAAAACCAAAACAAACAAAAAAACCCAACAAACAGGACAAAGGAGAGATGTGATCAAAGACCTGTAACAATTAAGCTCTTGTCAAGAGCTTACAAGAAGCAGATTCCAACTGTTCATTTAAAATGGGAAAGCACTTCAATGAGTTACGTGCCCCATCTCATATTCCTCACCGAACAGCCTCTTTGCCAGAGCACTGAAATCCATGACTTTACAAACACCAACTCTAAAATCTTGCAGAGCCTTTTTTCTCAAGGTGAAGTTGAAGGCTCCCAAAAGCCAGTTTCTTCATTTATCCACCATAACTTCTTTCACCCACCTTTAAATCTAACCCAAACTCCAGAGAATTTTTTTGTCAAATCTATTATTCAGAAATGGATTTGACACCCAGGGAAAAAAAGGAAGTCTTATTAGGCACACTAAAAGAACAGCTCTGGATTTAGGCTTACCACCCATGCTGCAGAGCTGCTTACAAAGCCATCATTAATGGCCTTCCAGCTACCCATCATTTCCCCACGTTCAGTCTGCCCAGACAGCTAGCTATTCCTTTCTAACAAATACCATTTTAATTGCATCTCCCACTTTGTTAGCCTTCTCGACCTCCAGTAAAAGCCATCTATGGTCTAACAATCTCTTAAATCTGACACTCACACCGACCAGCACACTTGCATGCCTTCCTGCTAGGTTCACACGCACGCAGGCTTATTGTCAAGAATTTCCATTAGAAATCCAACGGCAGATGAGATGAACTGACAGCTTTCAGGCTAATGGGGAGCGAAAAGCAAGGAAGGAGTGAAAAGGGAGAGGTAAATAGTAAAGGATATGTATGTGTATTGTAAACGCCCCCTGTCACCAAAGACTTGATTGTGCCTATCTGGTGCCAGGGCTTCTCCAGTCCCAACATCTCCCTCGGAGCAACAAACGCCAGCCACAGAGCCTCAGCCACCGTTAACTCTTCCTGTGGGAATGCTGTCAGCAATCTCAGCATATTAACCCTGGGAATACTAACATGATTTAGAGGACTTGTTAAATTTTAATGATGCCATTAGAAAAGAGGAAAACACACAAGTCACAACTCCCACTTTGGTGCATTTGGCTGCTGAATAGGATATTAATGTTTTTCTTTGCCCATCACTATTAAACGAGCAGTGAAACTAATAGAGAAATGAAGAGTAATGACTTCTATTCTCACTGTTCAGCACCTGCTTAAAGCCAAGGGTGCCTTATTGCCCACTAGGCTTTCTGCTGGAGTCCATCAGGTGGATGGAGTAAACGGGTAATTCTTTCAGCATTTGGCACTTAACAGGTCAGAGGTTCATTTAGCCAAGAGGCACAGAAAAATAAAACTGTCCAATTGAAATAGTAGCATGTAATCATCCAGACAATCAGTTAGCAGGCAGAAGTCTGCTCTCCTGAATAACTTCAGCATAATAAAGTCCGAGTTTGGTTTTGGTAAGACAGGAGTTTGCCCAGGTGACTTACAGGAGCCAGGACAGAAACATGCAGAGGCCAGTCCTGCCCTGCTTTTAATAATGGACTCCAAGCAACCACCTTCTTCACTACTGCAGGAATCTCCTTCATATCTTCAAGTACACCTGTGATAAAAGGAATGGGCAATTCCCACCAGAACAACAAACAGGCCCACAGAAACTGAGGGTTTGTATTCCTGAATCCTCGTTCATTTTCAGTCAATTTTGAGGGTGGTAGAGAAAGAGTGAATGAAACATGCACAACTTGGGGAAAATTAACTCTATCCTGAGGCAGTTCTCCTCAGACAGTACTGAACAAAATTGAAATCCCCAAACCACTGCAAAATTTCACTTTTTCTTCAGGAAAAGAAAATATTTACTGTGATAGATATCAAAGTCTCCTTTCATTTGCTTTTCCCCAAACATTCATGTGAGTAGAATTTTGTTCCAGTGCAAATCCATGGAATAGAGAAGCTGTTGTGAATACTCAGGTGCAAATAAATGATCATGTCAAAGTATATATGATTTAGGGAGCATAGGGAAATATAATTTAAAGTAGAGGCTTGCTATTAATAGATCATAGAAAACCCACAAGTCAAAACACATTTGTAAGAAACAAGTACATATAAAGCAAGTTCCTCTTGAAGGTAGTTTGGAAGCCAAAACACTGACTGTATTCCAAATTTAAAATTCTCCTACAGAAAAGGAAGCTAACTTTGCTAGAGCTAGATGGATGTTTTACATCAGTCATATTGCACTGGATACAGATATCCAACGTTCAGCATACACAGTTCCTTTGACACATACCACCAGCAAGAAATTTAAAGTGTTTTCCAGATGCACACTCAGTATGGCTTGGAATATTTTTTTTACTAGAGGAAAGTAATTTTTCAAGGGCATTTGACGCTTTTTACCTGAATCACCCAATCTATTGAATAAGATCATTGACCAGACACTAACAAAACAGATACCACGTGGCCTGTAAGTTAAGTTCTCCTATTTGGAGGGCAACAAAGTGAGCAGACTCAGCCCTTCTTTGTTTAGTGGGAAGGTGTGACAATTTTAAATATGCAATACAAAAATCTGGTATTAACAGATGCTTTATCTAGAAGTGTCCAGTTCCTTCTGAGGAAAGTCTTTTGTTTTCAAGGTAAATTGCAAATGAAATCCAGTTTAATACCCTACTGGTTTCCTCAGATCTCTTGAGCAGAATTTCCCTGGCAATTTATTATTTTTAAACCCACAAACACTACTACCAAATAGAGTTTCAGACAAAAGCTGAGAAGAGGAAACCAGTCTGAAGTTTCTTCAGAATGAAGTCTTTTCTCTTTCCTCCCAGAAAACATAAAATATTATAAAATATGTAAGAAATTCAAGATCAACCATATACTATGTGATTTAATAATACAGACTGAACATAAGATCCCAGTGCCAATGTGCTGGTTTCAGCTGAGGTAGAGGTAATTTTCTTCCCAGTGGCTGGTATGGGGCTGTGTTTTGGACAGCATTTTGTGCTGAATACAAGTGGAGTGACGGTGTTTGCATTCCCAAGTCACAGTTACATGTGATGGAGCCCTGCTCTCCTGGCGATGGCTGAACACCTTCCTGCCCATGGGAAGTGGTGAATTAATTCCTTGTCTTGCTTTGCGCGTGTGTGTGGCTTTTGCTTTCCCTATAAAAATCTCTTTATCTTAACCCATGAGTTTTCTCACTTTTACCCTTCCCATTCTCTCTCCAATCCCACCCATGGGGCAGAGAGCGAGCAGCTGCCTGGGGTTAAACCATGACAGACAATAAAAATAAACACAGCTGAAGACAAAAATAGTTTTTAAGTATACCAGTGATGGAACAGTAAGTCATTTTTAACAGCCTTACTACACTGTATTACTTTAAATAAAATAAATTGAATTCTGACACCATAACAATAAATTCAAGCTGCAATTGAACACACCAATTCCTTAAGACTGATTCTTTTGTGTAGCTGGTACCATATTTTCTTTTACTGTCTCTTTTGTAAAGTAATTAAAAAGTAATCCCTATATTCTGTACTCCAGTTACAATGGAGGCTACGGTTGGATGCATTGTGCTGCTCTCATCAGTAGCCTTCTCAGAGATCACTGGCTCCTTGCGTCTGCTGTTGTAATAGCACATCTAGTCACTCCCTGATCAAAAGGATCCAAGTTTAGAAAGAAGCATTATTGAAAGTGTTTGAACTATCTATCATTTTCACAAGAACTAAAGCAGGGAGCAATCACTGTGTATTCACACAGGAGACCTGAAGTGATGCTAACTTATGACCTTCATATGGAGAGGACAAAGAAAAGGCACATGGGAAGCCCACAAGGCACCAGGACATCTTAGACCTGCTCAGCCGGAACAGCATGCCTGCTGCTTTGAATGCGTGCAAGTATTCCCCAGTTAGAGGCCTATCACACATAGAGCTGTGGCCTAAATTAAATACTACTGATTTTCCTGAAGTCCAAATGCCCTCACTAAGGTCAATTTCATGTAAGTCAATAGACTGACAAGGTTCAGATCCAGACTGACGCAATAGTTCACGTTATACAAGGGAAAGAATTTTGTTTCTGGTATTTCTTGCAGAGTGTTTCAAACAGCCTTCATGACAAGTTCAGAACAGTTCAGTCAACTTTCCCCTGCTCTATGAAGCGTCTTGTGTTGATCTGATTTTACTTAAAGAAACTCCAAACACTCTCTCATCAAAATATTACTAAGCTATACTGTAAAATTTTGTAAAGAGGAGAGTGGAGGGAAAAGAAGCACTAGCAAATACATATCCCAGTGTAGATGTTACAAGATATTACAACTGCACAAAAAACTCTGATCCGGACCAAGTCTGATTATATACTTCAGGTTTCAAAGCCAGAGACAAACAATTCTTAGCAGCTTCACTATGCTCATAGCTATGAAAAAGAAAACAAAAAAAAACCTGATTTAATGTAGGAAGATTGCATGGAAAGTAATCGAAAATAAAAATGGGCAACACACATCATTGGCGATTTGAGTTCCACAAACATACAAATTAGGATGCAGCCATGCTATGATTACCTGAAACAGCCTAGCTCCAATAACCACCCCATGTTTCACAGGAAGCGTTGGATGAAACGTTGCCATGTCTTTCAAACGTGCAAGCTGAAGCTTCTGGAGCAAGGCAGCATTTCAATGTGTGACCGCAGCAGATACTTGCTGTTATTACTTTACCACTGCTTTCTAGAAGAGCAGTACTTTAAACTGGGACTTCCATCAGTGTCACAGTGCACCAAAAATTTGATCCAATACTGGGACAGACTGTGAAAGCCACTTCCAAACTTTCTGCTCTTAGGATACTACTCTGTATGTTTAATTTGAATTAAGCAAGCTGTAATTTGTAACAACACCCTGATAAACAATCTGCTTTTCTGCAGTTGGGATACTTCTTGAATTGCAGCTTCAACAGCAAATATTGTGGGCTAGGGATTATTTATTCAGTGGCAGGAGGGGAAGGCGTATGCTTGTTTTCCTCCATTTGAACAACATCAATGCCTCTCAAGCCACAGATGACACTAGCAAGGTGTAAGCTAGCAATTTAACTTAGAACATCTCCCGTGCTTTTGACACATGGACCTCATGTCGCAAAATGCTGCAGTTCTGACTACATCATTATGTAGAGCATGACAGTCAAGTTTATTGTGGTGGCGGGCTGCAGGTTCAGTGCTTGGAAGCACCCCAATTATATGATGTCAAAGGCTATGTGCTGCTGATGTGGCAAAACTGCTGTGTCTTTCAGCCCTGCAATGTTCTAATAATCTGCTGATGCCGGCGTGACTCCCATTACATGCCCATGGCCCACACTGGTAATGTGTGACATTTTTTCAAACACTGTCTGGGCAACTCAGATGGACAATTTTTGTTCCTTCTCCCCTTCCAAAACTATACACCAAAGTCCTGCGCTTATTAAACAAGACTTCTGTGGGTGTTGCAACATTTACTTCTAAGGAAATATAAGACTATCTGAAGATACGAGGTGATTTTGGACATCGATGCAGCATTCACGGCATGCAATAAAGCACCTTGAAGACATTTTGTCACTTAATAACAGCCCAGCATGAAGAGGCCAGTTACAGACTCGGCATTGACTCTGTATTTCTGAACACTATGTTTTTGGACGCACAGCCAAGTCTTTGTGAAAAAAAAAGAAAAACATTTTCTCCTCCCTTGAGATTTACTTCATCAATACTTCCCTCTTCGCCCTCAACAGCTCTATGGTCTAAAAGTATTTTCTTTTCTCATAGGAAACACTATAGTTTCAATTCACGAAATAAAACCATATGCCAGTTTCTAATTTCCAAGGCAGTCAGTAATGACAAGCCTTTTTCATCCCATAGAGAAAGCTGCAGAGCTAATGGTTTTGACAGCTTCCTAAAGAGCAGTCTTTACCACACAGCATCTTCACCCTTACCTCAAAGATATTTGCATGCTCAAAAGAAATAGTTATATTATTTCACATGTTGACACTGCGGATTGCAGCAGCAAGACTTCCAGCTGCTCCAAGAAAAGGGCTTACATTAATTCATCAGCAGCAAAGGCATATCCGTTTGTCTCCTCTAGACCTCTGCAAGCAGCTGTAATTCCACTGCAAGCAAAGTAGCTCAGTTTCCCAACTTGCCAGGAAGCATATAACTGTAAGGAGATTCGCAGATGAGTTATGCTAAATGTTTGGTATTGTGACCTGTGATGCAACACAAAAGAATGGTTGTTGTTGCCTAAACTTTAATGGAGTTAATCCTCCCAAATGCTGACAAATTACTGCCTCTGGCCATTTAAAATCACATTTCTAATGCAATAATCCTATCTGCATTACAATGAGTTGGGATGAAATGATTAGGTGCCTGAGATTTTTTTGCACAGCGAATTAAGTCACTATACAGACTGGCCGTGCTTGTTCACAAATTAAAGGTCTGGACAGAAATGAAATTCCATTATTCTGCCACTTGCTAAGCTTTGAAGAAGGGTTCATTACTGTCCTGTCTCTACTGGGAATGTTTCTAAAGTAGCTGCCAGCTAACAGAAACCTATTTTTCATTATATCAGTTTCAGGGCTTTCTTCATTAGTAGTAATTATGAGTAATTTGACCACTAAACATCTCTAAACGAGAAGACTAATTCAACAATATGTAAGCAAAAGAAAAAAAAAAATCAGATACTGCCAGTAAATTGGTGAAAAAAGCCAAAGCAAAAATGTACCCTGAATGTAAGTCCTTTCCTTTCCTCCTGTGCTCAGAGGGAAGGAAAAGACTGTGCTCAGAATTTACCCCATTCTTATACTCAGAAGCATAGACTTTTTAGGTAAGGGAAAGTCCACCATATAAACCACCCAACAACATCAGTGCTATCCATCTTTACCATTTATAGTAGGATCCTTACTTCCTGACCCAATCACAATATGCCCAAGCAGCAATTCATGTCTGCACACTCAAATTACCTCGGTTTAAAGGCTCGATTCAGGATTTTTGGAATCCCATACTAACAAGTCTATAACCGTCAGCTTGCGAGCATTCTTATTAGCATTCAAATGATTATTAACACACAGTATAATTTGTTACACATCGATATAGCAGTTCATCAATTGTTAGATGCCTGTGAGGGTAGTGCTCATTGAAGACAGGTGATATCACAGGTTTGAATTCAAAGCAAACAGATTTCACACAAATTTTGATAAATAGGGAGTATGATGCCGTAAATTTCTATGCTAGAACTTTGTCCAATGCCCTCCTAAAAATATAGCCTAAGAAAAAGCTTAGCATAAAAACAAAAAAATCTGTATTAGTAATTTGAGAGGATCATCATGCAACATAAACCCCACAAACAACAGGCACCAAAAGCTCCAAGACGCCCTCAGTCACAAACTGCAGTGCGCAACTATATCAACCACCTGTGCTAGTCAATTCCCACAGGCCTGCTTCGCTTGGGGGTTACAATAAGATTTAATTCTCATAAAATATAACCCCTTCTATGCACGTAATTGCTGAACATCATTAAGTCACATCTGCATCACAAGAGGAGGAAAAAGAAACAATAAGCTTTTAGCACTATTCTTTTTGCAATTGGCAGGGAACCTGGCATTTTAAATGGCTAAAATAAATTAATGTAACTATAATTATATACTCTTCACCTTTGTGCCTCACAAAAAAAAAAAAAAAGCCACAAAAGTTTCCATCCTGTTGATGGATTAGGAGAGAATGTTTCTATTTAAAAACAGAAAGCTAAACACCTCAACACTAACAATGACCTAGTCAGAAGCAGTTTGCTCTAGGTTAAATATGGCTTTTTTGCAATGAAATGAAAAGCTTCAGTGCATAGCTTCATGCATGAAGCCTGGTCTGTTTATGAAGCAATTAAGTATACTGTTACACCTGAGATATCCACAAACCTTTACATGATTGCACACTGTCCAGAACATCAATGTAGGTTCACATTTGGATAGGTAACTGCAGATTCCAATATCTCCTACCAGATACATGTTAAAACACAGATACTCTCATATTCTGCTTGTTCTGCAACACACACTATCCCAGATCATAAGCATTTCTAAATACAGAATAAATAGGAAACAGGTGCCACAGATTGTACTTATAATAGCCTAGAAATTTCTAGGCTATCTTCAACAGCACCAACACAAAATATATGTCAGACCTGGTTGACTAAAAGACGACAGATACATTTTAAATGCTTCATTTAATCATTCTAATAAAGGCATATCACAAATTAGCTGTGTCCTATGGGCACCAGAGTCTTTAGCTGTAGGATGCTTTGCAAGTTCTGAAGGAATACCCAGAATCAGGAGTATGATCTTCTAATTCTTCCACTTAACTCAGTGGCAGGATCCATTCCACACTCAAAAAAAAAACCTATTTCCATAGCAGCAATCAAGAGCAGACCTCACAGGACCCTGAAAAAATGCCAGCTACATTAACATGGTGTTGTAGATTTAAGTCTCAACCCAAACCAAAGCCAGTTTTCCCCAGACACAAATAGGTTTCCACATTCTTGATAAACCCTGTACATGTCACCCTCAGAAGGGACCCCCGGAGTGTTACTATGGCACACACAGAAGCAGCTCACAGGCCCTGAATGAACTAGCAGAGCCCATGCCATCACCTTGCTTTCCTCAAAGCAGACACTGATAAGGCTACCCCATGACACCAGCAAAAACAAACTTCCAAGACCACCACAGTATACCAAATCCAAAGAAGTCAGTGGCACCAGCCATGATGTTTGTGTCCCACTTCACCTAACCCAGAGTCTCACTCTGCTGGGCAGCACCTGCTGAAGACAAAAATCACAAGCCCAGAAAGCATGAGAGAAAGAGATGCTTCTGCCAACAGTCACAGCCAGCAGCATCCACCACAGAAAGGAGTTGTGTGCCAAAGGCTGGAGTACCTCAACAGGATTGAGCCTGGAAGAACTATCAAGCACAGCAAATAGGGTAGAGTGTCACCAATGCCCATGAAGACCACCTTATTGTGCCTCCTCCCTTGCTCCTAAATGCAGATTGTATAGCACTTTGGTAAGTGACACTCCTACAAAACTGGAAGGTTTGGAAAGGAGGTGAAAGAAGAAAAAAAGAACATAGGTAAGGAGGCCAAAAGGCTAAAGACTGGCCTGTACAACACCATCAGCTAAACTAAGTGAACAGCAGAACAAATAATAGTAGAAACACAAGGGTAACCTCTCAGGAAGGCTAGGATGGGACACGTCAATCACTGTTGCAGTAAGAGAACCCTGTGCAAACATCTGCATGACTAAAATCAGTCAATTTCTATTTAACACTGTGCCTTGATGTTAGTTTTATCCTCTCCTCCACCCCTAATCTCAGTTATTCTAATGGCTCCCATATCTGTATCAGTAATTTCCCACCTATACCCACAGCTGGTAATCACTGTCAAATCACACAGCCTGAAATTTTACAAGATTTTGGTACAGGGCCACTTTACAGTGAATCAACCACGTATTAATGGTTAAATTCACTATTAATTTTGGTGGATCCACCTTTCCCCTTTCATGAATAATTCAGTTAAGTCAGCTCTTAAGACCAGGTAACAACCAGCTCTTGAGTCTTTCGTTCATGAGAGCACCAACTCCCTCTCAAAAGAGCACATAAATAAATCATGGAGAGTACAACACAACAGCAATACCAGGGACCCCTTCTCAGCAGTCGGCTCTTTTCCATGATACCTCTTTATTGTAACCACTAATGAAAACTCTTTGAAGTGGAAGAGTAAATATTATCATTTGATAGTACCTGGACCCAACAAGGCAAACAAAATTGCATTGTACTACATTCCAGGAGCTGTAGACCCATTCACAATACAACACTCGCAGGGTTGCTATGGAGGAACCCAATGCTTACTATTTTAGTAGCATGAGGTCAGCCAAGGGCTGCTGGTCACTCTTTTAGGGCTGTTAGCCTTAATCTTATATGCACAACAAACAGGGGAAAAAAAACCAATGCCAAACAAAACAAAACCAAGGAATTTCAGAGTATTTTGGAGGTACAAGTACCCCAACAGAGGCAGAAAGCAGGTTTCCAACTGTATTCAGGGTCAGTCAGCTCTTAAAACCTGAGACCAAACGACAGAAATGCACGTTTCCTCTTTAGGCACAGGATTATTGAACCCAACGTTCAGGGTCCAGCAGCTTCAAGTATTTTCAAGCCATACTGGGAATAAAAAAAAAAAAAATCTGGCACTTCTGTATAAGAGAAGCATCACCAAGTTATCCTTCTGCTAAAGGAGAATTGGGTTCAATGCCCTCGTCTGCCACAGCATCACTGGGTGACCTTTGGGCTTACACAGCATTTCGATGCCTCATGTGAACCCGGAGCTACAGGAAGGTTTCTCCCTCAATGGAAGTAGAAACCACTCGCATCAGATCATACGTACACACCTTACCACTAAGTTGGCTGCCAAGTCTAAGGATGTTTAGTCAATCCATCCTGTAGGAATCAAAGACAGCAAAAGGGCAAGGGAGCAGCGACCCCGATGTAATATTTCCACCCCCCACCCCCCCAACTAGAAAAAAAATAAGCGCTCAAGAAATAGCACAGAACCACTGTCAATATAATGAAAGACGAAGAAAAGCAGCGCGCTGGAAGGACTGTCACAGATGCCCCTGAAGCCAGGCAGCCCTCCGGGGACAGAGGCACCCTGCTCCACATGAAGCAGGAGGAGGGGATGGAAAAAAGGGAACAAGACCAAGAAGGGGAGACCAGAAATAAACCCCAAAGCTCTCAGCGGTGACACCAGCAGAGGGGAGCCCAGGTGGCCGACAGCCCCTGGCTGCTGGGGGCCGCTCCGGGCACAGGGACCCCCCGCCTCCCCCGGCCCCGCGCTCACCTTGCTGCTGACGGGCCCGGGGATGAGGAGCTTCAGCGCCTGCCTCTTCAGCTCCGCCAGGCGGGCGTTGCAGTGCTCGCACCAGACGCCGCGGTCCGAGCCCGGCGAGGAGCCGCCGCCGCTGCCGGAGCCCGGCGAGCCGGTGCCGAAGCCCGGCGAGCCGCCCAGGGAGCCGGGGGAGCTGGTGCCGATGCCGGGCGAGGCGGGTCCCGGCGG